>JAWNNQ010000597.1:1200000-1527726 GCA_035044765.1 Leucophenga montana | reverse complement strand
TTGTTATGTTAAACAAGTTTCGTATTGCTGGGGTGATAGTACGAAGACAATGCCAAGCAACGAGTGAGATAACAAATTAATTTTTTTCATGCAGGCGCGGCTAAAGAAGAGAAGCTGCGCTGCTGCCGCTGACGACAGAGTTGTTCTAGAGAGTGGGCGGCACGAACACAACAGAGTAGGCAAATCACAATTGAATGAATGAGAGAGAGGCAGAGAGCGATACAATTGCATGTGCAATTTCAATGTAAAATAAAGTGAGTGCGACCGCGTGGTACACAAATGAGTGCGGGGGTGAAAGACGTGCATCATAGCAGCACCTATCTGTCTGGTCTGTCAATTCTTTTTAGATCCTTTTTAGTTTAAATTGCACTCATCGTCTTTTGCCTGGTTGGCTGCGTTTTTCGATATATACACCTGCATACACACACGCAAACACAAATCGCATACCAGACTCAGCCACACACACAGAATGATCTTCTTCTTACCTTTTCACTTTCCGACAGAACCATCTTCACACACAAAACGATGTCGTATAAAAATTACAAACAATTTCGTAATACTTTACGTCGCAGTGTAATATCTACGCTAGATTTTAGTTCAACCCTTACTTAATTTTACTCTAAGTTTATAATCTTTCTTCAGATTTTTCTATTAATTTTATTAATAGATAAAAAAATTGTTACACATGTGTCGCCACTAGAGGTGGAAAACTATCGATTGCACAAACTATAGTATAGAAAGTGGTATGAAAAGTATCGATAGTTTGTTTGTTCCACTTAATATCGATACAATTGAGCCGCCAACTTTTCATGTTTGCTTTTACAAATCCTTCATTTTAAATTAATAATAAATGTAGATATACAGAAATGTAGATAAGAGCTGATTAATGGGCAGTAATTTCGTTTTATGGTGAAAACGCTCACTAAGGCGTTTTTTCTTTGTTCTTTTTTTTTTTTTTTTTTTAATTTTGCCCCAAGGGAGAAAAAACGGTAGAAGGATATATGGTAAACATTTTTTTTCATCGAATCGTTTCCCAATTCGGTCACAATTAAATTCGAGCTCAAAGTGTGGAAGAGTGGTTCAAAGGTTGTATGGGGAACATTTTTTTTTCATCCAATCCTTTTTTAAGTTGAATTTGTATTCTTTAACACCAAGTGGGGAAACGGTGATGAAAGGTTATCTTCTGTCTACATACATAATAATTCTTGAGCTTATCGACTCGTCATCAACGTACAGCCGAAACCGTTAATGCTAAAAAGCTAATATCTAGATAGTAGTTTTCTTTTGTGGTGATTTTATTAGGGCCAACGCCTGCTACATTTATAACAATATAAGTGTAAAAATTATAAAATTTTACATTAGTAACAAAATGTCGAATCCAATGTTGACAAGTGCGGCTTAATGTCAATAGCTACGGGTAGGCCTTCGAAAAAACTTTGAACGACAAAAAAAAAGAGTGTACGAAATTATTTGACTTGGTGGACGAGAAAATGAATGTGACCCAAACCTAAATTTTCTAAGATTAGTTGAGGTAGAGGTGCTAACGATGACGGCATTGCGGTTATGGTCGTAAAATAGGGAAACATCTATACATAGGTGTTCCATTCGCCTTATGGTCTAAGCAGCAAGACAAAACAACAACCTTATAGCCAAGTGACGATGACAACTGAAAGTAATAGTCCAATTAATGAGCTGCGCATATAAAAATAAATGTTTACCAATTCGATGTTAGAGTTAGGAATTCATAATTTTGTTTTGCTAACAATGTTCGGCCAACACAACTTAACATCGATTTTATTATTTAAGATTTAGATTTCCGATCAAAAGTGACAAATATCGATATTTTTCATCTCTAATGACCAGATGAATCAGTGTGAACGTTTCATTGTTTTTTGCATGTTGTACTACAAATGCCATTTCACAATGTTCATAAACATAGCAAACATTGAAAAGTGTGCTGCCAACTATGCAAAACGTGTTATTGCGCGCCAAATTTAAAAGTAAACGTTAAAGAGTAGCATATACGACAAAATTTGTTTGGTAAGCAACAATTTGAGCAAATACGAAAGTCGCTAGACAATTTGACACTATATAAGAATATTAATTATTAAATATATATTGTATAAACCGTTTGGTTCTTATTTATTTTTTTAACGCTGTTATAAATCTTTGTAAAATCAGTACATTTCATTTTTTTTACATTACAGACGAATACATCTTGACATGTGCAAGCTTATTTGATTATAACACCTAAACATTTATTGGTACGAGACCAGTTAGTCTCGCAGCGCTACAATTTGAATTTATGTAATAACTATGTACGTCCGTCAAAAACGACTGAAAACTGTTTTTGAAAGAAGCCACACATTTCTACCATATTGTATTATGCTCATACACAGTATCGCCTCTAAGTTTTTGTGAAGCGTACACTTCAAAAAAGTACAATTAGGATTACATATTATACACTGCATCTTTTTGCAAAAACTACGATTAGCTTAATTCATATTTTTTCTTTTAGGCATTTTTTTCATGTTTATCCATTCGGTTCGATTGAGCACTGTACTGTTAACTACGCCCTGTTTATCTAGTCATCAAATTATGTACCAGTTTGGCGGGGAGATTAATAATTGCTTTAATATTTATATTACTCTCGGGATCATAAAATAAACTAAAACTAAATTAAACTAAAACCGTATATTGCCAAAAACAGCTACAAGAGACATGTCTATTTCAGTTTTTTTACTTTCTTACAAAAGGTCTTTAGACTCAGAATTCATTTTAAACACTTACAAATTGAATTAAAATTGAAAAGTGTACAATACAATTTTTTATTTATTTGAGCGAAACAATGGAATTAAAGCCACTGCCAGAAGAACAAATATTACTTTTGAAACTTACTTCAAATCTATAGGAAGAAACTATTTGGAACATTGACAGGAATACTAACAGGACACTTTCGACTGAGGAAACACCTGTGCGTGATGGGTGATGGTATATGTGTTGCAGGATGTGAAGCAATAGTCAGAAATATACTTCGAATATTGGGCAGCTACGTTGTCGCCGAAGAACAACTGAAAAAGTTAGATCCTAGGATAATACTAAGGTTTATTCAACAAGTTGGACTAGAGCAGGACGTCTAAGTACGAGGCATATCCAGAAAGTAAGTGTACTGAATTTTTGTAGGTTTTAAAATTTTTTATTTGAAGAAAAAAATACTTTAGTACATAATGAAAGCTATTTTTCAACATATGCAGGTGGTGAAGCAGGTGGTGAAGCGGGGTATCAATTTTTTGATGCCTTCCTCGAAGTAGTTTCTCGCCAACCATTTGGGACCCACCTCGCGGACAGTTTCTGATGTCCGAGGGTTTCTGTGATTATTTGGTGTAATAGAGATCTGGAGATTTCGCAGAAAGGTCATCCACAGTCAATCTGCGATCGTCATGGAGAGCATTTTCGATTTTTTCCACAGTTTCGTCAGTCACAATTGAAGGTCTTCCGCTCCTCTGATCATCATGCACATCTTTAATCGACTAGGTGCGAGTATTTCAAACGCATATGTATATTATCGCTACAAAGGTGGGCATGCATTTCATTTCGTAACGTTCCTATATAATTCTATTTAATTACACTAACTCGCATACAATGATTTTATTTATTTAAAACTAAAAAATTAAGCTTTGTTCAGACGATGCTATATACTATTTGACAACTTAGTCGCATTACATTGAAATGCATGAAAATAGTGTTAAATAACTACAAAATGCATATAAAAGTGTTAGCAAACTCAATGAAAATTGTTAACCTTGACAAATAGCTAACATCAAGAAAAAGAAAAAAAAAAAGTTGTAAAGGATTTTAAATATGTTTTTATTGACTTGAAATTTGCAGTAAATTGTTAAGGACATATTACATTTACAATTACATAGTTTATTGAACAATTTGTTCTTGATCTTAAATTTTTGTTTGTTTTTTATTTTTTTTTTTTCAATAATATAATTTATTTTATTTTTTTATTTTTTTTTTTTTGCATTTAAAGTGCATAAAATATTAAATACATATTGAATAATCATTTAATTGTATTCATTCTGATTCCCGAAATTGCTTCAACACAGTATAATCATATTAATGTACAAATAAAGACTAATAAAAATATTACAATTAAATTGCTAGGACGTGTTTTTGTTTTTGTTGTTTGTTGTTTGTTATATAAAAATAAAACAAAGAAATCAACATTCAAATGTGCGTGTGTGTGTATATTTGTGTGTGTGTGTGTGTGAAAACATACTAGTTAGGGTGATTGAAGATTATTTTTAGAAATAAATAGACGAAAGAGAATAAAAAAAAAATATGGTTAGACAAATTGTTTGTTAAAACTTATTAAATAAATAAATAATATAATAAAAATTATGTGGCAACAATAAATCGATCGATACTCGATCTTGGGCGATTTAACAACAACATTTTATAAAATGCATTTTGAAGTGTTAATAATTCGCATTTCTAACCAATCGCTTTTTGTTCTTCATTTTTATTTTTTAAATCTTATATTTTATATAGAAAATTGTTTCTTGGATAAATTTTATTTTTTATTTTTTTTTTTTTTTGCAATATTTTGCATAATTTTAAATATTTTTTGTTTTTTTAAGGCCATCTTGCTTGATTTTCATTTAATACACATTTGATTTGTTCCATAATTTGCGACTTAAGCGAATTTTGATTAAAGATTTGATTTATTTTTAATTATTAAAAAGTTAATAAATTTATTTTGATAGTTGTTTTTGTTTTTATAATTTGTTATTACAGCTAAATGTTGTAATTTTTTTATAGATTTCTTTCTTTTTTTTATAGGTTTTATTAAGTATTTTTTTTTTTTTGTTTGTTTTTCGTACATTTTTTTTTTTGTAAATTATTGCTCGAAAATGGATTTGAAATTGAATGTGTTGGTTCCATTGAATTTTTCTTTTTTCTTTTTAGTAAAATTTCGAATTCTGACTGTTAAATTATGTGTGTTTAATTCGTTTGAAATCAATTTCAGCCAATTTTTGATCTCAATCTTTGCTGTTTTGCTGATTTTTTTTTTTTACATGAGCTTCTGTTTGGCGCAATCGGGGCAGAGAATATCGGGACCGTCGGTGATGAAACCACGTCCGACTAGACTGATGGTGCAGCTGGCGCATACAAAGCAATCATGATGCCAATGGCGATCCTCAAACGAAATGAAACGAGTACCTCCAATGCCTGCAGCATAAAATTTAGAGAGAATAGTTTAGTATAAATGAAATTCAGTTTGTATCACTTCACACTCACCTGTTATGGGCTTCACGCATGCCGTGCAACGTTTGGCAAACAATTCGCCGAAGCATTCGGCACAGTATGGCTTCTCATCGCGACTGGTGAAACGTTGTCCAGCCAGCGTTATATTGCAATGGGTGCAGGTGAAGCACTCACGATGCCATGGCTCGTTCTTGTAGGTTACACCACCGGAAGTGATTACCTGTCAAATAAACAATGATAATTAAATTGCTTGCGACATCATTTAATGAACTCACCTTGTTGCACTTAATGCAACGCGTTGCAAACTTCTCCTCATAGCAACCGGCGCAATAGATCTCCTGTTCACGCGGTATAAAGGACTTTGTGCCAATGGCCGTCTTACAGACACAACAGCAGAAACAGTTCTCATGCCATTGTCGGGTCTTGTATTCCATTTTCTTGGTGCCTGCAATGAAAGGAAAAAATAGAGTGGGTTAGTGTGATAGTACGGATTTTTTTTTATTGTTGGCTATAAAAATGTATGCATATAAATATATTATAAATATATAGTTTCTCTATATATAGCAACTCAATTTGAACTTATGTATGTAAAACAAAATTGTTTCTAGCTCATATAGAGAACTAAGCATACAATTTGATATGAGCACTCAGTCTACCAATTTTGTTGTCAGTTGTCGTATTTTTGTTTGTTTTTAACAGAAATTATGGGAAAAAGAGGTAGTTTTGATTTAATTGTCAACTAAAATTGCTCTTTGAAAATTACGGTGGATGCTAAAAAGTCCTCTCAACATCTAATATATGGCGCTCGTAGTTTTTCAATATGTCTTTTTCTGACGATTACTATTCGCCATTTGACAGATGTAACATTTAAAGCCGTAATTATTGCGCAATTGGGTGAATGAATTTAAATTTTGAAACGAGGTCGTACATCCACAAGTAATGACTATCGTAAGAGACGTTCAACTGTAACCATAGATCCATGACAACCACACACCAAGAAACAGTCGAAATAGCGGTTATTTAGGAGCGGATTAGGGCCAAGGTGGGTCTGTAGGCTAACAAGTTCATGGCGACAGTTTTAAAGGACTTGGAAAACGTAGTATTATTTAGAAGGGATCAAAAAGTTAAAGAAACGTTGGACGAAGTGTATTGAGAAATTAAAAGGGTTTAACGCAAAATTATGTATTTTTCTATTGAAAATTCTTGTTGGCAAAACATTATATTTAAGACTACTAAATTTAAGCACAGAAATATCAGAAGACAAGAGATCTACAATGCACAGACTTTTTATCCGATCTAAAATGAGATGATGATGAGAAAATGAAAACAATGAAAATTCCGAAAATATATCGGGTCATTCATTTATAGGTTTTCTGCACTGTTTAGTGTGTTTTATGGGCTGGTGGAATCATCGGTCCGTATTTCTTTAAAAATGAGTCCGGACAGAACATAACCGTCAATGGTGAGCGCTACTATAATACATCATGATAACGGACTTTTTCTTGCCTGAAATTGAAGCAAGTGATGTCGGTGACATTTGGTTTCAGCAAGACGGTGCTACATCATACAAAGCGCACGAAAAATTGGCTTTATTGAGAAATCATTTTGGTCAGAACCTAACTTTGCGTTTCGAAAATGTCAACTGGCCGCCTTGATCGTGTGATATCACACCTCTAGATTTTTTTCTTACGGTTTATGTGAAGTCAAAAGTCTTCGCCGATAAGCCAGCTACGATTCAAGACTTAGAAGCCAATATTATTAGCGTGATACCAGTAGCAATAGAGGAAAGCTACTGAATTGACCACCTACAGCGTAGTAACGGCCAACATTTGAATGAAATTAACTTAAAAAAAAAATTATATGTCAGAGATTGTTCTTTTGGGTCATAACAAATATTCCGATATCCCATTCCATTTTAAGTGTTTTATTTAAACCTCTAAATGAATCACCCGCTATTTAAGCAGATAATCACAGCACAGCTTTGGTTTTACTGAATTTCGCTCTATTTATTAAACATAGTTAAGTACTACAAAACTACATTTTAGGCAAAAATTTTGCAAATTTGTTTGTGTTAATCTCAAAAATGACAAATTAGAATGCTTGCACGCTTTAAATACCAACTGATCGATCGATAGCGATCTTAACACACTTCACGTGTAACACTTTTATACAATTTGACAAATTAGTTATAAGCTATAAAATCACTGGATTTATACTAATTCCATGTATTTATGCGCATTTTGAAGTGTCACTTAAATAATTTATCAATAATACGAGCCAATTAATTTTTATTGACTAAACATGTTCGGGGGAGTTAAGAACCATAAACGTAAAGAAACGCCCACGCAGTGAATCTCTTCAGCTTTGGCGCATCTCAAAACTTTTTCTTTTATATACTATTAAATATGACTAATAACTTTTAAATTATATACGCGTACGATTTAAACAACATTTTTTTGCTAGTTTTAGTAGATACAGCAGCAACTTGTGATGATCTCACACGCAACTAGATTCGAAAATTGATGATGATGGTGATGGGATGAGCGCATAGTTGAAATTTCACTTCTATAATTATTTATTTATTTCTCTTTTTTCCCAAAATATATGTTATGATTTTATTCCAGACAATTACCCAACTAAGTCAATGAACCTGACTAAACTACACATACTATTTAGTCGACATGAAAATTACCTTTATATATACACATATATATATATAAAGATACATGCGAATATATTGAAAAATCCGTGACATTTATATTTAGTAACACGCAATAGAAAATTTAAGTTTTCTTTTGCTTGCATTAAACTAGAAACTTTAATATTCACCAAACTAGACTTGACTAGACTAGACTAGACACAGTCTGTGTGAGAAAATCACTATTTAAATTCTATCGTGCAGCAAATAACTTTTGTCTTCAAGCGTATAAAAATTTGCCTAATTTTTGCATTAATTATTATGAAAATATGCTAAAAATAATTATAGTTTTATATTATAACTACTTTTATGCACTTCAAAGCTAAAACTTTCGTGTTCTGTGTCACTGGCACAATGTCGCAGTACGAATTTTTGCAACTATCACATCGATATTATGTACACCATATCTCCCAGACAAACCAAATTGGCATGTCAATTGGAAATTATGCCAAAATGGCGCATTTCATTGAGCTCGTAGTTCATAGTTGAAAGTATGTATTAAATTGCATATTATTTCTTCACTCCACTTGAACTGATTTATAATAATAAATCGTTTTGCATGTTGATGTTGATTGAAAAGCGAAAGTATGACAAAACTCAAACAAAGTTCGATTTTGGTTAGGTTTGAGCTATGGTTTTGTTTACGGTTTGGGAGCTACCCAAAACATTCTTTTACTTTGTATTTCTGCCTCTCTGTCTGTCTGTCTGTCTCAGTTTGGTCTGCCATGTCTTTTATATAAATTGATGTGATATATTGTATTCACACTCATGCAGACAGCGTTTGGCTTGAATGAAAGCTTTATGAAAAGTGGAACTGGCGCAATCACTTCTACACTAAGTGGGGTGACATTTACTTTATACTATATGTGCTGAGTATAAATGTTTAATTTGGGGCTTACGAAATGCATTACAATGAAAGTAATAAGCATGCTAGTCGCTTTAATTGAAGAGTTCATGGTTCAAGGTTGTAATCAAAGAGGTTAGATGCTTAGTACTGTGCTATGAATAGAGAAGAGTTGCTAGACTGATGAATGAGTTAATGAAAAAGGTTCTTAGTTTTTTCATTGTCTGATTAAGTGGTAAATGTGTCACAGTTTTGTAAATTCACCACAGTGAGTTGAAAAGACTATTCTGTCAAAACAGTTAATTTGTCTTTCTCTTAATTAAAAAGTATTGTAGAAACAAGAATAGTCGTTGCTGTTGATGTGTCATTTATATATGTCGAGTTCAAACACGAGTTTAAAAACAATTTTTGACGTATAAATTTCGATTTTTTAAGTTTATTTTGCATTATTTGTTGTTAATATTTTTTCCTTTTCATCAATTGTTATTATGATCAATTGTCATTGAGTTGTGTTTTCTGACTGCTACCAGAAGAGAGCTGTTAAACCAAGAATTAGAAAAACTAATTTTGTACTACTTAATTTGTATAAGGTACACTTCTCAGAAGTAAGTAGACTGACTATAGTATACCATCGCTATACAGAGTCTTTGTAGAGAGCAGATAAAGACATTTTTTCTTCGGTTGTATGATTTTCGAAGGGCCGTCAATTTTACTTGCTTACCTATTTAATCACTTTTCATATAGTGTCAAAGCGAATTTTAAGCTAGCCACACAGTTTTCACTAAGTATATTCTTGCACTTGAGCTCGACAAGAATACTTGATCATGTTCGTCTATCTATCTTTGTGGTTCAATGGGTGAGTTCACCAGTGCACTATGATGTCTGATCAATGAACAGTGATCACTTCCTGATCACTTTATGTTTCGCAACAGCGCAAAATATTGCTGTTAAAATGCAAAGCTTATAACTCTTCTTAGAACACTGATCAGGGCGTTCCTTAAGAAGTGATTCCCGATTAACGAACAGTGATTAAATTGCACTGGTGAATGTATTCATAGGGTTTTACTAGCTCAATTACATAGATTTCGTGTTCAAGATAGGTGGAGATGGCTGTACGATTACTTCCCACTCAAGTAGCGTTATTCCGTTATTCCACTGTAGCATTGGCAAGGTTATAGGAAAGGGTGTTTTCCAATACTGGAGTATCATTGAAGCTCAGCTGCTTTGAAATATAATTGGAATGTGAAAAAGCAAAATATTGATCTGATTAGAAAGAATTCTTATAGAAACGTTGAGAATCGAGAAGGCGGAAAAATGTACACAAATTCGGTGTCTTGACAGATGCTAAGAACTTTCTAATATTTTTCGCAATCCAGCTGTAATCCGGCATCTAGACTTATTTTTATTTCAGTCAAATAGTGTAACCATATTGGCATACCACGCCCATTTTTCTGCTTGACTGCTTACAAACAACCCGCCTAATTTTGATTTTTGTATGAAAAACTTTCTATTGCACTCTATGCCAATTTGAAAGTTTATATGGTGGCTTCTTATGAGCGGAAGCTTCACCGCCCACGTTTAGGAATAGCTCCCATATACATCTGCTATACTATTTGAGACTTCGTGCGAATGGTTCCACCGAATTTAACGATGTTTTCTTGTTTTTTTTTTTTTTTTGTAGGATCATCGATCTTCCTGAAACGTCGTTGTGAACTGGAACACAAGATATCCATAGTTTAAGTATAATGAATCTCGCTTCTTTTGAGCAGTTTTATGCATGCGCTAATCAACATTAATTTGGTGTCATGTAATCTTTCACTTCCGGAACTGCATACGAACTGTGCTGGAACTTAACTACATCAACTGAGAAACTTAAGACGTAGACAATTTAAAACAAATCAGCTGTTTAACTGTATGCAAACTTGTAAAAGTCGAGGTTCAACTAGCGTTTTTAAAACAGACACAGCTGTTTAAGAGTTAGAAGTATATATTTAACTTAATTTTTTTTAAAATGAGCATAATTTATTTATTATAAAGTTTTCTATACTATTCACTTGTTTCAACAGTTCAATCGTTTCAAAAACATGTTTTTGATATAAATGCTATAAAGTTTCATTAAAAAGATGTCTATTTTGCTAGACACTTGTTGGTTTACCCAGCATGAAATTCTATTTTATTTATAAAACCATATTGTTAAGCAGAGAGTCTTTGAAGCTACGTAAAAACTCGTTGACGCTTTACTCTATTTAAAGTATCTTTAAAATAGTTTCAGCGTCAGAATTAACTTAGTTTGTTAAAACTAGTTGTGAATTGTAAGCGCACTAAATTGTGTGAGTTACTTTTTTGTTTTTAAAACATTACCTGCTTTTGTTGCACGTGCATCACCCTGGCGACAATAGTCGCCAAGTGCGCAATAAAAACGACGATTCTCCTCCATAGCCGAGGCATTCGGTAGAAACATGCTCAGCACAGCAATGTCCTCATTATTGTCCTTAGCCTTCTTAATGCGATCGGCACCGATCGTTTTGCTTTGTAAATGTAAACGCGATTTCATTCTTGACGAGAGCACATCCACATCGGTCATGTTTATGTAAGAAGTATTTCTTTTGTTTCTTCTTTAAAGATCTTTTAAACTTTTATTTTCCTAATAGAAAAATACTTGCTATTTTAATTGTAAACTGCATCAGTTTTCGTTGTGAATTTCGCAAATTTAATGTTAGTTTATCTTTTTTTTTATTAGATTTTTTTTTTCTTCTTGTTTTTGGCTTCAATTGCCAATTAAACCAAATGAGTGTGAAACGGCGCGAATGCCAAAGTAGTCAATGGAAAAGCGCACTGCGCCTGCGCAGTGGGAAGCCACAGTAATAAGTCACGATTTTTTATTTCACTATTTTTTAGTTTTCTTTCTATTTTTTAGGCCAGACTAGACCAAAAGCGACATCAAATTTGCAGTTTGTGGTTTTTCTATGGCATTGAATGTTTATTGCTACTGTTTTGGGTTTTGATAATGAATTTCTTTCGAAATTAGTTGGAATTTAATTTTCTTTAGTTTGGCTTGAAAAATTGGGTCAAAAAATAAGAAAAAAAAAAATATACAATAATTCTAAAACGAGTGCAACAAAAACACTTTTTATTTAGTCTTGCTTGTATTGTACAATAAGCCTTAAACCAAACTTATCTTATTGTACAATCAAGCGTCTATCTTAGAGATCTTGTTTTCTTCCACTCAATTTGTCGGGCTCATTAAGCGTAAACAATAAATTTATCATAAAAACGTTGATTAAAACCTGTTTGATAAAACAAATCGAAATAAAACAAATCAAACTTCTCAAAAGATTTTGCGACGCCAAAATGTCTGACATCAATATTTATTTGAGTACATTATATTCTCATAAGCGTTTTTGTATGACGTCACTTCCAAATTTTTTATATATATATATATATATATATATATATATATATATATATATATAGTTTATAAAGAACAAAACATTATAAATCATTAAAATCATTAACTTCAAAATCTTGAAATTCATATTGTGAAAAGAAAAAAATTCTACTTTGAAATTAATTAATTTTAAACTTAATTTTGTTAAATTCACTAGAAATTAAATTCAACAGGAAATTGTAGGTGTGTTTCGTTTATGTCTAACAAAAACAGGAAACTTATTAAAATACCAAAGGAAATTGAAAATTAAATGGAATTTGAGCTGAGTTGGCAGTGAAAATAAATAAATAAGCTAATTAACTCTGAAGCAGTCCAAATAAGTGTTGAAGGCATTTGTAAGGGAAAAACGTATAAATTTGAAACGCTTATAAAAAATAAATAACCTTTTACAAGTATTGTATTAAATGTGTGCGTATTAAGTTTAACAGTGCTGAGCAAGAAGAATGCCAGTTTTTAATGACATAACCTAAGCCTATTATTGTAAACGTTTTCTTTAATTATTTAAACGGTTACATTTAATTGTAATAGCAAACAATTAAGTAATTATTGTACGAGTACTTTTCAGAATTCATGTTTAACAAATTCGAGTTGTAAAATTGTTTTAATAGATGCTATTAAAATTTTATTGCCGCAAATTGAAAACGTGTTCGAGAATTTTTAACTATTCTTTAACTTAAAAAGCAGCATAAAAAGTGCTTTAAATATGCTTCACTAACTTCTTATAAGTTTATTGAAAATATAGTTACAAAATTCGGAAACAAAAGTTAGACAGAATATTCGGAAGTACAATGGAGAACTTTCCAACTAAAATTGTGAACATATAAAAACTGCGACCTAAAAGGTCTATTATTATTATATTATACTATTATTTGTCCTATTGAGTTAGATAACATGCCCAAAGCCTATATGTTGAATGAATCTAAGTACTTTGCTAGGATCCAAACTTCTCAGTTGCTCCTTTCTAATAAACTGATTAACTAGCATCTGCAGCCTGCTTCTAGCTACAGCTTCACATCTAGCTACAGCTTCACACTCAGCACAGAATCTGCATTCGGGTGAGTTATGTATCCCCAAAACATATAAACGTTTCTTTTGTCTACAGTGGCCTGTTAGCATTCCTAATTGGTTCCTACCTAGTTGGAGCATAGTTTTCAATATGCTCGTGTTGTAACCTCCTAGAAGTAACTTTGCTTGTCTTAGTCCTTGGCTTTTAGCCCAGTGTTGTTCTTTTCCTGTATCCTTCTCCTTGCGGATTACTTCCGATATAGGCCTATACCATCTTCCGTCAAGAATCCATCCGTATACTACTTGATGGTGTGTGGTTTTAGTACTTTTTTCTCGGACCATTTGATAATGAAACTCCGATCAAATATGTTTCTTTGTGTCATTTCGTATGTTGACATGAATATTAGTGATGTACCCTTCCTCCATGTAGGGAGACGTTTCTGACAGCTCTCCAAGGTAAGTTTATTCACATCGACTGTTAGTCTTAGGAGTGTTTCTTTTATTCTGTGTTTGATTTGCAGATGAAGTGGTGTCTAATCCATAATAGCTTCCAACGCTACTGTTGGACACGTGCGCATTTCTCCTGTGATGCAGACACACGCTAGTCTTTGTAGGGAGTTGAGCGCCCTAGTGACAGTCACTTGGCTCGCTGCTTCTCCCCACACGACTATGCCATATAGTAGCATTGGCTTCACTACCATGGGCGTAAGTCAGTTGCAAATCTTCACTGTAGTTTTCCAGCCTTGTCAAGGAAATATTCTATTTTTTAATTATTTTTTATAATGCATTGAAACCTAAAACAATCGAATCAAAAATTATGGCGTAAACGATATTGTGAGTATCAGTGGCGTAGTAACTTTCTGTGATACAAAGGGGGTAGGGTAGGGATGTAATGGTGTGTGGATATAAATCTTTCAAATTATTTTAGTACAAAATTATGAGTACTCATGCAATTGATTTTTAGACTGATTTTGATTCAATTCGAACAGGGTGATTCAGAACTTTAGATATGTAAAAAGCGGAATCAGGTTATAAAACAGAATCATCTTTTTCAGTGATTTATTTTATAAAATCTGATTTATAAGTGTCAAAAAACTTCATTCGTTTTGTAGACTGCTGCCAAAAAAAATTTCGTTTTCCTGCCATGTCATGACCCCCTATTCTATTTATTTTTGCCAACATTTATACTTGTGCGTATATTTGAAGAAGATCATCAAACATATGAGTAAACAGAATTTGTGTCAAAATGAAGATTAATAGTATGTTCTTCAAATTAGTAATATTTCTTAATCAAAATACTAGAGATCAGAATAAAAGTTATGTTCATATATATAATTACTTCTGTGAATGATTTTTTTTCTACAACGTAGAAAAAGCCAAGGCCACACAAGACCTCAAAAGGACTTAATACGCCACTGATTGTGGATCATGATGCGCGTACATGAAGGATATTCCAGTCTTTCTTAACACTTTCAACTATTCAATGCGCATTACTTTTAGAAATCCCCTTAATACAAAGGTTACTTTCTGCAGTTCAGGACATTTTATTAGACTGTGAGTATTCCAGCAACTGCTCTAATGCTTCTCCACAGCTGGTTTTTTTGCACTATTAGTGGTTAAAAAAATACATATTCCAATAGTTTTTAACAATGGCTATGCTATCTTCTGATATGGGAGTCGATCAAATGCATGTAATCGCGTCAAATGAAGGATATACATGCATATGTGTGTGATAGTGCGATGCTTACATTCTTTTTCTGTGCCAAACTTTTGTCCTGATGCCAAAAATATCATGGAATTCATTAAAAAGTTTCTTTAGAAGAATAGTAATCTAAGGTTTATCTATTGTAATAATGCTATTTCATCTAGCTAGATATAGACATATACAAACGTCTATATCTAGCTACGAATGTTCAATCGATATGCCACAGCATAGCAGAATCTAAAGTGAGTAACTGTGACTTCAAATAAATGAAAGAAGTATCTTTGTCTGGCATCAAGTTCAACTGTCAACTAATAGTGAAACTTTTGTTTATATGTATATGTATTTTTCGTTTAAAGCGTCGATCTGGCAGCTGGTTTCGTATTACAAGTGATCAATGCTATAAAGTTTATGTATGTCTTTGTCATACTTCTGTTTAACTCCAGTTGACAAAACCACAAATCTTGCGTTTAAACAGAGTTTTACTTGACCCATATAAAGATGGTTTGGAAAGCTAATAACTTTAGTTTGATTTATGGCAAATGTCAAAGAGTTTTACTTTAAAGTCTACAATTACAACCACAATAAAAACCACAATATAATTGTTATACATAAATTCATAAATATTGTAGATACATGAGTGATTAAAAAGAAGCCAGACTAATAATAACACTTTGCGACTGCATTAATTTAAACTAAAATTTAAAACTTTTATCAGTTTTGCTAAGAATCTCTAAATGATAGCTCCCTATTTCTCTTGAGCCTAGACTATTTAAATGCAAAAAACAAATCAACAATCTCACACAAAGTCAAATCTAATTATAGCTAATTAAATCAGCCGGAGATCTAAATTATGAAACGAATGCCGAACAATATGTACGAGTATAAAACCATTTATGTCGTGGGTGTTTTTAGCCCCAAGAACTCCCACAACTCAACTCAACTCAACGCAACTCAAAACCAAACCGCAGCAAGACAATTGACAACGAAGCTCATATTGTACGATGATGAGGTCAAGTATGAATTTGCAAATATATTTGATTGGCTTTGAAATACAAGTATCTACAAGTATTAAATGTAGATACAACTATGTACGAGTATCTGCGATTGTCACTGAACGTTTTGGCTTTAATTTGACATGATTGATTGGCCTGCGGTCTTCAAAAAGTGTTGAATTTATGCAAATTAAATAAAAGATAAAAATAAATATTAAATAGCTTAAAAAAAAAAAACAAAAAACAAAAATTCATTGGAAAAACAATGAAAACTACTGCTGCATATAAAACAAGAGGAATTGTATTGAAAAACGAAAGTGCATTCATTTCACTGTATCAATAATAAACTGTCTGCACGTTTGTTCGTGCGCATTTGTTTGCATATTGAAAACAATTTGTCATTACATCAACACGAAAAGCAAAAAAAGGAAAAAACGAAAAAAACTTAAAACACATCTCTCATATTGAATTTATTTGGCATACGAAATGTTGTCGACAATTTGCAATTGAGTGTATTGCATTTAGTCATGGTGGGTGACATTTTTTTTCGGGGAAAAACAAATTGAAAACCATTTATTGAATTATTTGTCTCTGTTGGCTGCCAGACAGACACGACTTCATTTAAATGTGTATAATGCTGCCTGCCATAGCTTTCTTTGTTGGCTTGAAATCACACAACAAAAACAACAACAACAACAACAACAACAAAAGAGAAGTAAAAAATATTGTGTAAAAAACGACTTCAACACTGGCGCGTTGTGCTTGAACTTGTAATGTATTGAATCGAATCGTATCGAATTAAGCTGTGTTAAGTTGAGGTTTTTTTTCACATTTTCGGCGCACTTTGTATTTAATGTGGGCTCGATTAACCATTGTCTGGCTGTGTGCGTGACTATCTATAGCTTATGAGGGCTACAACTACTACTAATGGGTTTTTTTTCTTTCGATATTTGGTGAAAAGAGAAATTGTTTGACTGCACTATAAATATATTTAAAACACAAACGTAGGAAACTGTCTATAATTAATTTTCTAATGGTTTGTTAATTCACACATAGTGTGAATGGTATAAAGGAGGCTTCGTAGACCCTATTAAGTATATATATTCTTGATCAGCTCGACGAGACGAGTCGATCTAGCCCAGATCCATCTGTCTTTATGTTGTTGCGCATTTTTTGAAAACCAATTTTTATGCTATCCACTTGTTTTTATGGCAGTTTAATAGACTAACAAGATTGACCCGCCACGCCTACTTTTTTGGGTAGCCCCCATACAAACCCACCGCTCATTTTTGACTTTTTGTATGCGAAACTTCTTTATAAAAGTCAATATAAGGTTAAAATGCAGCCGCTTAACATAAATAGAGTAAACCCAACCCACCGTGAAATTTTGTGTTTTTTATGAAAAAATTCTTTATTTAAATCAATAACAATAGCTTGAAATTTGATTTGGTGGATTTCAGTGGACAACCGCTTCAAATACATATACAAATGGGCGCCTCTCGCCCACTTTTTGAGGTAGTAACATACAAAACCACAGCTCAGTTTTTTGCATTTGTGTGAAAAACGTCCATATCAACTTGAAATTCGATATGGTGATATCTTATAGATGGTCGCTTCATACACATCTACTACCGCCCACTTTTTAGGATAGTCCTTCATCACTTTTATGTTTTACAATGCGATTTAAAATTTTGTGTGAATGGTATTAGAGTTTCGGTTAAATTTTGCAAGAGTTCATTTAAATCCATGAAAAAATATCAAAGTTATATACTAAAAATACAATTAAAAATACTAATATAGGGAATATGCTTGCAGGTTGCCACTCTTTGCAGCTTAACATTCTAGCAGTGTCATAACCAAAACTGCAACTGACATCGACGTAAAAAGAATAGTTGTCACTTTTAATATACATCTTGAGCAGACAGATGATCGTAATACAGTGTTTTGCTGTACTGAAACTATGGTTTGAATTCAACATTTTTATTGACAATTCAGTGTAAATATTTGTGCTGTGTGGTTTTTTTCATTCAATTTACATAATCCTCACAGAATTCCAAACATATCATGAATTGTCAATTGATAATGTCATAAAAATGCAGGTTGGCACCTTTCTTATGTTGCAGGTTGCCACTATATGCCATTTTCATGATTGTGTAATGCTTATGCGCTTAAGTGTTTACACTTATCCGAGTTGTGATTCCGATGACGATTCGGAATGATTTGCCACCATTTTGCAATTTGATTTTCGATGCCAATTTGCAGTATTGAGTGCAAGCAAAATTCTATAAATTTTCATAAATTTACTAAATCAGTTGTTTTCACTTGAGTTTTTCTATATTTTCAGCATTTTCTCAAGGTGTGGCAACCCAAATTTTCAACAAGCCAAAATTTCAAGCAATCAATTTTAGATTTTTTTGAAAATTTGCTGTAAAATTTTTATTTTTTTAAGAATTCAAATAATTTCTAGTTCATGATCTAGCTATTTACTGTCTCTTAGCAACGTATGTTATATATAAAAAATATATTGATTTTATGACGAGTTTGACCAAAAAGTTATGACAATCACCTGTTAGATTTGCCATATTTAAATTTAGCAGTAATTAAATTCTCATTAAACTAGATTGCCCAGTGTTATTTAACAAAACATTTTATAAAATTTTGCACCTATTGCTTACTTTTCAAACACACCACGCTTGTTTTCACATCATCTATTTATTTAGAAATCTTGATTCGATTGTTTATGACATATTACACATTCTATTGTCATACAATTTCAATTTAGCTACAATTGTCTACAATTACACAATCGCAGCAGCGCAATAAGCAACAATTCTGCATGTCATATGATAAAGAAAAAAAAGAATAGCATGCCATATCTTCGATTCATGCTGTATCTACAGTACAACAATCGCTCTAGCTATCTACGTATCTATATAACACGCACCCGATATAAAAAGTATCTACAAGTACGAAAAAAATAAATACTATTGTCAGCTATTTTGCATACGACATGAATTCGTTTGTACGTTAAAGCTGTCATCTATGCAACTACACATTATGATATAATAAAAATTTAAGAAAACAAAAAACAAAAAAAAAAACCCACTAAAAACTTAAAATTATTTCCGGTTTTTTCGTGCGCCACAATTTGACATGTCTCATTGAGATCGCCGCCGTTGGTGTTTTAGTTTTTTGCAGAGGCGTTTTTCAATTTTCAACGTATTTATACTCGTATATCGGACACTGTTTCCCGTATAGATTATGTAGTTTGATTGGAAAAGAGTTAATGTGCAACAAAAATGTTAATATTTCAAAATTTTATGCAATACGTTGTAATCTTGTAGTAACATGACAGCTTGAAAATTAAAAAAAAATATGTATTTGAATATTTGGTTCATTGAAGTTGTTTGGGTGTAAAAGAGATTGTATGTAAATGGGAAGCAAAAATTATTGAATTATAAAATGAGTACTTTGTTTAAGCCAAATGTAAAGGCTATAGTACTTCGATGTAGAATAAATTTATAAATTCAGCTTGTTAGCTAAAAACAAAAACGTATTTCCAAAAGCTTTTCAATTTTGAACACAACTTTTAACTCTCATAATTCCTAGGTTCTTGAATAACATAAAATTCAGAAATTCATAGAAGCGTAACATTTTTTCGCATTTTCTACTTTTAATGTCAAAGATGCAATAGTAATTAGAATTCCTGGAGTAGATCTTTTTGTGCTCAGAATTTCACTGTTTTCTGTATCTGAGATTGGTTTGTAGCGGAGTAATACAACAACAAAACGTTGAGTTTAGAAAAGCCGTATTTGCTAAATAGCAACGCATAACATGCTCAAAAGAAATACACGCGTTTATCATTTGATACATATAAATACATATGATACACAGATCGTTTTTCCTAAGAAACATGATATAAATAGCGAAATTGGCAACGTTAGCCAGTTGACTGATGAAGGAAAGAATTGTCTCCGTAGCTTAAAATGCTTTGTGAACAAAAGTTGTTGTTACTCATCATCTCTCATCATCTCTCATCACAACGATTCATTCTGTTGAATTTGGCATATTTTTGAAGAGTTATAGAACAATTCACGCCAAAACACATAAAGAAAAGTTAGATCATTTCTTGTAATTTTTTTTTAACTTTCTTCAGCTTGTATCAAAATACTAAAAAGGGAAAAAACAGTGATCAGTTTGGATTTTATTACAATTCCTCAATTTCGAAGTTTTAAATTTTAGCCCTCTTTAGGAAGGAGGAAGTTGGTATTCGAACCATGACACATGAACAACGGCGCTGATCGTATCAATTTCTTAACTACTACGACTGACAGGCACCCAACAATAGACTAGCTGAATCACAACCAATTGCTTTTCTCATTGACTTTTGCCGCAAAGAATTTAGAGCAGCTGAGAGAATAAATTTTGTCTTGCTCTCAGGTTTTTTTTCTGCTTCCAGAGATTAATAATAATTTTCCGCTTACTTCACTTACTTACGCTTTTCTATTCTAAGAATTTTGTACTTGACTTATGTACAGATTTGTTCTTAAAATTGGATTTTTATACTTATTAAGACCTAATTTTTAAATCGATGGCTGCTTTACTTACTTTAAGAGTAATTGAGTACGAATCGTAGCTAAAATTTATAGAACGCTGCTAGACAAAAACTTATCTTTAGAATGACATTATTTTTTTCTGTGCATTATATGTAATTGTCACAACCGATTTTAAATCTAAATTCTTTGTATGTGTTTTTTGAGCGCTAACACTTTTTTGGAAGGTTTTGAATTCGGATTGGAATTCGACGTATCTAAATACGCTTACACGATTATATTTATGACTAAATCTAATGCTAGTGGCAAAACAGGAATTTCCACATTTATGGACTGTTTTTTAAGCATCAAATTTTTGGAGGATAATAGAGTAATACAAAATATCTACATAAAGAAACATTTTTGTAGTTTAGTCGAAGTTACACAACACTTTTTGTTTTGTTTTTGTGCTATTGTAATTTTTATCTCTATCTATGGATCTATGTATCATTCTATCGATATATCTATCTATCTATCTATCGCACGCTGAATATCTATTTATAAAGTTATTGTATACTTATCTATATATTTATCTATCTATCTATACATCTATTTGTGTATATAGAAATCTATTAGAGATTATTTTGATCTAACAATGCGTCTATTGTGTCTTCAACAAAAATTTGATATCTGCATAGTTTCTTGGATGTAAGCTTTCTGAAAGAAGAACCGATATGACTAGATATCAAAATATTTACTCTATTATTTCAATCTAAGTACAATCTTTTGTTTTAAAGCAGACACATTCTTTAGAATTAAACGTATAGCATTACAATGCACAGCTGAAGATATTAAAAAACAAGAATATAATAAAATTCTACGTATAAATTAAAAGCTTAAAATGTATCTATAAAATTTTGTATCTATAAAGTTTTGAAGATAAGTTAAGCAGATTTAATGATATAAAAATTGTTCAAAAATCTGTGTTCACGAACTGCAGCTAAGAAACTAATCTGGAACAAAAATTAAGTACAAAACATGCATTAAAAATGCATCAAGAATCCACGATCCATTTTGGCTGCGCGTAATTTACATTTTTTGTTTATAAACATACAATTTTAATAACGAAATTTTTGCGAAATTCACAGCTTTATACATAAATATGCGCTGCAGTTTATCAATAATTATAATTATGCAAAAAACCAGCAGAAAACTTTAATCGATTTGGGAAATGTTTATCAAAAAATTTTAATTTTAAAAAGAAAATTTCTGTTTACACTTGTTGCAACAAGTGGAAATTGAGTGTTCTTGTTTTTGGTTTTGGTTTCTGCGCTACTGGAACACTTTAACAATTCAAATTAAGTGCGGAAATACTTTAAAGATGTATTTTAAACACAATAAATTGTTGTTGTTGTTGTTGTTGGTAGATAGGCTGTTGTCGATTGTTTTAAAGTTTAAACAGATGCCAATTGGCTTTTGTAATAATTTTGCTTTGAGCTTTCAATTAGCGTAGAACGCGTACGCGTTGCGGCTTCAGATACTTTTAATAAAACTACAAAATTTCACTGTACATGTAAACACTTAAATATCGTATTTTTGGTTTCCAATTGAAACTAAATTGGAACAGAGTTGCGTGTTTTGTTTTTTTTGCAGTTTTTATGAAGCGAATTATTCTTATTGTCAAATGTTCCGCGACGCCGATCTGCGCGCTTTCAAAGCCGTTTTGAGACTGAACGAAACGTAAACGGAATCTTCGTAAATGGTGAATTGTAAACGTAAACAATAAATTTTGTTGCTGCCTCAAACTCAAATGTTGCCGCAATCGCTTTGGTTGTTGTTGTTGTTTTTGTTGTTTGAGCGTTTTTTTACGCAGCAACGAGTTTATTCTGCACTTCGAATCACTCACAATTGAGTGATTATTGAGTGAAACGCTTTTGGGAAGCGTATGGAAAATCGTAATTACATGCCATGCCATGAATATGTATATTAAATGTGTGTTTGTGCGTGTTTACACGGGACGCAATTCACTTGTTGCATCTAGTTGTAGAGTGACCAAATTTGTGGGAATTATTATTAGTAATAAACTGTACAGATGACCACACATGTGTGACACATTTCTCATATTGCATTGAAAATAGTATCAAAACTTCATAAATTTCAACTAGAAGTGTCAGATTTGTTTAATATAATTAAAGATGGTATCTTAAAAAGAACTTCGTCAAAGAGTGCTACTAGTTGGATGATTAAATCATCTATGCACTATTTCTACCATATCTCGAGTTAGAAGCAACCAAACCAAGCAAAACAAAAAGACTGCGACTTTTATCAAAGAAAAAATAATGAATGTTCTAAAATTCGTTGAATAGTTTGGAAGTTCAATTCAGTTGGAAAAATATAAATTTAAACCAGAAATCGAACTTGAAACCCACTTCAAACGTTTCGATTTAAAACCGGTTTCTATTTCTGGCTGCAACTTGTTCTAACTCTCCGAAATTAATAGACATCTTAATGCTATTATGATGCCAATGAATAAAAAGAGTTTTTTTTCATCTCATCACTGTTCATTTTGAAAAAGTTTAGTTTAGGGTTGCTCTATCTATCTCTATCTTTTTCTCTCTATCTCTCTCCCTGCCTCTATAACCTATACAAATGTTTATTGAGCTTCAGCTTGGTTAAAAATCATTGTTTTATTATATGAACCCCAAGATTTCAGCTCAGAGACTTAAAGATTAAAATATAGAGCCATAAAACTTGCAAATCAAGTTTATAAAATTTTTTTTTTGAACCTAAGTCAATTATGCATACAATACCTTCAATTGACTCTTATACAAGTGACCATACTTTTTACAGTCGCTAAGCTATATTGTGATAAATTGTGTAGTTTATAGTGCGTTAGACTGGTAAACGTGAGGTCGTAATCTCAAATCCATATTTTTTTTATCTCTTCCTACTTAATTAACTTCCTAGCGCTACAAAAATAAATACTATATTAGTTAATACTTTAGTTAGTTTTTAATGCTTTAGTTAGTGTTTGTTTCTTTTATTAGGATTATCTACACATTAAAACTTTAGCACTATTTCTTTCGTACGAATACCTCCACCTTTATAGGACAAAAAAAAAACAGATTTTATATTGGAAAGCTATTGTTATGTAGAGACTCTATGTTGCACTGCGAGTTCAGGGTGACAGAAGAAGAAGTTGCATTTATGCCAGGTAAAATCACATTAAATAAATAGCTATTTGCCAAATATAAAATTTTCGTACAAATTAAAGAAGAAATGTTATAAGGCGATTCCAAATTGTGTGCGCTCGTATTCACTGTGATTTGTATAAACTCCGAAACAGCTGCACTGTTTTACATGATTTGCACAGAATTGATAGTTATGACTAAGATTAGAGAATGATCTTGGTCTCATCGCGATCGTTTTCATACATATAACATTCGACCATGGATAATGCTGGGTAAATCAACTCGTTACTGTCTATTATTAATATTTAATATATATGAAAGGAAGAAGGGTATATATCGACTCACGACTGCGACTTTTTTACTTGGTATTATTATAGCTGCGTGATTTATTGGTTACATTCGAGTTATGCAACATCTCTTATCATAATAGATTACCTGGTACAAAAAATCGTTAGAACTATGTATATTGAATATTCCTGGCAATATTTATTTTATATATGAACGTTATCACTATTTGAGATAATGCGCTGAAACAGATTCACCTATTATAAAGCACGTTTGGAATGTCTATGCATACATTATTTAGTATCTCCACAACTAAGAAATTTGATTTACTAGGTACACATTTTGACTCATCAATAGCTTGGCTTGCATCAAATTCGGTCAATCTGGTCACTCTATAAATTATATTAATAGTGTTGTTTCACATGAATTCCTATAGAAGCTGTCGTAGTCCCCCCTTAGTTGTTGTTGTTGTTGTTATTATTAATATCTGAGCAACATGCGTGTTTTTAAGAAAAGTTGAATATGCAATTATGTATACATATACATATATGTATATTGTTTTTCGACTTGTATCTTACAATAATAACAAAAAACCAACAACATCGACACAAGTTTTATTTATATGCAGATTTTTCGACTTAATACACTCGAGAAGTGGTTGTTGGTGCTGTTGCCACTGAAGACATTGCAAAGGCGTGTTAAGGTAAACCACTCTTGGTGCAAGGAAGTAAAACTTCAAGTCAGTTATATAGAATACATATAGCAGCTGAGGGGCAACTAAGATAGACAATATATTGACAGGTTCACTTGTTCTACTTGTTGTTGTTGTTGCTGACTGCGTTCATTTGTGGGTCTCAATGTGGGTTGCCAATAGATGAACTTGAAAAGTTATTTTTCTGTGTTCCCCTTTAGTTGTCCATAAATTTAGATTGTTTTGTTTTCTTACACTTCCATTCATGAAAAGTTAGATAGGAAGAAAATTGTCACACAAATTAGCAACACCTAACAACACATTTCAAGTACTTGTTTAATAATAGGAAATTAAATAATTGCGCGTTTATATAAGTTTATTTATTAGTTCTAAAAAAGGATGGAATACAAGTGGCGTGTTAAAGCCATAATTGTAGACAAAGTGTTATTCTGTTATTCTGGTCTACGCCCTAGGGCATTCTGATATAACCATTGCAAAATCAGAAAAACATATATTTTATAAAAAAGAAACTACATACGAGTAAACTCGCTTGAAAAGATTGCTGTCTGTTGCTTGATTAATTGCTGCGAATTGTTTTTTTTTTGCTTTTGTTTGATTTATTAATAAAACATTTTATTATTTTTTCTTTTTATTCGGAAGCTATTGTTTTTATGTGTAGGTTTATTCTTTAATTTTATATTATTGTTTCATTTTCTTTGAAATTTGTTTTTTTTTGAAAAACGATTTGTGCATTTTATTTGCCTCGCGCTTATTGAAAAAATTACAAAAAAAAAAAAAAAAAAAAACTAAACTAAGTATAGAAATATTGAGTTAAATCAATTAAATTCACATGCAGCCGCGCGCCATATGTTGAAATATTTTTCTGCTGAAGTCAGAGCAATAAAATGCTTCTAGAATTTAGAAATTATTACACTCGAAAAAATACAGATTGAACAAATTTGATACACATATTTCGCTTATGGCAGTTTAAGCTGCTCCCAAGTGACTCTTTATATAAGCTATTCTCTGCTAAAGATAAGCATACAAAATATAATGGTGTACAGAATGATTTTCTGTTAAGAAAAACTATTTGACAGATAGGCTTTTGGAAATATTTAGGAAGAACTAACGAATAACGGGATACTAGAGACTATTTATAATAAAAATATGCTGATGGAGATACTTAGTATTATTCTACTTATTATAATTACTTCGTAGTTGCTGTTTTTTATTGTTGCTTTTAAATCTTTCAAAATTTTCAAAAGGATTGGTTAAAAGTAGGGATACCGACATTTGTACTCAAAACAAATTTTTGGAAAGAATTGTTATTTTAGTTGTACCAAAATCGACCCGGACTGGTTAAAAAACAACATGCCAACGGTTAATCCAATTTTCCATGCAATTGTTATACGCCTCGTCCGGGATAGCCTTTAGTTTCTTCAGCGAATTTTTTTTTTATGTCATCAATCGACTCATGACGCGTTCCTCGGATCGGATATTTAAGTTTTGGAAACAGAAAAAAGTCACAGGGTGCCAAATCTGGTGAATACGGTGGTTGTGCGATGACTTTTGTTTTATGTTTTGCCAAAAACTCCGTCACAATCAAGCTAGAATGTGCAAAAAATGCAACAAATTCAGGTCTTTTGGTACGAGTCTGGCGGCGACGCGTTTTATACACAAAACCTCAACCAAAATGTGTTGAGTTGATCCCTAAGAGATGTTGAGTTTCTCTTATATCTTTCTAATGCCAACACGACGATTTTCGAGCACAATTCAACCCCTATTTTCTCAAAAAACGGACGTGATGGAACGTTTTTGAACCCATATTCATGTTCAGCATGAAAAATCAATTCGGAAACACTAGGTCTCATCTTATTCGCATCCAAAAAATTGGAATTGGCAGGGCAGTGTTATTGCATCCCGCTCAAACTTGGCATGAATGTCAATGACAGTCACAGCCAACTTAAGAAGAAAAATTACCAAATTACCGATTCGGTTTACCGGTTCGGTTTAAATCCACCAGCTCATGTCAATTAAAATCATACGGTATACATCGGCATAAAGCATCGATGCTAGAGCAATAATGAATACTTTTAACGGAAAATTGAAAAAAACATCAGCTATGCTCCCATTTTCACACTCTTTTGCGTAGTACCATTTTACTACATTCGAATCGTACTTCAAAACTAAATCAAATTCCACTAAAAGTCACTACAAACTTAAAGAAATTTAAAACATTTGATTGAATGTCTACTGAAAACGCAAAACTAAGAGGAATGGGATTATATTCTACTTTATTATAAGCTGCACAATTTATTTTTGAAGCAACTACTAGTGTGGGGGATACACAAATATGGGGGAGTTAAAAATGCTACAAAATTCCATTACGTGATATCTTAACGATTTACTTACTCATGGTATAATAATATAAGGTAACGCATTCGCACTCTTTTCTGTTCCTTCAATGCTTAGAGCAAGAGAGCAAGCGACAGAGAGACAGAAGTTTTTATCTATTCTGCTAACTGAAAGCATGGAAACCGAAAGGAAGCAACATGCTTTAATCGATAGCTATACTTTAAGCATCGCATTAGAGCAATGATATTTTCGATACTTATCAAGGATGAGCTTCGATCAAAAAAGTACTCACTTATTGCAGACAAGTTTCGATATGCATTTAGTAAATATTTGTATTGGCATATCTCTAGTTAAAAAACAGTGTTAAACTTAGAAAGGAGTGGAGAAGAGAGAGATCAGGAGGAGGAGAGGAGATGTGTGCTTGATATAGCACAATCTTTTTCTCTACATTAAAATGCAAATCTGTATTGGATTTATCTCAAATATGGATACCAGAAATATATTTTTGAGTTACATACGAACAAAATCTATGGAGACGATTTAAAGTTATTAAAAAATAGAAATAGAATTCGATTTTTTTTTTTTTTTGTCCACGATGAAGCTTTAGCCTTGGAGTTAATTGTTTCCGATTTCCTTAAAAAATTTGCAAAAAATACTATAGTTTTCTTCCATATGCCTTACACTGCATGACTCTTTTTTCAACAGAAGTAGATATGTCTCTCCAGACCGATTTCTTGAATTCCTACTTAGAGTTTTTTCGAGAGAATTTCGGTGATGTGAGTGACGAAGTTTTACCAGAAAATGAATTCCATTGAGCGGAGCTACATATTAGTTCGCTGATGCAAATGAATAAGTTTCCATAGATATGTTTCTTATAGATTCAAAACTTCAATTAACAACAATATGGAATTACTTATAAGCTTAATACTAGGCGAAAATTCAAAAACTGCGTAAAACTCGAATTTTGATATTAGTTATTTTTTGAAAATCATATTTCATTTTTGAAATATTTTAGCTTATAACATTTTTCTTCATATTTCCTTCTCTTTATTTCAACATAAGTCGCAGACAGATTTATCACCTTTAATCTCGATTTAGAACTACAATAGAACTATTTAAGACAAATTAAAATATTCATACCGTGATATTTTGGCTGTAAACTAGTGTTATTTATTACTAGCTTTCGAAGTTTTTCCATATCTTCCACAATCATAATGTTACAGCTGATGATCAGCATTGATCAGCTGTTATAAATTAAAATCATACTTATTTCACACAATTCAATCGAATCATTAAATTTTATTAGTTCATCTACCTTTTCGAAAACAATTTAAGGTATTCTCTCGCTGTTATTGTACTTCAATAAATGATGTCATAAAAAACTTTTACTTCTACCTCAATAACTTACAATAATTTTTTATTATTTTTTATATTGTACATTTTTTTTCGCTTATGGTTTGATGAATTTCAGCTACTCTAAATTATGATAAATCTCTGAATAAATGTATGTAGGTATATAATAATCTAAACAAATGCCAAAAAGATTATGGCGTGCGATCTACAAGAAATCCGCGCGTTGCCAAACGCCAACCGAAATAAAGGAAAAAAAATCCATGAGTCATTAAACAAAATTAAGCAAAACATTATTAATATTTCTTGCTTCAATATTTTACTTGGTTTTGCATAACATACACTATAACAGATACTTTTAAAGATACAATACAATAGCGTATCCAAATGATTTCATGCAGCACATGAAATATGAATAAAAATTCATAAAAACAAAATCAAACTTTTAGAATCTTTATCAATATTTATCATATTTAACAAATACGTATGTCTCTTGTACATTTCAACGCCTCTGTGCAGATACAAAAATGTTCTAAGCAATTTGCATTATTAGCAAAATTGTATTTAAATATTGCAAAACTATTTTAATTTGCTTGAATGCAAATATTTAAAACTACAAGATTTGTTGAAAACAAATATTAACAAGTGCAGCTACGAGATAGTTCCACCTTTGGCAAACAGTACAAGTTATGCAAAATAGCATTTAAAAAATAAATAAAATAGAAATAAATTTATTTAATAATATTGTATATGATATGCCGCAGATTTTTGTGTGTAGGATTCACTTGGCTTGGATTGACATTGAATTGTGTTTGTGTATTATTTACGTAGACTTTCGTTTCGTTTAACATTTTCGGAAAAGTCAAGTTCTCTGTTATAAATTGTCGCTAATTGTAAATGTCAACTTAAGTGACAGCAAAACACAGACAGACGGACAGACAGAGTGACGAAGTTTGAAGTTCAATTCTGTTGGGATGTAAACCTACGCATTCTCCATTGTTGGACAATGTCATGTGAAAAATACATGCATTATTATATGATAAAAATGAGTTCAATTAAGGCTTAGGTGTATATTTAATACGCTCTCTTCTTAATAACTTTGTGATATTTCATACTAACGATTAGCTGTTATATGGAACGAGATTTGAAAGCTCTTTCACTTCAAAACGATTGGTTGCAAAAAAAAAATAGTATAAAAGTTATTAAACAGCTGTTATACGGACAAAGCTTTTAAAAGCTCTGCAAAAAGCTTATGAACAACATATGAAAGAAAAAAATCAGCTGCTACAATATTTAGTAGACAAATCTCTTATTTTAATGCAATCTTTTAGTTCAGCTGTTATTTTACTATAATTTTAAAGCTATTTTTCAAAAGTTGTACTGCGTGCTCATAGTAATAGAATAAGCAAAAGGTTGTTCAATAATTTTAATATAAAAAAGCTCTATGTTTCATACCAATTAATCAGTAGAAGCTTCTTCACCAGCAGCTCTATGCAGTTCTAAGTTTTAGAAACTATGTTTCAAGAGCTGTTTTGGTAGAATATAGCTACTAAGTTAATATTCATTGGAGACTATTCAACGAAGCCAATTAAATTTTGTTGCATCGTGTTTCATTTCAAAAATTTATCTTTAGTGTATTGATCTTTATGTATGTATATAATAAGCTTTCTTAAAGCTTTCATCTTAGGCGTAAGTAACATTGTGCGTCACCTCTTGTTACCCTAGCTACGCGCATGGCTTTCATTGATCACGGTATAATAAGAACATATATAAAAGTAATCAACTAGCTGTTAAATACGAAGATAAATAAAATTCAAATGCTTAATTTTTTTAAATTGAAACATAAGCTTTAAAGCTTCAAAACCAGCTGTTATTCATATATGTGAAACTTGTAAGTGCTCATTTTAAACATTTGTATTGGCTATATTTACTAAAACATAAATTACAAAAGCTCTTTTATAGCACTTCAATTGGCTGCAAGCGCAAAATAAAGCTTTTAAGTTATTTACTGCATATTGTTACTTTTGAAAAGTACTTGTGACATGTCAAAATTGAACGCAATCAGCTGTTTAATACAAAAATAAAGCTCCCAAAAACTCATTTGCTGTCTTCTGATTGGCTGTAAATTTATCTAGCAGCTGTTGTGCACAGAAAACCGCCCTTATTGCTTAGTGATAACTGCACTGGCTTCTTCAAAAATTTAACAACCTCTCTAATTTGAGATAGACATACTCGTAGCGTACAAAAAATATTACAATGTAAACATTTAAGGCAATGCAACGTAGAAATTGAGACATTTCTTAATTGATGTTAATAAGTACATTTCGATTTGTTCAGCCGTCAACCCCAGCCAATCTTTGTCCGAATTTGGCATATACAAGCATCAATATTGATGACTGCAGTGCGTTTATTGATGCCACAACTCGTGAACAGTCAGTACACGGCCGGCATAAACACGTATGCATGTTTATCTTCATAAATTTATCAGTCACAAACGTTCGTATTTATTGTATTTATTTGTTTAACGCTCCAATTTAAAACGTTTTAATGTCATTTATACACCTTTGCGCTCGTCACCGTATTTTCAGGGTCCAGACTCAAGCAACTGAAATGAATGAGTAATTGTTGTGAGTTCAGGGCAAAGTTTATTCAACTGCGTCGGTGTGGCTTTGACTGAGCTTTAAGTTTTATTTGCGTATAAAATGTTTGACGAACTTGGAAGATATACAAAAAAAAAAAAAAAAAAAGATTTATAGATACATTTTCGGAAGCAACTTGCACAATTACAGCATGCCGTAATACAAAAATATCTCATTTCATACCATTTACACATTGCATAAAAACATGCATGCCCAAACACTTTTAAGTTGTGTAAACGTACAACTTAATCGCAATTTAAGATCATTTTTCAATTTGCCCTAAGGAAAAGCATACAAAATAAATTGCTAAAAAAAAAACTTGAAACGCATCCGTTGCACATTTTACTAAAGAAGAAGAAAAATAGACGCACGAGACAATTTTCCGCTTGAGGCAACTTTAGGAAAAGTATGTAGTAAGTTGTCGAGTCAAACTGGTCTTTAACACGCAATGTCTTTAAGATTCAACTAGACTACGACGAGCGGGCGTATACAACGTTTTTGTATCTCATTGCATTGCATTCCAGGCATAGATAAAATCGTCATTCAATGACTAAGTGCCAGCAACGCCAAGCACTGTGCAATCCAATTCGCAACAAAAATGCCAAACGAATAGCAAGTTCATTAAGTTAAGAGACGTTGCTGCGCCTGCGCTGTTGCACAGCTTCAGATACAGATACTCATGCGACAGCTTAACGCTTGCGAAAGATTTACGTTTATGGAGCAATCAGAAGACATTGAATGTTGCTAACAAATTGTAAAATGCACTGTAATTAATTGACATTGGCAGTTTGCTGCAATAATCAATAGTAAAGGATACAAGCCGTTGAGTTTGGTATTCAGGAAATAGAACAAAGTATTATAGCAAAAAGATACAATATCTTGTAGATACAAGCATCATAAAATGCTACGCTGTACACAACTACTCTTTACAAAATATCTATTGCATACTTTTAGGCATAAAATGTATCTTCCAATTGAAGAACAATTCATATTTAGATAATGAAACTCACCTGCACGGAACACTTCACCACAGCCATCGCAACGCGATGCAAATTGTGCATCATAACAATTGCCGCAATAGATTTTATCTGCTTTGGCACCGAACTGCTTGTCCACCAGGGACAAATGGCATTTGAAGCACAAGAAGCACGCCTCATGCCAGTGCTTATCTTTATAGGACAGATCCTGAAATGGAAAATTATTAAAAAATTATAAGTTTTTTACTGTTTTTATATTATTTTATACTGAATATTACCTATAGATAGCTAGATGTATTCTAAACCTGCCGATGTTTATTTAATCGAAATTAATTGCTTAGAAAAATACGCTATGAATTTGTTTAGCTCTCTTTCTAAGTCATAAAGTCATTCTTAAGCTTTTTAATTAAACAGAATACAGCGATTATTGATGTCTCTCATGGTTCAACTGTCTATGTGGAAATAAATTCTAATAGTGTTCCTATCTGTGTTAATTAAACGAGATATATAGCTGCAACTACTTCTGTTAGAACTTCAATACTTGTTTGCCTGCCAGGCACGTTATTTTTTTGGATTAAGACAGTGTAGGAATACAATATTATTTTATTCCCTATTAGATCTTCTGTTGCCTAGTCGTATTATTGGTTAGAATTAAAAAAAAAAAAAAAAAAATGCTAAGAGCCGACGTTTTTCTAACAAAACTTTGAGGGTACTCACGACACATAAAAAGTAAGGAAAGAGAAAAGCATGAAAATGTTTATTCAATATAGAAATCAAATGAAAAACATATTGACGATGTTAAAATCATAGAACGAAAGCCTATTTACTACTCACATAACTTTTGATGTCAATTTTGTGACGAAAGATTTATGTATTAAATTTTCCATTTGTATTGTTAGGATTGATTGTAATATGTAAATAAGCATTTAACATGTTGCAATGTAGTCAAGAAAATGTTTCAAATAAGTAGAGAAACGAATTCGATGTCCTCGAAAAAAAACTGTATTTACCAACTCTCATTTACATATTACTATCAATCGCAACAATACAAATGAAAAATATTTACCTTTCGTCACAAAATTGATATCAGAAGTTTTATGAGTTGCAGAAAAGTTTAAACTTAGCTACTACAAATGTAATTTTCAAATAACGGTACTTTCGATTGTATAAGAACATTTCTTATAATTAGATTTTTTCAATTTTGCTAAAATGAATACATTGATGAATTTCAACTGCTAAATGTCAAGTGAATTGAATTCCCAAAAACCTGAGATACTGTGAACTAACTTTTGGAACTTGACTTTCTTTTCAACACAAAACTCGTTTAATCAACAAAAACCAATATTTATTTTTTTTCAATATCAATCAAAATTGTTGTTTCAAAATAAAAAAAAAGCTCAGATATAGCTGAGAGCATTATCAGAAGTGGCCCATATCTATATCAAACAGTATGTATGAGGAAAGGTATTCCAGTAAGCTGAGCTTAATGAAATCACTTCAAACTGTTTTGAAATGACTATCGTCTGTTTTGTCTTGACGAGTGAGTAGATGAAGAAGCATTATTATTGTCTGTGACCTGCATTCGCTAGAATCAGAAAGAATGTTCTAGGCTGTTGAACTGTAAGATTTCCAAAATGATTTACTTAAATGTCCTATATTTATATTTTTTCACTCTTTAAGCTTTCTACATTTCACTACATCTCCTTTATCTATTGCTCTTATTTTTGCTAAGGATCATATTGGTCTATGTATAACCTTTATCAAGGGGTCAGGTCAGCTGGCGTAACATTCATCCTTCATCCAACCCGATATTGTCTGGAATGGTATTCTAATTTCCAGTCATATTCTAGAGGTTTCCGGAATAAAGTTGCAATTGAATACAAGTTTAAATTAACTAAATTATTTTAGAATTATTTTTTCCTTTAACCTGCACATCCAATGGATAAAATTCTGATTGGACTGGCGGAAGCAATACTGTGGATATTTCAGCTGTTTCACTTTTGTAAACTTTTATCAGTTCGTTGAAGTTTTTATTTTTATACAAATTTGAATAAGATAACACAACTAATTAGAACTTTACTTAATTTCTCTTTAGCTGCTGGCTACACTCTTTATACTGATTGCATAATTCATATTCAACTGTGTTCAAAGCAGATGATCTCATCTGTACTTATTCTTTTTGTTTTAAACACTCACCTTCGAATCGATTCCGATGATCTTGTTGCACTCCTCGCACGTATTTGCGAATACATTCTCATAGCATTTAATGCAGTACGGATGATCATCACGTATGACATAACGCTGTCCGGTCAGGCTCTCATCGCATTGCCAGCAACAAAAATGACCGGAATGCCAATCCTTGTCCATGGCTTTTGTATATTCGCCACTGAAAATTAACTGCAAAAAAAAAAGGGCAAAGTTGTTGGTGTTTTTGTATACAAGTAGGCAAATATATACATATATAGGTGTTTTGATATTGATGTAAGATAAATCCATTTCAATAGATAAACAGTAGAGTAGTGTATTAAAGTAGGGTATTTAGAAGTAGAGTTTTGTAGAAATGTATCTTTATAGTATAGTTGTGTAGTGTGTAATCCATGTATCTGTAAAACTTTAAACACTGTGTTGAGTTTTTTTTCTTTGCATTTGTGTTGTGTTTCTATGTTTTCAAATGTTGCAAAATGTTTCACTGTGTATCACTTGATAAATCTATTTTCTTTGATTTATGTACTTTTCACTGTTTAAGAAGTTCTCTTCTTTGTGTATGTGTTGTATGGAAAATACGAGCATATATAATATGAATATATATTTGTATTTCAAATTTGTATCTTTGTTGTACCTTTTAATTAGTTTTGAGGAGAAGCGATAACGTGTCGGTTTCGATATTGTGTTTAAGTTTTGTGCCAAGAAATTCGTTTTTTTTTTTGTTGAGTTGAGTTGAGTTTTGAACTGTTGTTCAATTGTTTTGAGTTTTTATGATCGTTTTTTTGGAAAGTATTATACATATGTAATATATTGTTGTAATAAAACATAGAATGAAGTAATAGAAACGAGTACAATTTCACAAGCTCAACGAACTTCAACAGACACTCAAATACAAAACAATCAAATCGATTCGACACGTACCCCTTCTCCTCGTTGGTTTGATCGACTTCGGTTATCTGCACTTCAGATTCGCGACGTTTCGATGTTTTCTTGACCTTCTTCGTTTTCTTAACTTCCGAAATCGTTTGCATAATTTCAACATCCGCCATTTTTTGCTCTTTTAATTTTCAAATTAATGCGTTACGAAAAAATTTCGGAAACAAAAAATATAAATTTTTCTGCCTTCGAATGCACTCTAATGACCGACTGAACTTTTCGTTTGCGACGTTCTATATATATATATATAAGTATTTAGCTTATTTTATTCTATATATCCGGCGCAAAGTAATTGCCCACGAAAATTTCGAAAATCAAATTTTATTTCCCTATTTTTCTTTCTTTTTTTCGGCTGCGCGTTCAACGAAAACGTTTTGAACCTTTCCGAGTCGAAATCTCAACTGAGACCGTGCGATCTTTTGAATTGAAATTTTCAAAATGTTCTGTATATTTCGAAAGATAAATGAAAAAAAAAAACGAAATTATATTCAATTTCCACACACAGATATGAACGCTCACGCTTTTTCACGACGCGCGTTTTTTGTTTTTGTTTGAGGCCGTCGCCGCCGCCGGTATCTCAAGTAGGCAGGCAGGCGTTCGTGTATCTAGTTTCGCAAAAGTCAAGTGTAAAAATATAATGCAGTGGAGCACAAGAGAGAGAGAGAGAGAGCGAAATAAAAACGAAAAGATGCAGAGAGTAAAATGAATGAGCAGACAGCTACATTGGCAACAGATACAGATACAAATTCAAAATGAGCAAAAGGAACGTAAACGATCGAGAACGAGAGAAATTGCATTTATTGTAAAATATTTGTTAATAACTGTTTACTTTAATATTAGCGCACAATAAAACTATGTCTAAGTATCTCAGTTAAGCAAAGACAGCTGTTCAAAAAAGAATGAAAAACTCTTTATAGATACAATTGCAGTAAATCAAACAGCATGCAGTGTGTGTCAGTCTCTGTGTGTGTGTGTGTATGTGTGTGTGTGTGTGTGTGTGTGTGTGTGTGTGTGTGTGTGTGGCGGCATGCTCAAACACAATTTCCATTTCACTAAACCAATTTCTCTTCAACTAGATACAATTGTATCGCAGGTGCTATTTGCAAATGTAGGCGTTGCCAACTACAGAGAGAGATACAATATAATTCATACACATCCTGACGTTAGTTTGCTTATAAAAATATTTTTGCATGGGAAAATTGTTGTAGCAGCCAAACAGATACACGCATTATGTATGTAATTTTTTAAATATATTTGTTTTTTTTTTTTTTTGGTTTTTGAAAAATGAAATTGCTCGTTGTGCACACGACACAACAGTCACTCGAGGCAATTTGTACACGCCACCCCCCAGCACCCTTTAATTTTCACTGCCCCGCATGCATACACCCGCTCACTTGCTCAGCAGACGCACGTCAAAATTCTGAAAGATTCAGATCAAGCGTAAATACACATAAATCGCATAAAGTTGGGATACTTTCGACTTGGTTTCAACGTACGCTTGCTGGCTGCTGCTTGACTGGCAGACAGCCTCGAAAACAATTTGCTTCTTCGGCCTTAATTACTTATGGTTGGTCTTAGTTAATGCGGCATCCATTGGCTTAATTGTAGATTATTTTGCCTAAATTATGATCCTAAAATGTTCAATACTATATTTTGATCATTGTATATTTTAATATGTATCTTAAATTGTAGAAACACTTAGTGGCGTTGGATTTGTCTTTTAAAAACAGTAAATTATGCAATGAAATGAGTTTAAAAATATAGATTTTTTTTGCGATAGTTTAGTTTTGAAAATACAAACAATTAAACTATGCAAAGACAAGCATAATAAGTAAGAGCACAATTTTTTTTTTAAATACTTGTTTAATCTTTTACTACATAAAGATAGATAGACCAACAATTGAGTATTGCTTTAGCACTTACTTTACAACAAGTTGTGAATTATAAGCGACTTCAAACTTTAACTGTAAATTTTTCTAATGTTTTAAATTGTTCTAATTGGATTTAAATGTAACAAGCATAAACTAGTTGAGAATTATAAGCGGCTTCAAATATTAATTGTAAATTATACACTTTAACACATTCATTTGTATATGCATAATTCTGTAGCATAATTTCATCGCGTCATCTTCAATGCATTTTTATTACAATCTTCTCCTTTTTGATTCATAGATGCGCTATATAAATGTTATATTCTATGCCACTCTTACAATTAGGACGAATCTAATAACACCTTATATTAATATATGTTGAAATCCATCCAGCCATTTAGCCTACAGAGCGTGCCAAAGAAAGGCAAAAACGTGAGAAAAATGGCTGGTGGAACAGTTTTAATCACGAATTGGTTTGTCTGCCAGCGTAAAATGAGATGAAACTCAAGCCGTACAATCTCCAAAATAGCTGAAACTTTATCATCTACAGCGTATGATCATAAATCAAAACGTACGATTCTAAATCGTCATCCGTTGTTGAAATTAGTCAAAATCACCCATACGTTAAGGTATGCGCTAGTTTCTGCGCCAGAAGAAGTTAAAATCAACCAATAAGTGTATAGCCGCTATATTTTTGATGATGTTGTACTTCCTTGGGCTTAACAGTATTTTGCCGAAGAAGAATGCATTTTCTAGTAAAATTTTACACTTGCTCATTAGTACCTGAAAAACACATCAGAATAATTTTCCTGACTTTATCATAATGTCAGAATAGCCTTCATAGTCTTATTCGTCTCTTTGTCTGTATTAGAGATGAAGGAATTTCAAAGACAATAGAATATATTGCTACTAAGTTTGGATATTTAGACTTTTCTAAGATTTTTTCAGATATAGTATCTAAGTTTATACCAATTGTCGAATTTCTATATGAAAAACTTTAATCGCAGTACTGAGATCGTTATGCCAAACAAACAAAGAACAGTGTTCCCAAATCAACATGAATTACTAAAATCAGATATTTATTAGGTGAAAAGTCCATACATATTGATTTAACTTTGTTTTTTTTTCTGACGGAAATGCAAAAGGTCACACTCTTTGTCACCTGTTTTTTGGGTATAAAAAGTATTGAGGTTTTGGAATTAATGTTAAAGGATACGTAAGAGATGGCGTAACTAGCACTAAATCGTATCGGGTAAACCTGTGACTATATTCATTTGAAAGCCTACTTCATAAGCTTCAATTTTCAGTATGTGTCATTCCACTGAAGTGTAAACAATACATTTTTTTTTTGCTCTGTGAACACGCCGACTTTTGTTGCAACAAAACGCAATTTGCGAGAAGGTTTGCTTTTGTGCTTTCACATTTGAAAAAAAAAAACAGCTGTGAGGCTTACGGGGACTATGCTCCATTGATTTCAACTTGTGAGTACTGGTTTCGTCGGTTTGAAAGTGGTGATTCTGACACGGAGGACAAAGAACGTCCGGACCAGCCCAAAAAGTTTGAAGATGAAAAATTGGAAGCATTACACGACGAAGAACCGTGTCAAAACCTTCAAGAGCATATGCTGCCAAAAAAATGGGAAAATGTTGTAGCTAACGATGGACAATATTTTGAATAATATGCATTGTAGCATTTTTTTAAATAAACGCTCAAAAATCGAAAAAAAAAAATCCTTTAAAATTAATTCCAACAAAACCAAACATTTTTGTTTGACAGCGTTTTTATATATGAGGTTTTTTCGGTATCAAAAATTTTCATCGATCTCAGTATTGACCTTTAAACATAACAATTAGGTGTGAATGATTATGACAAGTATATATACTTGATCAGTATCGGAAGACGAGACGATATAGATATGTATGTCTGTCCGTCTGTCTGAACGAACATATTTTGAACACTATAAGAGATAGATACTTCAAGATAGCATATTTAGATTCTCCTTCTCTCTCTTCAGATAACTAGTATTAAATAAACATGCTAAGCACACTTTAAGCGTTAGCCCCCATACAAATCAGCGCCATTTTTAAGTTTTTGTACCAGTCTTGCAACTGACTCGTATGTACGAGTATTACGTGACAGACAAAAATGCTAGATGACATCACTGTAAGATACTAAAATATCATACATAACATAAAATATAAACATAAAATATCTTTCTATATAAATTTAATTAACTTCAAATATTTTTCAGCAATTACTTTTCGTATAATTTTGCTCAGATACGAATGTATAATAATTAGATCATATTATGCACTTGAGTTCAAAATCAAGCAATAATCTGCAACGTTTTCGCTGAATGCGCCAATTCAAATTTATTGTGCAGAAAGCAAAGCAAAAATTCAAAAATCACAAAAAAAAAAAAAAAAAAAATCTTTTACATTAAACAAAATGTAGAACAGACGATGACGTTTTTATTCTTGAAGAAAAATAAACAGATCCACTTAATTCAAATAAAAAATTGACAAAAATTAATTTTCAACAAAATTTATTACATACGATTAAGCCATAACTAGCGCAGAATTTATTTTCAAGAACAAACATTGTCTGTAATACTTATAATAAACTGACAGCAAAGGGCAGCATGAGTCAATGAGTCTGCCAAGGCATTTTATGACAACTAAACTGAACAGATATAAGCCATATAACAACGGAAAACAATTAACAGAAATGTCGTCTATGAAAAACTTAACCGCAAATTACGCCCAACGCCCAATTCAAATTGATTGTGTAACAAAAACATTTTGAATTTATTGAATAATAAAGCAAAACCGAAATAATTAAAATTTAAACAACAATAGCTTAAAAATTAAGGAAAATTAATAATTCACATTTGTAAATGTTCGCATAAAGTTTGAAAAGTTATAGCGAACTTGTACGCCAAAATTTCAAAAAAAAAAAAAAAATTAAATAAAACTAAGATAGAAAATGCATCTCAACAAAAAATTTCTGACATGCAAAATTATGCAGCAAATGAAATTTATCTCGAAAAAATTCGTTTGGCTGTGTTGCAGTTTTAAATACATTTATTTTTCGTGTTTCGTGTAAAATATAAAATTTGATTTTGTATATTTTTCACAAAAACTTGCACGATGTTTTTGTTGCTTTTGAAAATAATCATCGCATCATCGACTTCATCGTGTTGAAGTCTGCTTGGCTATATATAGATCATCCGTTCAGTTTTTCTTTTTTTTTAATATATTTTGATAAAGCGCTGCATGTCCATTTGCACATGCATCTGTCGTTGAGTGATTTTATACTCTACAATGTACTATATTTTACATTCCATATATATTCCAGCGTGCAAAATCTTCATTCGATATTGCTTGTTAGAGTTCCATGAAATAAAAATGAATAAAACTATTACAAACAGACTCGTAAACGTATAGAAAATATATTCTTTGTCGCTCAGTTTGTCGCTCAGTTTGTTGCAGTCAAAGTTTTGTTTCCGATAGTTCGCCAAAAGGTATCGTTGGCGAGCTTTTTGCGATTTTTGAGATTCATTACAGAGAAAATAGATAGCGAAAATGAGTCATATAACATATTTTTTACTACTCGTTATCAAAAATTAAACGGAATAAAATGCTTTTCGCGAATATTTCATTTTTTTTTTTTTTTGTTTCCATTTGGTTTTCCAATAATTTTGTTTATGTGTTTTTTTATTTTTATTAAAATTGAGTTTTGTTGTATGTACGCCGATTTAGACAAATTTTAACTGATGGACGAATCTGTTATTCGAAGTACTAACAATAGCCATGAGCTGAGTGCAAAGTTTCATCATATTAGCTACTTCAGCTAACAGGCACCCAACTCATCGATTTGCGGAATCACAGGCCTTCGGCTAATCTGCTTGACTGTCATGACAAAGACAAAAATATTTTTTTTGTCGTTGCCAAGTTGTGATGCATGCTATATCTATAAACTTTTTACGTAACATTTAAAGCAGCTCATGATCGTTTAGAATCTATTGCAAGATCAATTAACCAAGTTCGTTCTGAAGTTGTTTGTCTATTTCTTACAAATTATAAGTTTTGATAATATTAAACTTGGATTGTAGATTCATTAAATCAAGTTTATGCCCCGTGCTCCGCGTTTTCGAATCTAAATAAAAAGTTGGATGCGGTTTCGTTAAAATGCTCCGTATTTCAATTTCGTAATTTGAATTTAGCTTAAGAATATAAATTTTATAATGCCAATTCCAAGTCAATTCAATCCACGAATTTCTTCGGAAAGTGAATTCGAACAATTTATTCGGATTCGAAAACCGGAGCTCCGTGGTAGATACAAGTTTAACTCCCTTGTATTTTGTAGTGTATTTCATAGTCGCTAAAACTCAACTATAATATTTCCACTTGTTTATTTTTTCTTTTTCTTTTTTTTTGTATATTATTCTTTGTCATTTTACATTTGCTTTTTATATATTTTTCTTTTTTTAATGTAGAAGAAATTGTTTTTTCATGTTTTCCTTTTTATTTTTAATTTTTTTTTTTTTTTACTAAATGTGTTAATTGGGGCGTGAATGTGTTTTTCATTCTTTATGTGCAGTGATTATCTTTTATAATGCATCTTGAAATATTAATGAAAAAGAATTCATAATAAAATTGTTATGGCCCAGAGGTGCGAAGTGCGTTGTATTGATTGTTTTAGGTATATAGCTCGTCTTTGCTCGGCTAAAGTAGAATTTTAGTAGAGATGTAACAATCAAAAGTTTTCATAAACTCTTACTGACTGCGCAAAATTTGTATAAACAGAAATTCTGCAGAATAGTACTGTTCCTCAGGCTAGCATGCATGAGCATGTCAGCTGCAATGTGAATCTGTCCTATTGCTGCAATGTAGGTCATTGTTTACCTCCGCTGAACGTTTCATTCAATCCTTAGCAGCAATTGAGGTTTTGAGACTTAAAAACTGTAACCTAACATATTCTTGTTATCGAAATCTATAATATTCATTTATTTTACCACGGAATTACGATACGGAATTGAAGTCTGTGTCCGATATCTTTTGAATAAGTCCTAAGAGTCCAACAGTACCAACTTTTCAGATAGCTAAGTGGCTATCCAAGCAGTAGCTTTATGGTGTTTTTTATCAAAGCAGGTTCTACATTGCTACCATACTCTTTAACAGCGTTCAAATGACTGCAAAGTAGAGATCTGTTGGTTTCCTGATCACAAAGATATCGTAGGAAATGAAATCACTCCTAGCCAGCTGAGTGTATCGGCAAGTCACTTTGTTGGTCGAATATCTTTCAAATCTTACATTGCAGACTTCTTTACAAACTCTGCAACACTTTTGACTATAACAGCCTAAAAAACTAGCTCGTCCCATATTTAACTATAACGCACATCTTAGCAGCTCAAACGTGAGGCTGCTCAAAGGCTAACTGACTGATAAACATCAAATGAAATAATGTCTAAACAAGATAGATCTCTCCTCAGAAATAGGGTGCAGAATCGGTCTTGAGGACGATGAAACTAGACTATATCTGTTCTACAACTGTACAGCTTTGGCTAGACTCAGAATCGAACAGATTATTACGTCTGTCATAGTCAGGAATTTTCGATAAAATACATTCTCAGTTTCATTAAAAAGACAGCGAAGATCTTGTGGAAATTAACCTAACCATAACTGGGCTACGCTACAGATGCTATTCGTTTATGTCGCAGTGACCGTTTTTCGTTAGGATAACCCTCAAAGTTTCAGCTCTGACACTAAGTCTTAAGTAAACGCAACTGGCTGTTCGAGCTTGTTTTGCAGTTACCAATTGATTGTCGTGTGGCTTAGAAGCAGAAACTACGTCACGATTAGCTTATGATTATGATTATGCCATATGACCAGTCATCTAAAGTCAAGCAAACAAGCATCATATGCCTATCGAGAATAAATATTTACAGTATATCTTTGTTCCTACCATTCTTTGTATATGTATGCTAGTCTAGAATAAATCGCTCGTTAAGTTCAAGTTGAAGTTTACGTAGGCAATAAATTTTCTCAGTGGGCAGCCTAAAATCTCAATACTAATTCTATCTAATGCCACGCAAAGCCTCCAAGGATACACACAGTCATTCACTTGAATTGTGCGACTTTTTGGAAATTCATTTCGAAAAAAATAACAACATTTTAAATAAAAAAAAGAAATATGCCAAATTGATGCGTTGCAAGTGTCAAATTAAATTGCTTGCACCCGGCACAAAAACACGAAAAATCGTGGGTTATTTTCAGAAAAAAAAAATAATTCATTTAAATAGCCAAAATAAAAAGAAAATCACTATAAAAACATGAATACAAGTCTAAAAAAAATAATAAAAATCTTCAAATTGCACACGCCAAGACAAGCGTGCAAGAAACGGCTGCAAAAATATCAATTTTTTTGTTAAATATATGTTGATACTATATATAAATTATTTTTTATTTAATTAATATCGGAAAAAATCAGCTAAATTCAGGCGTAGCAAAGGTGTTTCATTTTACTTGACACAACGCAAGACAAAAAAATTATGTTTGAAAATAAAATTCATGCAAAAAAAATTATTCAAATATCATTTCTTTAGTTTTTAAGTGCACAGACAGACATTATAGATACACAGATACATTATAAATACAAAAAGATACAAGTAGGTGTAGTGCGCGCAGATGAAAAATGAATTCATGTCAAAGACAAATATTATTGAATAATGCTTTTTTCTTTTCAAAATTTCTTGTTTTTTTCCTTTTTTCTTTTTTTTTTTTTTTGGCAGCAGGTTGCGCGTGTATTCCATTTCCATTTCCATTTGCTCAGATGCGATATTATGTAAGCATATTTTGTACTAAATATTTACTCACACAGCTCGATGCACAAAATGTGTATATTTTTATCTATGAGTTAAATTTGTATCTAGTATAGTTAAATAATATGTATGTATGTAGCTACATGACGACGTTCAAGTAAAGTGGCGCATAAGTAGTGAGTCGTGTAAACAAATCAGCAAAGTGACACAGTTTCAGTGTTCAGTGTCAGAATGATTTTAACGCAATTCTTGCGGTTAAACACAACGCGAAAAGGATTTTGTTCACAAAAAATATGATTTGATGGCGTATGATATTTTATATACGTGAATTTTTGGCTGCAGATTGACAGCGAAAATAATTTGTTTTAAACAAGAATTTTTTTTTTTGCTTTTATTGTTTTTGTTTGTTTAATTTGACAAAAGACACGACGCAGAAAAATTGACGGCAAAATTTCAATTTCAAAGCAAAATGGCATACATTTTAGTTGCTATTATTATTTATGATTTTCTTTAAAATTTATTTTTTAGCATTGATTTCCACTTGACAAGATGTGTGACGCGTTGCTTCCTGTGTTGATTTTTATTTTACTTTTTCAAACGTAACGGTTGCTTTTGTGTATGGTTTAATTTCAGTCCTAAAAGTATGCTATATTTTCTACTGAATTGCAACTTACTTCAATGTTTTTTTAACCCTTATGCGCACACATAGCACAAAGTTGCACAACATTTCTAAAGAGACTAAAGATTTGAAATTGAAGGTTTCGTTGCGGTGGCTTTTAAGAGTAGGTTTTTAAAAAGGATAGATTCTTGAAAGGTCAATGTTGAAAATCGTTTAGTTTTATGCCTCTTAGAAAGGAATTGGATCAACTCTTAAACGCAAAAGTTCCATATCTGATTTAGTCTTGATTTTGCTTTTATTATCTTAAATAAAAAAAAAAAATGAGTTAAATAAATTCAACAGCATTAGTACCTTTCAAAAATATGATAACCAATTTACCAAGAAGATGTTTTGGCCTGGTATCCATTTATCATCCTTAGACTGGAGGAGTTCATTATCATACTGAATTGTATGATACGTGAATTTTTTAAGCTCTCCTTCTATTTAGCTGTTTACATATAGTATATTGAAATTATATATAGTTCCCAAGAAATACATTTTATGTACAACGCAGTAGCGTAAACAGCTTTTGTGATATGGGAGATATGATAACTTCATCAAATTTGCGATAAATGTTCGTTTTTTTGGGCTCATAGGGGTTTCAATCGGCTTGATCCCTTCCCTCTCCTATCTGCATCAGTGATACGATAAATAAAATATGGGAGCACCGCAAACGATAAGCTAAATGTTTGTTAGTATTACTAGTCATAATAGTCATATGTGTATATTCATTATTCTTTATTTTGACGTGTATCGAATAACCTATAAAAAATATCAATTAGATACAAAAATGTTTTTCCTTTGAATTTCTAGAAGAACCATTTGTGTTGTGTTGAAATGTAGTAGTCACGAAGAATTAAGTGTTCAAGACCGCGGTCAGATAATCAATCACTTAGGAATTTAAAAAATAAAAATAAGCTTACAAAATTGAATTTCTGTTTTAGAAATTATACTCAAAAAAAAAAAAAAATTCTTAAAATTATTTAGAAAAAAGAAAATTTTTCGGCAAAAAGCAGAGAGAGCGTTCAGCAGAACTAATCGCTGACTTGTGATTCTTGATTGTACATATTGTACAAATAAATCAACTCCTTTAACGAAATCTTGAAGGAAACCTACCCAAACCGAATCACTTTTCAGTGAACCAAACACAAAAACAGTATAACATGCGTTAAAAATATTGAGCGTAAATCAGTAGTCAGTCGATGTTTATTTAAAAGGTTTTTCCATACAATTGGAATGCTTTTTAATATGTGGAGTATTCCTAAACGGGAATTAATATATTTATGATTGTCAGAAATTGTTGAGAACTGAACTAACAGATTTAATCATTTTAAAAAGGGTTTGGACAGTTATTTTAAACATCAATATAAACCAGCAAAGTATTTTCCATAAAAACAGATTTTTCGAATTTTCAATCATAAATAATTGAAATTTTTTAGGTGCTAGAATTATTTTGACTTTCGGACTTGTTTTCAGTAACAAAAAGTCTTTGAACAGCACCTGTACTGTGTTTTAGAGTGCGAAAATAGTGTCTATCAGTGTAATTTGTCACTGTGTTTAATGAATTCTGTAGGTTCATCCAAAAAATTATTCGCAAAGATGAGAGCACACATTTGTTGTTGTTCCAAAAACTCTTGGAATTAACTTTCTTAAGAATCTTGGTCAATTGTAAAAACATTTATTATAACAGTAATAAATTGATAATAATTGGCTGATAAAACACGTAACTTAAGTAAAACTATTTCGGAAACAGACTAGAGAAAGCTTGAACTAATGGCAAGTATAGTCATTCGTCTAGTTTTCTTAATTCTCAAAATTTTCTCATATAAAAATTTTCAATAGACTTTTTTTACTCGACTGCTCCAAGGAGGGTTAAGTTTTTTTAAGTATAGCCTAAACGGCTTGAAGTATTATTGCATATGAGCTGTCGTTAGATTCGTCTTGATAATATTAAACAAATTAAAAAACCTATATTCTTCTTTATTGGCAGAAGCTATATAAAAATATTATACCCTATATCACTCGGGCAATCAAGAGGAATCTAACAATACCTAATATGTTATTCAGCCGTCTAGGCTACATAGCGTGTCAAAGAATATACAGGCATACATTTTTCGGTTTGAGTAGAAGTTTGGCTTCTATCGAGCGTTCCTTAATGCCCATTTTTTTAGTTGAGCTTTTTTTTTTCTTGTTTTAATAAATTCTTGCTGTTAAAAGTAAACTTTAAAAAGTATTTCACATTTGTTCGGCATATTTTATTTTTGCAGCATAAATAATTAATTTATTCACTAAATAAACTACATTGCAATAAAAATAAGATTTGTATAATATATTCAAGTCGTTTTTCAATTGTTCGTAAGGTATTTTGTTCGTTAGGCGCTTTTCTTCCATTCAAAATAAAAAATGTAATTTCTTTCAGTGTATTTCTTGTTATAATTACAAATAGTTTTCAATGTCTTTTTTCATGTTGGCCCTTGGCTTTTCATACATTTTCATTTATCTGTTCGAATGTTGGCATTCAGCGGCAGGAACGGCACAGGGACGGACTGGGTGCAGGTGCAGAGTAGAAGTAGGGCAAGATTCATGGCTTGACTTTTGAGAATTGTGCATTGGTTTTGATTTAATTTGATTTTTGTTTTAACAACGTGCGTGTATTTTTTTTTTTTTGGTTTGTTTTATGAACATGTCTATAAGAAAAACAAAACGTATTCATTATTATAAAATCATTCATAACTAAAAGAAATATATATATATATATATGGAGGTAAACGTATGCCAAGCAAGGTGAGCAAGCAGGCTTTGAAGCATTAGAAAAGCGGATAGAAATTAGCATCTTTAAGTATATCAAAGGTATCCACAATGGATGAGGAGCTGCTTGGATTAGTTCTTGCAATAGCATTTGTATTCGTTGTTGTTGCTGGTGCAGTATTTAGTGCCACAGACTGTAATGATGCAGTCTCCGAAGTTGATTCCGATGCCGGCGTTACGCAAATACTTTGTTCCGTACTGACACTGGCCAGCAAATCACGTCGCTCCGATTCCGGCGTAAGATTTGTCGATACCGAAACGGGTGCAATTTCTGTAAGTGCTGCAATAATCAATTCTTCTTCTTTAATTTCCGTTGCCATTAAAGTCTCATCTTTAATGGACTTCTTGCGCTTTTTGGTGGTTTTCTTTTTAAGAGGCGCTGCGGCGACTGTGGCACCTTGTTCTTCAGCCATGCCTTCCACACCATCTAACAGTGTCAGACTGCTACGTGGCGAGAAGAGTACACCAGTTGGTTCCTCATTGGTAACGCTGCTCTTGGAACTGCGACGTGAGTGTGATTTACGTTTTGGTGAGTCCGTTGTCTCCATTTGTACGCTGCTGCTGCGTCGACTGTACAATTGATTCTCATAGTCTTCTTCATCTTGTGCATCTTCTTCGGCTTTGGAACCCTTGCGTGTCTTCTTTTTGGTTTTGGTTTTCTTCTTTTTGGGTTTCTCGCATTCTTCGCTTGGTGCGGCTACAACTTCGGTGTTGTTTGCTGCCTCTGCATTAATTTTTAACGCCTCCTCATCCTCATTGATTTGCGCTGTCTCCTCCTCTGGTACCAATTCGAGTCGCTCATGCTCGGGACTACGACTGAAGAGTGTTATGCTTTCACCACCAAAACTATAGCGTCTCATATCCATATACTCTGCATTTAAATCATCATAGTCCTGCAGCAGCTCATCCACTTCATCGTTTGATTCATCCTTAGGCGGTGACTCCTCTGCCATTGCATTTGCATTTTCTGCCAATTCATCATCATCCACTTTGAAGTTCTTACGCCAATTGTACTCACGTTTCGGCTTGTAATTGAGATCCACTTCCAAGTCATCCACTTTGGAATTCTTTATGCTACTCTGTGGATTATAGCCATAACGTGAACGTAGACGCGCCGATTGCCGTGCTGTAACATTTGCATCACCCAAATAGCGTACTTCACCATCGCGTCGCTCACTTTCTAAGAGTTGCTTAGTCAGCGCTGCTGCTTCAGCATTGCCAGACTTCTCCAATGCTCTAGTTTTAGCCCACAAGGCATAACGTTCACTACTATCACTATTGTTAGCCTTTTCCGTTTCAGATTCCACTGTTTCACCGCTTGGTTCGCCGACATCCTGAAAGATGCTCTCATAATCGCGTAAAATACCCGATTGTTTGCGATTCTTTATAGCATCATTGTAGATTTGTTCAATGAAAGAATCCGGATCGGAATATGGCGTTACACCACCGACAGCACCTTCCTCAATGCCATAATCTAGAAAATCATCAACATTCTCGACATCCTCCCAATCATTAGCGTCTCTATTCGCATAACGATCTGCTTCACGTTCAGCTTCTTCGCATTCGGAGGTGTCGTGATGGGATTCATCTGTCGGACCACCGCGTTCATTATAGTCTGATATGCCTTCATCAAATTCATCCTCCATTTCAACAACTGTTTGACGCTCATCTTCGCTGTCATTGGAGCTTGCCTCATCATATGACTCGCGTTCGTCATCCTCGCCATTGTCGTCAGCAAACTGCGGTGATATATCATCCGCAGAGGAAGTGCTTTCAGTTAGTTGTTCTTCTGACCAGTAGTCTGCTGCTAATAGTTCTTTCTCCTGCTGCTTTTGCGGTTGCTGCTCATCCACAGCGCCAAAGCTTTCGTCACTAAAACTACCCGCTAGATTTATTTTGGATTCATCGAAATCTTTACCATAAAAATCTTCCTTCAACCAAGTGCGTGTGCCTGTTAATGTGCGCACCTCAATCTGTGAGACACAGACAAAATCATCGCTCGGATACTCCTCGACTGGCTGCTCTTGTGCTAGTGAAAATCGTCGAAAATGATGATATTCCTCCGGTTCCATGTCGTTAGTTTCATTATCCTTGTGCTGCACTAGTAAATCAGCGTGTTGCATTAAGGCCGAATCGGAAGCCCGTCGTTCACTGTCCAAAAAATCGACATTCAAATGACGCGAGAAGTTTTGAAAATTAACCGTCGATGCTGCAAACTGATCTAATAGCTGATCCTGCAGCTCACGTTTCGCTACCTCGGCATCAATGTTCTTCAGTGCTGCGACTTGCTCATCAGCCAAAGGTGAACGACTCTGACTGCGTGAACGCTGAAAATCTGCAGTACGATGACGCAAATCATCCAGCTGTGAAGCTAGATCCAAAGATTCACCCACATAGGTAGAACGTTTAAAACCACCTGATAGTAATTCCTCCTTTAGACGCTGTGTGTCTTGTACTTCCTCGGATAGCGTGCGATCGTAGTCATAAGTTTTCGGCTTAGCACCATGACGATTCTCAAGCTGCTCGGGCGCCGAAGCTGCAACTGAAGCTGTGCTAAGCGAATCAAGTATTACAGCCTGCAGTTCACGTTGTGCAGCAGCATGTGCTCTTGCCACTTCGATATCTTCCGCGGTATCCAATGTTGGTGAAGCACTCTGTGAACGACGCAGCGCTGCATATTCCATGCTACCCATATCCATAGATTCGCCAACATATGTAGAACGCTTAAAACCGGAAGCAAGTATTTCCTGCTTTATGCGTTCAACATCGCGTACTTCTTCGGACATTGTGCGCTCATAGTCGGGTGTGGTGGGTGAAGCACACAGCATGCGTAGACGTTCTTCAGTTGGTAGTTTGATTAGGCTATCTCCGTTTTCAGCTTGTTGTGCTGCTATTTGTTGTAGTTCCAGATCGCTGGGACTCAGCAAACGCAATTCAACCTCTTCACTAGCGTTAGTCAACTTATGCAAAGCCTCCAGATCCAATTCACGTTGTTTAGCTGCCAGCACGCTTTCATATTCCTCTGAGTTTTTACTTAAAGTTTTATTATCAGATGCCTCTAGATTCAGCATAACATGAAAGTCATAGTTATCGCTGAGATGCTCCAAAAGGAAATCACGATTTGGTGTTAGCATGAACTTGCGTGCTTCTGTCTCTCTACTCGCTGCCGCCAGCACACTTTCGCACTCTTCCGTAACATTATGCAATGTTTTATTATCGGAAGACTCCATATTTAGCATAACATGAAAATCATAATTATCACTGAGCTGTGCCAGAATTTCTTCGCGATTTGGCGTTAATGAACGCGATCGTGAAGGTGACAATGAACGTGTGTAGTGTGCATCAAACATTTCCTCAGACTCTACGCTTTCATGGACATAATCAATGACTGCAGAAGTGGGTTCTGGTGTCTTAGCACGTTGCTGATGATGCTCGACGAGTTCTTCAGTTTGCGCTATTAACTTATGACGCTTTACCTCCACACTATGTTCCAAATTTGTAGCATTTGGCAATGGAGTTTTTGATCTGGTGCGTGTATGCGAACGTGAACGATTAATGCGCAATTGTTCAACAAGTTTCGCAATGCTTTCAGTGGTATCACAATCGTCAGCAACTTCCATCTCCATGGAACTCGTATACATTTGGCTTTCAGTTTCGGTTTTAGTTTCAGTTTGAACTTCAACACATTCAATCGATATTGTTGGCACGGGTGATTTCATTTCCGTTGATTTATTCTGCTCTGGTGATTGTATTCTTTCTGTTAGTTGCTCAAAGAGTTCATCGTTGTGCTGTATGCGTTTCTGTCGTCTACTCTCCAAGCTGCGCTCTACATTCGAAGCTGTCGGTAACGGTGAACGCGAACGTGATCTGGAACATGTTCTTTGCTCCGCGCGTAGCGATTCTACAAATTCTCTGATATGCTCTTGCGTTTGCATACAATCGCCTAACTCCAAATCAGTATCCATACGCATTTCTTCCGCGCTTGTTTCAATGGTTTCCTCTACAGATATGCGTATTTCAGGCATGTGCGATGGTGAACGACTTCTACTTCTCGCTGCAAGTAATGAGTCTACAAAGCATTCCAGATTTTCTTTATTCAAAAGTGTTTCACTCTCAGCATTATCTGTCTCCATGGCAATAGCATCACTTTTTACCAATTTCTCAAAGATTTCCTCATTATGCTTGATTAGACGACTGCGTCGTGTTGCAATGCTACGTTCCAGATTATCCGTCGTGGGCAGTGGCGAACGTGAACGCGATCTGGAACCTGAACGTATACGTTCCTCACGTAAAGTTTGTAGAAGAGTGTGCTCTTCATGCGCTTCACTTTCTTGAAACTCGTAGATCATTGTTTGTACTTCCTGTTGTGCTTTATTCGGATCATCGGCAACAAATTGTAGCTGTTCGCGTAGACTCGAGTCACTCTGCGTAATGACTTCTGCTGCCGCCTGTACAGTAGCTTCAATAAATTCAATAATATTCTCACGATTCAGCTCATTCTCCGCCAGTTGTTCCGTATCATCGTAGACTTCAATCGTTTTTTTGCTATCATCAATATTCATTTCGTTGGCAACATTTTTCGGCTGTGGTGTGCTCGGTGCTGAGGGTGCTGGTGATGGATTACGCGAGGTCGAACGTGAACGTGAAGGATTCACGGATGCAGTAAAATCATAGAAATCGCTAAGACCCTCCATGATTAAACCATAATTATCACGCCAGGGTGCAACATCCGGTGCATGTATTGAAATAGTTGGTGAATTCATTGTGTTCGTGTTGGCTGAACTGGATTTCTCCTGTTTCTCCTCCTTCTCTTCACGCCAGCGTTCCTCGTACTGATTGATTTCCTCGATGCGTGGACTTCGACGCAAACGTGGTGAACTAGAAGCACGTGCATTATGATTGGCATCCTCCGTAATGTTGGAGGTTTGTAGCTAGTGTAGGCAGAGATGTGTAGCGCAAAAGCAGGTAGGGTATGTAAGCAAATTAAAAGCAAAGCAAATTAAGCAAAGCGTTTATGCTTTTAGTGATTTTAGTTTATGGCAATAACTTACATTGGATTTGTTGTCACTGTTGCTTTGATCTTTTGAAGTTTCACTGCTGTCTTTTTCCTATATAATATTAAAATAAATTTTAAATGAAAAAACAAACTACAACTTAATGCACAAACAACTCACTGCAGCTTCCTTTGACAATTGTTGTTGTAACGCTGTTGCCGCCTGCTCATTCTGCGCATGCGTTGCTTCTTCAAACGATGAAGCCTTTGGCAGATTATTGGCGTCCAACTCCACGCTGACCTCACCACCCGATGCACGTCGCTCCAATTCTAGATCTTCTTCATCTATAGACATAGCCTTCTCACGCTTCCAGAACTCTGTATCCTTATAATGCTCCGGTACTACTTCACCCCATGGATTTGTGCCCTCCTCGCCAAGCATTTCGAGCGAACCACCCAAACTAGCGCCTGTCTCCTCTTTTGTAGGCTGCATATCCTTTGCCGGACTACGTTTATGACGTCGATGCTGTGATTTAACACGCAACGTTGGTTCACTGGTATACTTTATCGGTGTATAATCACTCTTCTCGCCCTGACGCATCTCCTCCTCTTCCAGTGAGGTAAACATTTTTAATTCTTCCTCACGCGAATGACGCGATTCACGTGATGAGTTGGAGCTACCACTGGAGCGTCGCTTTTTAAAGGCACGACGACGTCCAGAGCCATCTTCACGAAACAGCGGACGACTTTTAATGCCATCAAGTGAACGCAGATATTCATCTGTATACTGTACATCTGGCAGATTGTCTTCAATGCCATCGGGCTCCTGTCGCTCTTCACCGGTACCAGTGTTGTTGTTGTTGGTGATATCTTCCGAGGCTTGTGTACTAAATGAAGATTGTTGACTGGAATTGGGCTCCAACGAAGATCCTTCATCAGAGACACTTGGAAACAGCAAAGTTTTCGAGCTAACCGCATACGGTTGTTCTGAGCTTGTTTGTCCATATTGTGTCTTCACTTTTTGTACTACAGGTTCGTGTTCTTTAGCAAATTTCGGTGGCAATATTTTCTTTATACATGGTTCCTCCACAACAGGCACTTCACCCTCGTGTTCCGCTACTGCAGCAGCTTCAAGCATACGTTGCTGCAGTACTACCATCTCCTCCTCAGCCTCAAGAAATAGACGCGCATTCTCTTCGATTAGTTTTTGTTTCTCCACACGTTCACGCTCTTTCAGTAGTAGGCGCTCCACTTGGCGTGCCGCTTCTTGTGCTTCCTCCTCTAGCTCGCTTTCGGTGGCGCTCAGTTTACGTGCACGTTCCGCCTCGAGTAGACGCTGCACTATTTCAGCATCACGACGTGTTTGTGCCGCCTCTGCTTCTTCACGCTTTCGTTGCTCTGCAGCACGCTGAGTTTCTGCTTCAAATAATTTTCGTTCACTCTCAGCGCTCTCTTGTTCGGCAAGCGCACGCTGTCGCTCTTGTTCGATACGTGCGCTCTCGGCCTCTAAGAGTTTGCGTTCATTCTCTTCGGTTTCTTTACGCTCAGCTTCGCGCTGTGCCTCCACTTCTTGGCGACGCACTTCCGCTTCACGCGCTCGTTCCGCTTCTAAAAGCTGTCGCTCTTGTTCGATATGTGCTCTCTCGGCCTCTAAGAGTTTACGTTCATGATCTTCCGCTTCTTTGCGCTCAGCTTCTCCCTGTGCTGCCTCCTCTCGGCGACGCTCTTCCGCTTCACGTGCTCTTTCTGCCTCTAAAAGCTTACGAGTATTTTCGGCTTCCTCACGTTCAACTACCGCCTTTTGCTCCAACTCCTTTTGCTTCTTTTGCTCCTGCTCTGCGGCCTGTCGTTTCCGTTCCGCATCCAAACGTGCTTCCGCTTCTGCCAGCTGTTGACGTGTTTCAGCCTCAATGCGTTTCTGTTGCTCTAATTCAGCTTCAAGCTCACGACGCCGGTCTTCGCTAAGCTCACCGCTGGCATTTAAGTGCGCCGGATCTACACGAAAGCCATTCATATAGGCTATACCATCCTGCATTGCATTTGTTCCCAGTGCTGCTTCTCTGACATGCGCTGCTGCCTGACGTTCACGCAAATCGTTCTGTAAACGCTCTAAACTCTGCTGATTATTCTCGCTACTCTGCGCCGTGGCATCGTCGTTATGCCGGCCGCTCCAGTGTATAAGATGTTGCACTACAAAGAATACTTCCATGACGCCAAAGTAGCTGATCACCATGGAGATCACCAGCTCACCGACATCGGTAAGCGCATCATCAGACATGATGTGGCTTTGCTATGTACACACTTGCGTAATGCAATGTATCTATGAGATACTACGTATAGGAATAGTGTAGCTGCGACGTTAGATAGCACTGCAATAACATTCAATTCGCACTTTTCTGTCACTAGTGTCGTCTTCGTTACGAGATTCTATAAAGAATTTCAGCATAAAGATACTTTGCGATTTCGTATTGTTTAGCACTCTCCGAACTGCTTTGATCGTTCTTCACTTCGGACCGTGCGAATTTTGTCCGTCCGTCCGTCTGTTCACTTAAGTGATTAGGTAATTCAATAAATTTTCGCAAAAAATTTTTCTTTTCAAATGTAGAATTTTTCGCTTTGGATTTGTTTGTTTCTCAGACGTTTCGCGTAATGTTTTCGAAATATTTTTAGCCGTTTTGCGTTTGCATGAATTTATGGTTTTTTTTTTTATTATTTTTTTCTTAATGTTTATTTCTTTTCAAAAATAATATATTCAATTATAAAGATTTCTTTTTTTTTTTTTTGTTCGAAATTGACAGCGACGAGGCAGCTCTTGAGCACTATTCCACTTGGTTGCACACGGCGTTCGCCCGTTGTCCGTTGGCGGATTTTTTGATGCGCGTTAATCGATCGTTCCTCAGCGACTAATCAATGCGCAAATTAGCAGCGAAAATTCAGCAGCACGTCTAAAGGGCTTCGAATTGTTCCGTTCTGCTTTTCGTACTCGTTTCGATTATATGAGACAGTAGCGGCCTCAGCGGCGGCGGCGGACAAATGAATCACGCCGCATATAGCTGCACGCCGTAACGCCAAAGGCCGCCAAAAGACAATTGAATCGAATTGAATACGTAGATTTGCAAAGGTGCAACAAAAATAGAGTCAAAAGAGCGCACAAAGGTATAAAAATAAATAGCGCATACGTAGCAGAAAATCGAAAAGGCACTAATTGTCGTTCAATAAAATAAAACTGGCGTATTACAAAATGTTGAACCAAAAAAAAAAAAAAAAACGAACAATGTTTGGCGCAAGAGCGCATCTAACTCTTGGCGAAGGTGGTGCCGGCGGCGGTGGCGGAGGCGGAGACGACGACGGGGTAAGAAAACTATTGGCCAATGATGCGATTTAGCACTGGCGAGTGATGTTTTACGACGCGCGTTGTTCAATGGTCGGCGGCCCAGTGTCAAATGCCAAACAAAATTCTTTAAATGAATTTGCTGCTTAAAAACATTTTTACGTTGTGGGAGAGTCGGAAAGGATTTTGAAAATAAAGATATTGTTTAAGTATATTTTTAAATTTGCTACAGAACATTTTGGTCTTCTAGGAGCTTTAAAATAAGCTCAACTCCCTATTCAGGTTTCCGAAATCGAAAAACTTGTTCGGAAGTAATTTCTTTCTTCCTGTTTTAACTTTCCAAAAGATATCGCGATTGATTTTCACTTGACATTAAACGTTTAATTTTCACACCGTTAGTTCCATTATGTTTCTAAAACTGAAAGATGCACATATGAAAACACTACCGAACAATTTTTTCCGATTTGGAATTTGAAACCGGGGAGTTAAAGTTTTATTTTCTTCTACACCAATTAAAGTCTTAAAAAATTAAATTTTTTGAATTTGGAAGAAAAAGAGACACAAATATCCTAAATTACAAATATTTTCTTACTATTATCTGGACTCTTTATACCCTACACAAAAATATTTGTAAGCAGCGTATATTGAGTTTGTTGAAATGTCGAAGGTAGCTTCGTAGACCCTGTCCGGCGATATTTCTCTGACTTAGATAAACCAAACTCGCGGTATAGGCTCTCTAGATGCCGTAGTGTTACAAGTTTATATCATAATTTAATTCCTCGCTATCGTTTTACCGCAATGGTAAAAATATACTCAGTTAAAATTTGTTTGTCATATTTCTTTTACTTTCATAAAAAGCCTTGATTTGCCATAAGTTGTGTTTTCTACAAACTACAAAAGGAAGTAGTCGTCTATATGATTAGAGGAGTGGAGGGTTTTACATAGTCGAGCTCTTCGACTATAGCTCCTACTTATTTATAATATTCTAGTTAATATTTTGAGTTTATTTCCTGGAATTCACTAGATTATGACTGTGAAAAATGTCAAAAGAGTAAAAAAAAGTATGGAAAGCTTGATGAGTCGCTCAAAAATGTCGTTCAAACTACTTGTTCTTCACTGGGTTGAATATGAAACAGGCTTGAAGCGTAAGATGAGAAAATTCAGTCTTTTATAGCTAATTTTGACTGTATGACCGAGATATTACCGGTAACAAACACCACTGGTGAAAGATGTTTTTCAGCTTTAAAATGTTTATCGGTTGAAAATCACTCGTATCAGACTATCAAAGAGTACAAAAAAGTATGGTTAACTTGATGAGTCGCTCAAAAATGTCGTTCAAACTAAATTACTGAGACAAAAGTTACTGAGGGAACTTACTAAGCCAATGGAAAATTAAATGCTTTGCCGTAAATGGTATTGAAAACTTCTGTTGAAATCATTGTGAAAGATAAGATAATCTCTCATTTTGAAGTAACAAAATAAAAATCCTTTCATTTAATTTTCGAAGAACCAGGATGACAATGATTTTCAATTAAAATACCAACAGACTTAACCACACCAAATTCATATGATACTCTTAACTTTACTCCAATTCAGTATATCAATTTAAGTTCTATAAAAACTTATCCTGCGAACGACTCGAACAATTATAAACTATGTATTGCATATAAAAACATGGCGGCAAGAGCTTTAAAAAAATTTGTCCAGAGCGTCAAATTATGTGAAAAAAGTCTTGCGTGTTGTGGTAGAACGCATTTTTGGGAATGTTAATGTTCGCCGGAGCCCACATTATTTTCAGCAAAGTTAATATTTTGAGAAGAAAAACACATTAAATTAAATATTTTCCTTTTTAGAGACTCTGTTTTAAACATTATTTGCAATAAATAACTTAAAAAGTACCACAAAAACTTAATTTGACTTTGCGACTACAAGTGAATGTCAGCAGCTGCATTTGCGAACATATGCGAATGACAACTGTTTCACTAATACAAAAACCGATGAAGTAGAACGAATAATTGAACATTATTTGGTATTCACACTATACCACACATAATAATCGAACGAAACAAACAAATGGTTCTAATATACCTCAAAATAAGTTTTTTTTTTCGAAAACGTTTTTATTCCTAATTAGCTCAAAACGGTTCATACTTAGACCTTGATTTTAATATTTTTGCCGAGTAATTTCAAATACATATTACGAAAATACTTTTTGTCAGTATTTCTGAGATATTTTCAAACAAAAATCGTTAGAAATCTTTTCGATCCCTCTTCAAGAAAAATCGCAAAAGCAGGGCAGCGTTAAAAACGCCAACGTCATCGACGTCAGCATGCGTTTGTTGGTTTTTCTAATCAGATAGTTCTATATTTTTACAATATTTTTCTTTTATTTTTTTCTAGCTAGAGCTGCTAATTTTCTTAGCATACGCCACAAACAAAACACACCACATTCGCACACTCTTTTCATACACACACACACTCAATACAACAAAGTGTCCCTGAGCACGCAGCGCCACAGAAAAATCTAAAGCAGAGCAGCATATTCTATTTTGTTTTTATGGCATTTTCGCATTATATTCTATGCTGCCAACAGCTATAGAACTATAAGTATCTAACAGATACATTTATGCCGATTTTGTTTATCCATTCAGCTTTTCTTGTATTTTATGATGTCTCTCTTTCATTCTCTCTCACTACAATGTGTGAAGATTTTCATTTTCAATGTCAACAAATGAAAACATGTGCAGCGACATTTTTATTTTTGATTGCATGAAAATTTTCAATTTGACAAGAACTGATTTTTCAAGCAAAATTTTCGCGTTGCTCTAAAGAAAATGATATACTGTGGCCAAGTGTGCCACAACGATGAAGTCTAAGGCGATGACAATGATGCGTTGCATGTTTAGGATGATGATGATGATCGTATTGACACTGACATCATCACTGAAAGGTCTAATTTTCTTTTGTCAGAATTTAGGAATTTGTTCAGCTTTATTTAGGGGATATGAAATCATTAGCTGAGCATGGCGCTGTATAAAATTTTTTAATTTAAGAGAGTGATTTTAGATTTTAATTGTTTTTATAGTACAAAGTAACGTATGAGTAATTTTTCTCGTGTCTAGATATAAAAACATCAAATTTTAAATAGAAATTCAAGCAATTTAGGTCTGAAAATTTTACATTACTGAGATAATTAATGTGTATTAGTTCTAATAAATCAACAAGCAAATAATTAAAAATAATTTTGTAGTAAATTCTTCAAGAAGAATGTCGCCATGGAACAGTACATACAAAATTATGACCATCGGAGCGTTCTTTTTTTGTAGATGACAATGCACAGTGACACAAAATAAATGAAAAACTAGTCAACATTAAGAATAAAAAAGTAATTGGCGAAAAGATTTTCTGTCCATTATTTGAAAAGCCATTCAAATTTATTTGGATATTGAGTGGATTGTGTAAAAGCACATAACACAGATGGGAATTGAATTTAGTAAAACTCTTCAATATTCAATTTGTCATAAAGCAAAATACTAAATTGCTTATTTACAAAACTATGCATTCATTAGATGTCAAATGCATTACACACATAGCGCAAAATAATATTAAGGCGCTCATGCTGCTTAATACTACCACAATGCTCTAACTTTAAACTGTATTATGTAGACATGTCTTACCTATAAGCTAATTGAAAAAGAAAAAACTCGTACGCCAATATATTGTACAATTACGTCTATTACTCTGCTACTGTTGACTGCTGCTCTTTTCAAAAAGCAAGCAACAACAAAAACCAGGAAATGAACTGAAATTGCGTGATGAAATTTAAGCCGTATTATAGGAAGCATAGGAAGGCAAAATGGCTGGAACACTTAGATATGTAATTGCGAGTTGAGTTCATGAAATCTTTTAAAAAACTTTCATTCATCATATTCGAGAGAACATAAGTGGGATCGTCCAAAGTATGCCACCCTTTTCTGGAGGTAATTCATGTAACAACTTTCGAAGCAGAATAAGCTAAAGCGTATACATACTATTGGAAAAACCAAACCATCCTATGTACTCGGACTAAACGGAATTTCAATGCTGATGCTGAAGCATCTTGGACCTATAGTACGTGTACAGTACCTTAAGTACGTGTTAAACTCCACTACATCCCAACTAATTGTCCCCGATATATGTAAGGTAGCAAGGAACTCTTCTGAAACTTGGCAGAGCAGCTGACTTTGAATCCTTTTATAACCTCAAATCTCTTCACCCATTTCGAATCATCAACATGGTTTCAGAAAGGCCACAGCACGACTTCAGCATTGACCGAAATCATTTTTATCGCTGATGGAGTCAACAAACCGAGACCATGCGAGCGTATGATATACGTTGATAAATTTGATCATGCAATCTTGTTTCAAAACCTGAACTCCACCTCACTACCTGACAAAATAAAACGCTGGCTAATAAGCTATCTTTCATGGGTGCGAACTGCTACTATTCAAGCTGTATTTGGCCAAGATGCCTCTACCTCCTCCATGCATAAAATTGGTAACCTATACGGATGATTGCACGGGCATGGACGTCGATGAAATTTGTGCGAGATTTAATATCTATTTAGAGAATTTGTTAAATTTGTTCACTGCTCGCAACCTCAAGCTCTCAGCCCATAAGTCGTCGGGTTGCATCTTGTACTAATGGGGTTAGGATGGAACTAGATGTCTTTGCTGGATGCTTGAGTATTCCGACATTTCAGTACCCGAAGATACTTGGCACTGCTTTCTATACACATACTAAGATTTGCAGCTCACGCTACCAAGACGAACCATCTTGAGGTAAGCATAAGTACACTACTTTTATCGTCTATAAAAATATTTGACTATTTGTCTCTAATTATGTAGCTCCTATTTCGACGCCTTACCTCAGTAAGACACAATTGTAATGCGTGCAAAAAGCTCTGAGGATTTCCACTGATTGCTTACAAATTACGCATGAGAAACACCTACATGAAGAACCGATGACGCTCTCTGTTCATCAATATAATGAATTTCTTTCGAAGCAATATTTGTTAGATGTGTATATGAAAAAACATCTCAATCATGGCGACCTCAAAGCTTCATAATAATACCATATATTTTCATCTACCATTTTGTTCTCGAATATTTTGATATTTAAAAAAAAAAGAACCATCATGCTTTTGACCCAAAAACAATCATATACGCAGTTAGCAGGAAGAGATTTACAAAGATCTGTCTGCAGTTTGCTTTCAAACTTCCAATATTTACACATATGTATATACCCTATCCCAAAACTGAGTTTTAGCAAAATTTTCATGCTTTATAACACTGTGCGTTCGAAACAAAATTGATTTATTGTAGCTATTGTTTGAGATTTGTCTAATTTCTAAAAGAATTCAAGAATTGATTAAAATAAATCTTCAAAGTCAAATATATCGGAGTTCAATATAAAATTTATATTTAACTCAACACTGTTTCTAAGACCATGGCACATTACTGTACCAACAAAATTTCTCGTTCAATTGTATTCTAATTTTCACACATGCCGCCAATAAAATTGAAAAACAACAAAACACACATTTCGAAAATAATTGAAAATTTTGAAGAAATTATTTCGATATTTAAAATTGATGCTAAAACAGGTGTCAATCACATTTCAATTTGTTTTGATTGCGTATAAGCAATGTAGTTGTTTAATGAATACTTACTTAAATAATAAGCTTAAAAATCGCACGCAAAAAAAAAACAAACAAACTAAACGCCAGCATATAACAAATCGAACTGAAACGCACTGCAAACCGGAACCGCAGCAAATAGCGCAGCAAAAGTAATCAAAAACAAAAGTATTTCCTGGCAAAAGGGCATTTTTAATTTTTTTTTTTTTTTTTTAATAAAAAAAGGACATGGCAAGGCAATATCATGAAGAATAACTAAAGTTCAATTCGAAAAAAAAAATATACAGTGTAATGAGTGGTAGATAATTCAATAAGTAAAACCGCGCCCTAAAAAATAAAAAACACAGCACGAGTCACGGTTAAGGTTGATAACAATAACGCAAGGTAGTCAGAGAATGATTGTTGTATTCCATGGAATATAGAAAAAAAGATTATTTTTTATAGCTACTTTTAATTACACAGAACATGCTTACTAAGCTCATTGATCTTTTAACCTTTGAAATGTATAAAAGGAGCGTCGCACCAAACGTATTGCAGTTTTTTTATTAGAAAAACTGCAGCTGAGTTTAACCAGCAGCAGCAGCACATGTGAATGTGTTCTTATACTATAATACCATAAAGTGGGTGTATAAGTTAGTATAGTTCATTAAAACTCACCTCATCACAGCCAGCACAGCGAGGTTTCAGCATTTCCGCATAATGTCGTTCACAATAGATTTTATCCTCATGCACACAATAGGTCAAATCGACCAATAGTTCATTACAAGTGCTGCACGTAAAACACTTCGGATGCCACATAATGCTCTCCACAAACTTCGGTGCAGCAACAATCATCTCACCGGTGCTAATTTCGCTATCGCAATGAGCACAGTGCTCATCATAGGGTGCATCCTTAATGTAACCTGAGAAATAATAGACAGAAAATTTAATTTAAAATTTAAATACGCTATTAGCGAGAAACGCATAGGTTGCGAGACAGCAGTGAGCTTGCTTTATGTCTTATGGAATATCATAGATGCCTCATAAATTGCGTAACTCATTTTAATCAAAAACTAACAATAGAAAATAATAGCTGTATCGTTGGAAAAATTGTACAAGCATTGGACGCTAACTCAAAGAGTTGAAGACCAAATTTCATGACCTGAAATGGAAGTCGTTGGTGGAATTTGAGAAGGAGAGGACGCACAGTTATCGCACTGATGGAGGACCGTTTTCTAGTAAAAAACCGTAACCAACCGTAACCGATAGGATTGTGGCTATGATAGGTGATTGCGGAACACTGCATGCGAGAAATAGCCGTTTCCAAACTCCAAAAGAGCGCCTAATTTTGTTCCGAATTTGCTACTCGTTGGACAACTATTTGGTTTCGGGAAGGTTATAAGATCCTTCGATAAAGCTACTATATTAAATTAAACCATTATTCTTACAGATCGGTTTGCTGTGGGGAAAGTTTCCGCGTGCGTAAAATTTACTGTTTTTGCGCGGGTGCAAAGAATTTATTTGGCCAATTGGTTTGGGTCGAACACAGTAGCGCAAGATATTTTAGTGGAAACTGTTGTTGATTGTGCAACATTATTCTTGCATTTTTGCACTGTTACTAGACCTTGTAAATACCTTAAATATATTGTTATTGACATTGGAAATAAAACGTTATTAGTGGATTCCTGTCTACAAAAATATTAATTGGTGCTGTCACATGTGTAACAGTTGTAACAATGATGTAAATGAACCACACTAAATCAAGCTATACACAATAATACAGCTTTATACAAATATGAGAGAACACTATTGAGTTTACCTAGAACTTTATACACATGCCTCGATTCATTTGCCTCGAAAAATCATAAAAAAGGCGACTTGAGCTAACATTTCTAGCTACACATTTAATTCAAATAACAATACACTAACCTATATCCAGCGCAATTTCATTGCGTGCTGTAACAAAATCCTCAAACGATGCCTCATGCTGCAACTCCAGATGTTTGCAGTGTTCCAATGCCAGATCCTGCTTGGGCAATTGATATGAGATCTGCTGTTCACGTACACGTGCACCCTCTGTACCAACGCGTGGCACTTTCTCTGCCGGCAGCTGCTCGAAATAGCGATTGATGCGCGATGAGGCGCGTATGCCCGGTGGTACCCAGGTAAAACCAAGATCACGTGGCTCAACACCGGAATCTGCCGGTGAAACCACTTTGAAACCGAGTCGTTCGTGTACATTTGTGGTTTGTTGTTGATAAATGGCATGCGCTTCGCGTGGACATTTGCAGGATTGACAGGTTTTTCTGAAAAAAAAAAAAAATAATAAATTTAAATAAATGAAATAAACTAAATTGAAATAACGCATACGCCGCATGTGCTTCTCTATGCTAAACTAACAGCGCAGCGCAGCGCACTGTTAATTAACATTTCTGTTATAAGCTAAAAAGCTCCTTTACGCTGCCATCTAGCGTTAAATGTTTATACTAAAGCTGTTGGCGGTTAAATTCAAAATGAAAAAATTTTTCTGCTTCGCTATTGCTTACCTGACAATGAGATCATAGATTTCTTTCTTATCAAATACTTTACAATAAATGTTGAGCACATTCAGACATGCATAATCCAAGCCTGTCCATGGTACATCACTGGATGCCATTGCCACCCAGAGTGGGCAATCAGCGTGACGCTCCAAGTCAAGCATTTTCACCATATTTTATATTAATTTATTGTAATCCAGAAAGTTTTTGTTTTTGTTTTTGCTTTGCTTATTTAATTAAATTACATTTGCTTTCAGTTTGTTCGATTTGATTTTTTATTTTAAAACAGTTCAATTCAATTGCTAAAAAACACTTTTTTTCATTTATCTACATAAAAATATAAAATGTAAAATACCATTTTACATTAATTCGTTAGCCTTGATTTTCATTGACATTTTGATTTAAGTGTTTATTAAACGTAAGCATATTTTTTTCTGATGTACCCATAATTTTATTAGATTTATGGCAAACATTTCTATATAGAATACATCTGTATGATACTCTTAGAATTGTCTGCACAAAAATAGCAACAAATTTGTTTACTATTAAACTACAATTAAATTTATTTACAGACGTAGAATATTTTTTTAATCGGAATTCTCTTCCACATATTCTTTTTTTGTTGTTGTTGTTTAACTATTTGCTTTTATATCTTGCGAGAAGAGAAATAAAAACGTGTTCATTGCTTTGTTTTTAGAGGCATTTAATTTTTTATTTTTGATTTGGTTATGCGGAATGCAGATGAGTACGCTGAAAAATTGGAGGAACCGAGTACTTTTAATACATATAACAGCTGTTTTCTTAGAAGTTTTTTTTTTATTGAGAGAAATTCGTGAATGCATGTGTAATTTAACGCAACATGAAAAGATAACGTCAATTAAATGAACCACTTCACACCATAAAAAAAGAACCATTCATACCATAAGCTAAGGCGCATTTTAACTAATCATTAAATCAAAATGAAACATAACTTTACATTATTAAGAGTATGCAACACTTCGAAAAACCTTGCAATTTTATTCCTCTTTCCACTGGCCACTTCGTTGACTCTTCCACTCCGTAGCGTGAGCCACTCCATCCCACCGCACCCAACAATTTTTAAATTCATTTCAACAGTCCTAGCCTTATTTGACTAAACATCAATGAAAAGTAATTTAAATGAAACGCAACAGTAACAACTTTTTTTAATATTTTAGATAAATCCCTTCTCACCTAGAATGGCAGGCTCAACAACGGATGAAAATTATATAAATAAATTTATTAACAATTCGAATCTAGACAATTATTTTGGTACATTTTCCAAAGTTAATGATAAATTGATGAATTCTTCATAGTTGCTGATCTTTGCAGAGTCTATCAAGTAGAAGCCGCTGCTATTTAATAAGCAATATAGTACCTCAGAACGTCTACAATCAGTTGCAAACTTGTTTATCTGTAACTAGGGTACCCTTTTATATTCAGCTACGTTCAATAGCTTGTGAGATGTAACACATTTTGTTTTTCTCACTTCAGTGTACCATATTTGTTCCGGTATCTCTTACATTATACTTCATGTCATCCATTTGCTTCAAATAGTTGCTAAGATATAACGAGTTATGCTTTTCGCATACATATATACAAGATATACCTATACCTAAACGTTCCTCGGGAAGCTTGTGAAAACCAATTTAAAAACTCCGCAGTAGTTACTGAGATTGGAGCTAACATATACATACATAGATTAGCTGCAGTTAGACTTTTCTTTTGTGCCTCCTGTAGCGATTACCAGCGCTCGCAAAATATGTTCAACCTATGCTGTCTGCTCAGCGAAAAAACAGAGAAAAATGAACCATACTCGCTTACTCTCTCAGCAGAACACTTCGTTTTGATTCTTTCGTGTCTTCTGTTTCATGCTTCTCGATGAACAAAACACACGAAGCTCTCTTACGATAATGGCTTGATGGGAACACTTTCATTCGACTCTCAGCAACTGAGCATCAGCAACTGAGCAAAACGAGCCAAGTGGAAGCTTTAAGTGTCTTTTTTGTTGTTGTTGCGTTAGGTTGTGGTTATTGCTTTAAATATTTCATCGCTGGCAAAGCGTGGAAGAGGTAGGGAGAAAGAGATAGGGCGCCAAATTGTGTGCATATGTTAAAATATAAGTAACACACATACTCGTACATGCGCAAAAGACAGTTTGCACAAATTTTGAGAATACCAAAGTTTCACAAGTGAACAAATGCATAAAGTGAGCGACAAAAAACTCTCCTTGCTTGAACAAAGCCCACGATGAGAATAAACAGATTTGAAATGTCTTTGCGCTTCTATTTTAAATCGTGTCCGCTCGCAATAGTTTTTTTTTCCGACTGCCTGTAAAAAAAGACCACTTGTTGCGGGCTCTGCCGATTAAATTAATTATTAAATTTTGTGCTTGCGACAAAATTAGAAATAATATGGTTTACCGGTTTGCGAATAGTACCAATCGGGTAACTATAGGTATTGTAGTAGGTATTCCTGTGTGTCATTTTTATGATGCGTCAGCTGTTCGATGAATATACCTAACCTAGAAAACTTATCAGAGATTTTCAATAATGAGCTCAGAAGTTTATTGACCAAGTTAAATCTTCAAAGTAGTTGTAGTGGTGGTCTCTTTTTTAAAAAAAAAGGTTTAAATTGTATAACACGGTTTGATCTTTGCATAAGAGTTAGTTTTTTAAATAAACCAAAAAAATTAAAAATTTAAATTTTTCGCAGTGTACTCACGTCACTTCTAATATGTTTTAAATACTAATGCTGCAAATAACTTATCCGAAATATAAATAAGCGCAAACGTTTATTTTTATAAATAAAGCATTTAACTCATAATTAAATAAATTAAAATTATCTTCAAAAAGATTAGATAAAACCAAACGAGCTAATTTCTCAAAAGATAAATTGCAACTTTTTAACACTTAAATAAAAACTTTTCCAAAAGCAATATTAAAACCTGCGAGCTACTTGAAATATTTAACAATATTTTAACTATTAAAGATGCCAACAAAGTGTCATGATTATTTTTATAGTTCACACAGCAACTTCGCACTCAAAAAGTGTCCAATGAAGGGGAAAAAACTACTTTTTAAAAAAAGCCACTGAGTAAATAGTCAGACAGACTGAAATACAGACAGACAGACGGACAGACAGACACACATAAGTAAAGTAAATGTCGTTTAAACTTTTTTTTTTTTTTTTGATAAGATTAATAAAGGTCGGTGAAAATGTACAATGACAAAACTTCATAAAACTCTATGAAGGATGCTCCATGATGTCATCCAAGCAAAAACGAAAAAAATGAGGGTGAAAATGTAACAAGGAAATGAAATCAAATAAAAAATATTATAGAATGCGCGCAGCACAAATCTCAAATGAGTTTCGAGGTAAAACTAAACTAAATTAAAAGATAAGCCAATAATAGCTAATGACATAAATTGCGTTCGTTGTATTTATTGCTGTGCGGATTGAAAGATAAATCTCGAAATGGCAAAAAATTATGAGGTAAATGCTTTATAAATATCGTAGTAAAAAGTGGAAAGAAATGTTGCTGTTGACGTCGATGATTTCTATTTTTCCTATCTGAGATTTGTGTGTGCGCACTTATGCCTTTTAAGGTCTTGTAGTATAGCGCAGTACTTGAAAATGTAAGATACTACAAAAAACTTCTCAACTTCTCAAACTACAAACGCCTTCAACTAACAACAAACAAAGCGAAGATATAATGAACGATCAGACAACGAACGGACGCACTCACTTTATATATGAATGTTGTAATTTATGATGAAACATGCGGAAAGTTGCAACAAATTAAAAATAAAATGAAAAATGTATCTGACTGCAATTAATTTGCTAATTTAAATTGCTGACAAAACGTTGCAACAAACACTACAAAGACAGACATGGTTTTCGGATTAGTGTAATGCGGTGCGGTGTGTTCTATTGTAAATACATACAAAAGTGTTGGGAGCTATTGCAGCAAAACGGAAACAAAAATATAAACCTGTTGTATAGACGTGTATCTATCTCGTATCTGTGATTCATGCATTTTAATTTCGTTTAGATACATTCATCGTGTTCCTTTGTCTTTGTACCTAAATACATACGTATGACGTTTAGCTGCAGTCAGCGCAATTTCATAGTTGATAGACTGTGTGATTTAGCTTATTATAATTTATGTGGAATTAGATACATGCAACAACTAAGGAAGTTGCTGTTTGAAACTGTGTCGAATACAGAGCGAAGTAAAATATTCGTAAATATTAGTAGTGTACGGAACCAGTTCAGAACAAGGGAATTATCAGTTCTTTGGTAAACAACACTAATTCCACTTGTATCTCTTTTACATAGGTTAGAGTGCCGATTTAAACATGGCGATGTGCATGTGTGTGTTCAGTAGCCATTACCAATCATTAGACACTTCACTCGTTTTATCTCTGCTGCTAAAACATTTGTCTGTGTAACAAAAAAAAAAAATGTTGTTATTATTCTCTCTTCGCTTTGCGAAAAATATGTCAAAAATAATTCTCAATGAAAAAATAATTTCTCATCAATTAAGCTGTGCGAAGTCACAAAGCCCTGTGAACCTCCTTCTTCATAACAGTTTAGCTCTTAACAAATAGCTTTCTCTCATTAGTTTATATTTCTTAAGCAACTTTTGTTGAGTTTCCTGTCACTTTTAGTAGAAATATATTTAGTTTTGAAGTGGATTTCAAAAGTAATATGAAATATTTTACGTGGTTCTGGTTACGATTTTCTAATAAATAACCTAATGGGTCTTTCAAAACACTGAAAAGTCATTTTCAAAAACAATGATGAGTTTTGTTTCCTTTAATTTTTTTATTTTCCTATCAACTAAGCTTTTAATCAATTAGGTGTGAATACCCTAAATGTATTATTGTTCGCAGCTAATTATTAGACAGGACTATAATTTTCAAATCCACAAACCAGAGTTGTCAATTTTCATACTAATGCTACTTCAGCGAAATTCACAATAAAACGTCAACCCTGCCCAAAAAAGCATAAGTTTTTGTTCAATTAATTTTCAAAGTGATTTTTTAAAGTCGTATCGTATTCCGAATAAAAATTTGGGAAGTTTCTAGTAAAAATAATGAATGGGTATGAGACTAAGACAAAAAAAAACTCTTTAATACATTCGAATGAAAGTAAAATATGTTCCAAAAATATTGTTTTACCTGACTCATAATGCGGTTTTAAAAAAACTTGTGTTGCAGGTTTTGTTTTCAGGCTTTAAGGGAAAGAAGAGTCAAAACTATTCAGTTCCAAAGTTATCATAAGTTCGATCTGGACTACTCACAGCAGATTGACCTCGTCATTTATCGACTCTGATTAAAGCATCTACATCAGTTTCTTCAAGGGCTTCTGGCGTAACCTCGTCTCATTTTCTTGAATCTTGAATTTCATTTTGGCCATTTGCCTTTTAAATTTGACCATTAAATTGAGTTCCAAAATTTGAATATGACATTCTCGAAGAGTGTTGCCAATCGCCCCGAACGAATATTTTTTTTCGGTGAAATGACCTATTTATTATTGATATCATATCATATATATTTTCATCATTCCAAACAGTTGATATTTCAATAAACTGAACGTCATTTTGCCACTCACATGCAATACGACGAACATTTCCCAGTGAAAAGGGGAAATGTTGCGAATATTGGGCCCACTAGAAAGGCCCCATAATTTGCCGAATTATAATGAAATATACAAGTAGTAACTCGTGCTCACTTGTACGCATTGTATCTGCTATTTAATTTGATGTTTCTACTTCCTGTTCTTTCTCTCTCTCTTTCTCTCTCTCTCTCTCTCTCTCTCTCTCTCTCTTGCTCTCTATGTATTTTATATATGTATACACATGCTTACGTACACGTAGCATTTAACCAGATACTGGAACGCGCCAAGATCAAAAAGAAGTTCGATTTCAAAAATTGGTACAGGGTAACAAAGTAACTGTTGGGTAAGCTCAACTACAGCTTTCTTAATTATTATTATTATTTATTTTTTTTTTTAAAGTATGAGTTATCTGTTTGGAGTGTATACTACTAACGCTTGATAGCGCTACATTGTACCCATATTTAAAGCTCAACAGCGAAAAAGACAGAATTGGAGTACGTTTGATACCAGTAACTATAAGCTCTAGGATGTAGTGATCGCCGATATAACGTTATCTGAGTCTTACCAAAGGCTTGAGAGAGTCTTTATCTCCATTATTAAAAAACCTATATGCACGTAAGACCATTTTCCTTTCCTGCGTAATAATGTTTTAATATATAACAAATGAGAAGAGTTAAAGCTTATTAAAGATTTATTCTGTTGTTGCAATAAGTTTTCTCCACAAAAGTATGTAAATATTTTATTTTTTTCAATACAAAATCCAATTATAATTCACAACCCTAGGTAGTTAAATAATTGAAATACGATCCAATGCAAATAATAAACTTTCTGTAATGTGTTTTCAATATAATTAAAACAGAAACATTTACTGAAAACGTTAACAACTTATAATAAATTTCATATTTAAAATTTCATACAGTCGCTAACTTTCCTTCATATACGATACATTTATTGAATATGAATTCAAATAAAATACACATTCTCATTTATTATAATTAATAATGTTGTGCGTTAGTGCAAAGCTTTTTGCAGCATTTATAAACATATAAAAATACTTTTTGTAACTCGAATTTAATTAAAATATGTATACACAAAATCATATAAAACTGATAAGCAACATTAATGTGGCGGAAAAAAGTAAAACAAAACAAATCGAAACCAAACCAAACCAAACAAATAAACGAACAAAATAAACTTCGACAGCAGTTAGATTTAATTAAACCCATATATGAAAACAGATACAGATACAGATACAAATACAATACAAACAAACCAACAAACGAGCTGCTTGTTGGGTCTATGTATCTATAAATTTGTATCTCATGTATGTGTACGTATCGTAGAAGACATAATCAGTATTTGGCACTTAACGGCGTTGCAATCAGAACAGAATCATAGACACAAACGCACAACAATGTATCTAGATACATTCGACAGACTGACTGACTGACAGACTGACTTAGTCTGACAAAAGCAAATAGAAAGCAAATAGTATATATGTACATTTTCCTATATGACGACCACAATTACAATTGATAAGCCTCAAAGTCACTTTCATCAGCTTTTGTTGTTGTGTGGGGCAGCCAACAATATGTGGCAACTTTGGTTGGTTTGGTTTGCAACCCATCATGTAGTTCAAGTTGCTCAAAATAGTAACTGAATTTAATGTATCTGATACTTGTGCATGCTTTATGGTTTTATGACACCCCAGAGCAACATTATGTAGATATTGCAATGTTCAAATTATAATTGGTTACGCGTGTTGTCAGTTCTTGTCTAAAGATTCATAGTACAAAATTTGAACAAAAACTTTGCTTGCGCAAAATACAATATTTCAATGTATTGCAACCGATTCACAACGATTCATAATGCTTATTTTGCCCCTATTCCCCTCTTCCCTAGTGCAAATCCGATTTATGTGCATAAATAAAATCATATTAGAGACGACAATATGACAGATACAAAAGAGTGCAGCGAAAATATGTATTGTACGTATTTGTATGTAACTTGCAATGTTTGAAAGCAGCGGATGGCAAATGCCAGCATATAAACTCAGCCCGCAGTCATGTAAAAAGATACTTTGGTGGAAAGCGAATTGTTTCTCCACTTACTGATAGATACTCATAGACGGAATGCATATGCCAAGCTTCCTTTTTTTCTTTTTTCTTCTTTTTTTTTTGTGTCATAAGCTTTTTTTTCGCTCTTCAGTTTCAATTAAGTCACTTTAATGCGATTAAAGCGACAATGCAGCGAAAAAAATGCACGATGAGTCTAGGGTGACCAATTTGGTGTATTGAACCGAATATTCATGGAGAAAAAGAGATTTTTGTTAACTAAAATACAATCGCATTATAAACTTGGCAAAAGATAAGAGTTTGCTTTTAGAGAGCATATTAAAAATAAGTTTTATACTCATAGAAACAGATAACAAAACGAACTCTCTTTACCCTATCAAACTCTAGCAACGACTGCAAGGTCACAATAAGCATGCTAACTGCAGAAAACAAGTTTTGTTGAATGCTCTGGTATATCTACGGCTCTGGTTTTTCTGCTCTTAACTCATCGAGACTTATGCAGCATGAAAAGTCAGTCGGGTACACAAACTTCAATTTGAGCTTTACAGATTTCTAGTTAGTTCCACAGATACCATTCTAGAGCATACGGTATATTTATTGCCCTTCTATGAAGTCAAAGAGCAGTAATCTGACCAATATCTGGCCTATCTCAAGAATAGGGATTGGTGACACAACACCATATATTTTTTCTTACAATTGGTTTAAAGAAATCAAACGATCCCTCATAATTTCACCAAACTTCAATGTCCAAAATCAATTGCATGAAAAAAAAAATCAAAATTTCGAATTAGTTTTGCTTAGTGGCTGCTCAGCTTTGAAGAGAAGAAATCTTTACCATTCTAAGTGTAGATATTATTTGACATCCCCGACCATAGATAAATGTAAGTTGAATGTGTTTAAACTCAAGAAGTTCCTGTGGGCGTCTTTGAGATACTGGTAACTAATTTTTAGTTGAACGACTGCTCAAAGAATTGATCTTGAAAATTTGCCAACAATAGATAGTGTTTATGAAAATGTTGAAAAGCTTTTATAGATTTTTCAAAACATTTTTTTAATAGATATGGCAATATATATTACGAAGTTTATAACAACTTTAACTAGCTCAAGATCCTTTTTACATAAGGAAAAATTTAACAGATTCCTCAATGTAAACAAGAACTTGAATCAGCTTAAATTATTATAATATATGTTAAAAATTTAGGTAGCGAAGCTGTTTATGGCTGGCTTGCGGTAAACGAAGAAAATCTATATGAAAACACCACATTAGTAAGAAAGAGAGGGAAGAAAGAAAGAAAGCAGCAAACAACAAAAACATGCACATGTGTTTTGAATTTTCTCTATCTCTCTACCTCTCTCTTTACCTCTCTCTCTCTCTCTCTTCCACTTTCTCACCCTCTCTGTCTTACAATGCACTTGCTTTTTCGTGAGCATTTAAAAAAAGAAGAATGACGAAGCAGGGAGCAGAAGGTGATACTGTTATATTAGCAACACATTATTGTGTACGTAGAGTACGACGAAGGTTCTTGTAAGTAACACAACTTCATGCTTTGATACATACAAATACATATGATACACAAGGCGTATTTCCTGAGGCGCATGATACAAGTACCAACATTTGCTATGTGCGGCCAGCGGACTGTTGAAAACTCGTAGCTGAGTTCGAAACACGTGTCTTCATAACTTATAATGCTTTTTAAACCAAAAAGTAGTTATTATTATGCTCTCTTCACATTGAGAAAAATATGTAAATATTTCACAATGTAAAAAATTGATTCTAAGCCAGCTTAAAATTCATATAGTTTCTTATTTTAGCTAGCATAAACCGCAATGGTCACCTTAATCGCTTACATGACACATGCTCAAAGCTAATAATAATGCAATAATAAAAGTGAGAAGCAAATGGAAGCGTTGAATTTAAAAAAAAAAGTATAAGTAAAAGTATTGCACACGGAGATAAAAGGGTTATTTAAAAACTAATTGAATCAAAGAGCAAACGAGATATCACTGCGAAAAAAACAAAACTAAAACACAAAGCTACAACAACAAATGGAAAAGTGGGCTAATAGGGAAAATATATTATATAAAATATGCATTTTATTGTACTATAATAAATATATAACGCGGGAAAATATATATATGGAATACAATAGAAAACTAGGTGCATAGTAAGTGTGCAGGGAAGCGAAAACAAGTTTCAAAAGCAGCTGCATGAATTTATGGTGCACTTGAGTTGTATCTTTATACAAGTAACAAGAACAACAGATACTCGCACTATGATACGATACGATACGATACGACAAAAAAAAAAGATATCATTGTAGAACAAATCTCAAAGCCGCAAAGCGCTAATAAATCTTGTCGCACTTTCGCGCTTAATTTGCACTGCGACGACGACGGCTGAGATTGAAGCTGATTCTAGTTTGTATCTGCATCTGTATATGCATTCGTATTTACATTTGCACATAGTAAGATACAATCAGCTTGTAAATTATGTTTGCGCACTTGTTGACAAGCAAGCAGACAGCACTCTCTTCATCTTGCACCCCTTTCGCTCAATCTAACTTTCAAGCATGATTTTAAACTGAAAATGCTATAAACCATTAAATCCGACGTTGAGGTGTATAAGCAGAATTTACAAATTCAGCACAAAAAACCATTTTGCACGTATGTCACATTAATGTCAATGATGATTTCATTGAGCTGAGAACAAAAAAAAAAACAAAAAAGAAAAGTATACATAAATGTTTTAAGAAAAAGATTTATGTTTTTACTACAATAAAAAATTGCACGTTTTTCTGTCTTTTGTCTGAATTTAAATACGAGTATATACGAAAAAATAACGAAATGGAAAAAAATTGCGAAAAAAATCTGCAATGTGTTCACAATCTGTTGCAAATTAAATTGTGAAGTGAATGTTTCATTAACGAGTTGGTTTTTTTTTCAGATACAATTGTACATACAGATACATATATATTAGTATGTATGTAATTTATTTGTATATAGGTCTGTGGTGCAAATGTTTTCAATCAACTCAAGGCCCAAGGCTAAAGTGTGATCAAATTCTATGCAAAGAAAGGCAATTATGTACTACAATATAACTACAAGCGATATAATAATTGTGGTTAAAATTTGTTCATTAACATTTATAAATTATAATTATAAACGCATTTTGCACTTATTGTAAAAGTGAAGGGAGTTATTCGTTCAATATATGTACCAAAATATTAATAGCTTCAAGAAAAGTATCTTATAGAAACTTTTGATAATATGTTTTATATTATGTTTTAACACGAATTATTACGACAAAAAGGTTGCCAAAATCACACATTTAGTTAGTTTTCTACAAAAAGTCGGCTCTTTTTAGTTTAAATATCCATTTAAGGCCATATATGCTAAACACACAAAATTCTTTCAAATTTAATTTAAACTCCAACATACTCGTCCGATTTTGTCCTCTATGATTATATGCACACTGGTGATACCACAAATTCACTAGTAAATTCAATACTTCTGCTGTGCATTGCCGAAGATTAATGAATTCACAGTGCGGAACCAACTTGCTGTTCAATCGGTGGCAATTTTCTCTTTTCGCTAGTTATTTCGCTTGTTATTTCATTGATGCATAATGTACTGGTTACTTCATAAACACAAGGTAATGCAGCAGGTAAGCAGTTAAAAAATATAAAGATAAAACAATATTTCTTGGCTTTGCGCTGACAGTCAAGGCAAAGCATCAACTGTCTGTGATTCAGCAATTTTATGTATTGCGTACTTGTTAGCTACGAGCGCTAAGACATACCATTAGTACTCATGTATAAGAGTTAGAAGCGCAACTAGTGATGGTTACCATAGGAACTGATGATTCGCCAGATTCGTTCTCTGGTACCGTAAACTAGCGTGCTATAATAGAACTTTATAACAATGGCTCAGCTCAGCAAATAAAATTGAATGCAAAACCATTTCACTATCAGACATTTTACATTTTCTAATTTTATATGAACATCAGCTGTACTGCTGGCTTTAATTAGAATTTGGCTCAATCTTCTTCTCTTTGTATGCAGTCTCCTCTTTGTTTGAACAATTCAGAGACGATACAGCAAAAATTCAGAGCGGTTACTGAAATCAATTAAAGAAACCATTTGGCATAGAGAAGTTCAAATTGAACAAAACAAAAAAAAGTGTCAAAATACTATTAGTATATATAGTATACTATAGTACCTATAGTATTATTTTGTTGTCGGGTGATTTGAGCCACTGCAATTTTGCGGTTTTTTAGCTATAAGTGTCAAGTGTCAGTAAGACCAATAATATTGTTTTCTGATTTTCAATCACATTTTAATCGCATTCTATATCGAATTACATGAGAAAGTCTGATCGCGGAGTAATCTGTATGGAGGCTTTGGTAATCCAAGCGGTGAAATCCAATTAGATGACGTTTCGGATCATGACTAATCAAGTTTTTTTTTTCTTTTGATTCTATTCAAACCATATTTATTAAATCAACCGAAATTTAATTTTTTTATTGTACGAAAAACTTATACTTCTGAAACTAGGAAAAATGTTTTAGTGCTTTTCCCAAAATTATAAATTAATGATGCAGAAATGTAGATATTGATATACAGGTTTCCAAAGATGTATCAAATTTCTTGATATATGTATATACCAAGTGTAATTTTTTATGTGTCAAAAAAAAAAAATATGGCTCAATTCACCCGAATCTACGCAACAGTTTATTTTGTGTAATTCATTTGCACATCAAATGTAAGATATTGTTGAACTGAATAAGTTTTCAATGTTTAATCAGAACCAAGTGGAGAATAAGTCAGTGTTACACGTCTATATCTATGTTTTATATATCAGGAGTGCCGAATAGAAGTGCACACATAAAATAAGAAAATGTTATTACTATGCGATAATGCCTATGTTGAAGAGTATTAAAAAAGAAGAGAAAAATGTGCATGAAGAGCATACAGCCGGAACATCTCTGTTGTAGATGTTTTACCAACTGTTACGGCACAAAGAGAAGCTAAGATACATATGTATATCAAAATATTTCTGTATAAGAAGAAATTTCTTTTAGCGCTGCATACTCAAAGAGATAAACCAAATCCATACGATTATAGCAAAAAGCAACTTTTATCACTTCCATAACTTTTTTTGTGTGTTGCTCATAAAAAATTGTTACCTTACCACATTAAGTTAATACTTTTGAGATTATAAAGTCATACTCATACTAAGCACACTTCGCTACTTCATATACCAAGCTTTATGCTCTATTTTTTATAGCGTCATATTTATGAATATGCTGGCATATAACTAAATGTAACTCATCAAAAAAAAAAAAATGTATTCCTCAAAATAACAGAAACGAAGAAGGTTAAATCTGCATAAAACCTGTTGCTAGCAAAATAAAATGTTATTAAATTATAAAAACAAAAGCTAAAAAGTTCAACGTACAAAATATACCCACACATTTATAAGTATATATTTATGTTTGTATATTTATTTATAGGGTACACAAATAATAGAACTTTGACTGAATCATTGCTCCAGGAAAAAATTAAATTCGTCACTGAAATCAAAAACTGCTGAAAACGTAAATTCTTCAGTTTGAGATAAACGAACTGTGCCAAAGAAAAGCCACATATAAACACACACACACACACCTACACAAACCACACTATAAACCACATACACAAGTTGAACCCACAGGCGATAATTATGATTTTTACTCAAGAATATGTGGAATAATTCTGTGAATTATTTGTTGATTAAACAAAACTGTTATGAATGACGCGTTGTTGTTTTTTAATTAAATTTAATTAACTTTGTAATCGTGTCAATATTTATAGAACAATGATTAAATATAACAAATGTTCTTGTTTTGCTTTGTGTCGGAAATAAATTTGCAATGGAGAATCATAGACACAAATAAAGAAATGTAGTTAAACTTGTTTAATGCCTCAAATAATTTGAAGTACGTACAACAAAATAATATCAGTACAGAATTTTTATTATTATCGGCAAAAACACTATGCAATGAAATTTAAAAAAATATCTACGGTCGACATCCTACTATTTTTTCCTTAGAGATTTTGAGGAAACGCTGAAGACGAGATTAGTTTCCATGGCTAGGATTTTGAGATACGAATTTTAGAATCTTTTTGTTCGATTTTATATTTTAATTTATATTTTAACATATCTCGTTTAAGGGTGAACCGATATAGTAAGTAGTATATCAAATCAGAGATAATCAAATTATCTTTAAATATTGTTCAAGAACTTAGTCAATCGGCTCGATAGTTATGAAAAAATATGACGAGTCATTTTTTTGTGTCAAAATTTGAATCGAAAATGCATTTAATCGACGAGGCAAGAATCGAAAAGGATAAAAAGTGCTTATTTTATCATATTTACGTAAACAAGCAGCTTTTGCGAAGAAAACAAGTTATTGTTAAAGGAAATCCATGAAAAGATGACGAAATTTTGCGTAATAGTGCAAAGGTATTAAAATTCGACTTTTTAATTTCAATTTTAATTCATTCGAAGTTAAGTTTTTTTCAATTATTGCTTTTATTTTTTGTTTTTGCAATTTGAAGGATTCGTTCTTCTAACATAAGTCTGGGTTTGCACTTTCGAGACGGTCGAGATAAAAAATTTTCAAATTTGGATACTTTCACTCAATTGCGCACAACTTCCGTATCTTTCCATGGACTCCCTTCAACTGTAGCTTGTTTGCTTCGGAAAAGATACCTCTTTACGAATACACTTTTCGATTTTGTCTCGCCAATTTCATGATTTTTTGATTAAAAATTTGATTGAAAAATAATGCCTCTCGCCATAATTCTTTGTATTACTACGTAACTAACGAGCCGACTGACCAAGTTTTTAAACAAAATTTGTAGGCAAGTTAATTATATTTGATTTGGTATTTTTCTTACCTAAATCGGTCTGGCTTAAAACGAGATATGTTAAAATATATAAGACATGCGCCGAAAAAAATCGATCAAAATTTCAAAATTCATATCTCAAAATTATTTTATTCACAAAAAATTATGTTGCATAGTGTAAGTTTTTTGCTGGATCCAATCAGAAATTGCTAATATATTTTAAGCCCAATTTATAAGTTTCATCTCACTTGCACACACACACACGAGCTTTTAGCTTAACTCAAGGATTAACTGTAACTTGATGCATTTGTGTTAGAGAGATAAAAGATGTGTTGCCATACACAGATACAATTGTACACGTTTATGTTTTATATCAATCAATTTTTTTTTGTTGTTATTTTGCTTTTTAATAAACACTTTTGCACTCATTTATGTCAATGAAACCATTAACTTTTCTTTATGTTTAAAAGTCTTCTACACTTTTATTTTTGTTATATTTTTTTGTTTTTTGTTGCAAGTTGAGCATTAATAACCATAATAACAATATAAAATATTGAACAATAAAAAAAAAATGGAGAAAAACCAAACAACAACAAACATAAACAAATCAAACGAAAACAGCGACGAATGATTTAAACAAAACAGAATTAAATAAACGTTCAACAAGTTCAATGATTCTATCTGTTTTTTTTTTAGTCGATCGTTTTCGCACGTTTTATTTTGAATTTGCTAAAAAAAAAGCCAACGAAATACGCGATTTTCCGGAAAACAAGCAAGTAAAAACGCGTTCAAATCGCGATTCAAATTTCCATAAAACAAAAGCAAATATGGCAACCGCACTCTTAGGCAATTGGATTCTAACTGTAACTGAAAACGCGCAGCAAGCGCCAAAGTAGCAAAAAGCAGCAGCAGCAGCAGCAGCAGCGAAGCCGAACGAACGAACAAGCGAGAAAAAACGAAACATATTAAGTAGCAAGTGGTAATGTGTATAAAAGAGTGAGAGAGTGGGAGATCTTATGCGAGGGCGGCACATGAGCAACGAGCATAGCACGCGAGATAAATGAAATAAGAAAGCACACATAGGTACACACATACTCTTATTGTGGGAGAATGAGAGCGAAATAAAAAAGAAACGATAAGCGCTTCATCAATGTGCATCATTGCTACCGGCAGCATAAATATTCTTATTGTTGCTGTTTGCATTCGTGTTGTTGTTGTTGTTGTGTTGTTGTCGTCACCGTTCAGCTAATGACAGCTGCATGTCGCTCACTTATTACCTGTAAACTTCATTTTATTATAAGTAAACAGGGTGTTCTGAAGAAATGAGTCATTATGTATTTTTATTTATTATGTATACATATGTATATTATGTATTGATAACAGTAGCCGAGGGTATCGCGTTTTAAATTTTAATAAGAAAGAACGTTTGTCTCAACAATTGGTGAGCATACTTTGTAATATCGTTTGTAGAAAGCAAAATTAAAAAGCAAATCAGGTCCTACTACGAAAAACATGGATTGTACAGGGTATAATATGTTGTAGTGGAGACCCTCGATTCTATCAGTTTCTGTTTTTTTTATTTAAATATCAAAATGAAACTTTTTTAATTAAAAAAAAATATTTAAAAAGAGAAAAAAGGGTTTAATTATAAAAATAGAATTAAAAAAAAAAATAGAAAATAGAAAAATCCTGATAAAACAATATTATTTGGGATGGTATACCTACAACATTTTAAGGATATATTGACCAAAAAATCCAATTTCTGTCTTTTATAGAGTCCGAGATCTCGTTGTTCAAACATTCGAAGGACGGACGGACTTTTAATGCTGATGTATACTTTATGGTATCTGTTATGCCGCCTTCTGCCTGTTACATACTCGTACATTTACATAAACTTATTAAACCCATCCAGTACATGTTATATAAAAAACTCATTAAATAAATATGTATGCAGATTATTTAAACAAATTGTGCAATTCTTATTATCTGCGACCATAAACGTGTGAATGTGTAAATCAGAGTGCATACGAACAGACAACTACACATGGCTAAAATGAGTCACATGGTCGCGCAGTTTGAGAATATTTTAGTGAGTTTTTATGAGAGAGATAATTACAATTATCAACCCACAAATTTTCAAAAATAAATTACGCATACACAGTGATTAAAGCATTTGAGAAACTCACTTCTGATTCAATTTCTATAAGTGAAGGAGAAAATGTTCCGCGAAAAAAGCAAGTTGTCACAAATCTTTTCCAATTTATTTGTTAATTTTTTTCACTTATGTAAAGTGAATCAGCTGTTGCATTTTAGTAATCACATATACTTTTTGGAGTCCACGATGATTGCTTTAAGGCGTTGCAATTTCTTAACATGTTATTATTTAAACACCATGGAAAACTATCGAAATCATCTACAAATTATGAAGTGCGACATAAGAGTTGCTTCTTATTAGTAATCTTTTGTTAAAACGTAAAAGAGATGGAAATCGAGAAACTAAAATCCTAATAATTTTACTAGAAAGCTATGTTCAATCTAGCCATAAACCAAACCAATTCGAGAATAGAAGAAACAAATTTATTAAACCGACCGAAACGACATTTAAATATAAAATAAAGTGCCAATTAGGATATGCTCTGAACGCAGACAAAATTTATTTCAGTCAGAAATACGCGGATATGTTTTTATTTATTTTCGTATGCATTGCTACGAACGCTTTCTCATTCCATATATCAATCAAATCATTAAATTTAAAGAGACAAATGACCGATCCATTTTTAGAGATAACAAATTTATCGAATTTTCAGTTCAATAATTCAATAGTTGCATGCGCTGTATGACTGCAAGCACGTCTGATTAAGTATACGCAACATCTGCATTGACTGTTAGACGTCAGTCAGAATCATCAAGAAAAAGATAGCGCATATTTGGCATGTTGACAGAAGCTATTTAGACAGAAATGCGCTTTATCGATAAAGATTTTTTTTTTTATCTTAAAGTTGTTGCCATGTAACCGGCATTTTTAATAATTTGTAAACATTGATCGTTGATTTTCTGAGCCATGATAAAATTTTAGACTCTGGCAAGCATTATATTGTCGCATTGTTAGTTCTCAAAAAAACTTAATGAAGTGTTTCTGAACAAAGATACCTTTTGGCAAACCTTTAATAAAACCTTTTATAAGTATTTGCGCCATCTATATAATTAAACCAAGCTGTGGTGAAATACAAGTTGTATGCGCTTGCTCACTTGTTCACACAGTTTCCTCTATTTGATTTGTTTAACTCTATTGCTCACTTTGACAAATGTCAAAACAAATATTTAATCAAAGAACCTTAAAGATAAATTTGTAGTTAAGTCTAGAGAGGCTACACGGGGAGTTTACTGTCTTTAAATATTATAGTCTCTGAAAAAAATTTTCTCAGATAAATGGAGGCACAGGTAGATACATATAGGCTGGGCGACTCCCGAATATGTCAATTTATTTTATGGGATCGCCGATTAATAGTTCGCTTAGACTAGATACAGGTAACCTCGCAGTCGACTGCAGCATTCTCTTTTGTTCAATATTGAGAAGATATGAAAAGAAATAAATGTTAAATATAAATTTAAAAATATAAGAAAACACCCTGTATATGAAACTAAGTGCATCTCCGCATCATTGTCAACAGCGACAAGCAACTTCGTGTGGGGGAGCGCCCATTGAAAGCTGTATAAACAGCTGATGAGCAGTGACAACAAAATTTCGATGCACATTTCTATGTATCTGCGTGTTGTATAAAGATACTTGCGGTTATTTTATCTATGTAGATAATGTTATTTTCTGCTTCCCATTTGCGAGTTGCTGCTTTCTACGTATATACTCGTACTATTAACACGTGTTACTACAGCAAAGCTTTTATGGTGTTTGTTGTTTACTCTCTACGCGGTTGCGGTTATTGTTGTTGTTGTTGTGTGGTTTGCACACAAAGATATTGTATCTTATACTAACATTGCAACAGGTAGCTCATCTTGTTTAACTCAGAACTTTGCCTGCAATGCAGCGTAGTACATTCAACACATTTCTCAGATTCTCAACTATTATGTGTACGTACAAGTATCTAAGCGCTCTAGTGCGGTAATTTTGCAGCTAATTGTTTGCTCAATTCGCAGTAAATTTTAATGATGTGTTGGTAACTAACGATGCTATTGCAATTAATTAACAACTTTAGATACTTTGCAAAACAGATACATATCGACAAGTTACAAGACAGTAATTTATTGAAATTGTTGGAATTAACTTAAAATAAAGTATGCGACTATGATTTATTAATGAGTTGAGAATTTATTTAGAAAATAGCAAAGTTTTTCGCTACTTTCACATTACAAAAGCTTCAAAATGTAACAAATTTCAAGAACAACAATTACTCAACTCAAATACGGCCAAGGCAAAGTCAAGACCAGCGAAACTAAATATATTACAATAGATACGAAAAATAGCTAACAGAACGCGTAGATAAATTAAATGTTTCTCCAACTGTTGCGTCAATTAATCAAAAAAGCCTTAAAGAAGCGTTGACGTGCGCTACAGATACAAGATACATTTGTATCTTTTATTTCAACTTCACGCTAATCGCAGTGCGTGCGTTTTGTGCGCACTACAAATTATTTATAAATACAACAAATTAAGCTGTTAAAGTTCAAACATCTATATTACATATTATTATTATTATTGTTAGTATAGTTGTTGCTCTTTGTGTGCATTCGGAAAACCAGAGGGACAGACATACAGACAGACAGCCAAATCCATAAAGACTGCGCTAATGGCTCGTAAAAATATTCTTATTATGCCAATCGATTGTACGCTTTTACTTTGTTCTTTCTCCCCTTCAGACCACTTATTATTTTTTCATTTTCATCATTTTCAATTTCCCATGCTAGTATCGGAACACTTGACGCACTGAATTTGTATATGTATATGTTTTTCTCCATTTTCATTTTCATAGTGGAAAAAATCGAAAGAAAAAATGAAAATTCATTCATGGAGAAAAATTAAAAGCAACGACAACAGAAAGTCAACAGACGCGTTCAAGCACTCAATGAATGCTCAATTTAATGTGCGGGACGAAGACATTGCAGTCAAGTAGCGGTCAACGTTTAAAGATGTTACAGTTACTGTTGGCAATGTTTTCAGATACATTTTTGTTTGTTTGTTTGTTTGTTTGCTTTTACTACCATGCAGTACAATATTTTTTGATTTGCGTGACGTTTGCTACCATAAAAGCGGTCATCATAAATTAAATGCAACAGCAACAGCGTTCCCGCGAACGTTGATACATTCATACATTGTTGTGCGTAAATGTATCTGTATCTGCACAAATCGCGCGCGCTCTTTTAGCTAGCTACTCAGAATTAATGGCGCTGGCGCTTTTTGCATGCTACGCAAAATTGTAAACATTTTGTGATTAATTAGATTTATGTTCAAATGAAAGAAGTAGCTACGATATACGTACATATGTACGTATTTATGGTGTATAGAATAAGTGGGTATTGGGTTTGTTGTAGCTGGCATAGTTTATCTTTTGAAACGCTGCACGTGATGAAATGATTTATTGTTGCTTATTGTGAAATATGTTCTTGTGATTGAAGAAGTTTGGCTATATTGTTGTATAGGTTGGTTTATAGGTTGAATTAAGATACTTGTTTCAATAATATTTTGCAAGTTGTTGTAAGAGATTGGCGTGTGTTCTATGAACTGCAAACACAGTCTTGTAAAGCAACCGTAGTATGTGAGTTCATTGTGGCCAGTTTGTTGTTTAATTTCATAACACGGTGTATCGAATGCATTTCGGCAGAATGCATTCACTCTGATTTATAATAGATGCTCTGCATAGATTCTGGTGAATACATCTTTGTGGTGTAGAAGCTTGAATTAGTTCATTGTTAGAGTCAATCGCAAGGTGGTAAGCTAACTATGGGGAAATGTTTGTTAATGAGCGTACATTGTTGTAGTTTATTCCACTGGGTACAGCTGATAGCTAAGCTAGGGCAATACAGACTGCACCTCGACCTTCCCACACCCACACCCACTCCAAATTTATTCCTTTTTCTGAACAGCACGCTCGATGAGTTTTGAGAAGAATGTAAAAGGAATGAATACATCTTATTGGAGTATGCCATGACTTTAGTATCGACAAGTATATGGTTTTGGGTATGATGTGAATGAACTGTTAAGCCGTTGCAAGAAATCGTTTTCATAGAAATTTAACATAATATATGTAGCAGGCGAATCACCTATATTTGTGTATGTATTCGATTACATCCAGGAGCCTGGTCGTCCCCATGACATTTTTTCAGAATTTATACATGTACGAGAGATACTATTCTGACCGAAGTTCTGAATATGTAGTAAAGAAGTACTTGTATTTCTCAGAATGAAGTGAATGAAGTTACACATTTTTTTTTATTGCTATTTACTTGAGAATTTCCATAGACGACTTCTTCATAGAGTTACCCAAACAGCTCAGGTATTTCTCGATGATCCTCTGTTTAAAAGTCTGATCCGAAGAACTTTTCTCGAAAACTAGTCTAGTGGGAGACAGGTTAACATTTTATATCAAATTTTACACTGTAAAAATTGATGAGGTCTGAACACTGCGAACATGTTTGAATGATAATTAAACTAATCCCCATAATTTCGCTTGAAACGAACTATTTCACTTTGCGCGCTAGGGATATTGAGATCATTGTAAATACACTCGATTATACCATGGTGCCCCAGTGATTATTTTTAAAAGTTTTTATTGCGTTCCTTGAATGACATGTCCAAAAAAGGCTTTATTAATGATTTGTAAAAAGGCATCTTATACTTCAGGATTAAGGGTGAATGCGATTTAGAAACCCAATGTAGGGAGTTTGCTATCAGTTTTATTTGTGACGTATTGAAATCGATATGCTTATGATAAGTAGGTCGCCTTTTGCTAGGTGTATGCCGAGATGCATAACTTTATTGTCTTATGGGATCGTATTGTTGTTTACATTTAGTGTGGGACAAGTGCCTCTGTTGAAGAGAGTAAGAATTATGGTTGTCATTGGTCAACTTAGTAAATGCTTGCTGAAATAGTAATTGCATTCTTAAGCTCACACTCTATTTCCCTTTCTCACTTTAAATTTGTTTGATTTACATCGACATTAATATTAATGAAACAGTGAAGTGTATAAAAATTTCAGTTACACTGAAGCTAATTTACTTAGCTTCAACTTGAAAAGTCACATAATGGCTAAAGTGCTTCCTAAACAATAAAGATTGATCGTATCTAAATTTGATAGATGCATTGTCCACTTATCGCATAACGTTGTAGTGCAATTAGACGCTTCTATAGTTCTGAGCAATGGGGAAATGTCATGCAAACAAGTTTAGCACAACTACTTAGCAAACTGAGATTGAAGTTCATGTGGAAACATGCACACTAAGCGAAAGCATTAAATAATTGTTAGGGCAAGTATGAGGTCAGCGCTAATCCATAATAAATACATATACGAATAAACGATAGATACATATATTAAACACACGCTGCAACTGTTAGTATTTTTATGCCAAAAAGGGCAAAGTTTCACAAAAAGTGGATGTACAAAGAATATCATACTCAGTGACACTAAACGTCAACTGTCAACTGTGAGCAGCTAGATAGACTTGCAAATTAAGTGCGGTAAATATATGAAGGCACAACCATGATGATGATGATGTTGATGAAGGAAGCGTGGCAAATGAAATGAGATACATTTGTATCTTATGCATACACGTACGCACATAAAATGAGTAATGATCGTAAAATAAAGTAAAAAGTAAAATAAAATGTAAAACACGCCTCTGATTAATTGATGAATATGTGTAGAGCAGCAAAATACAAAATAATATCTTTTACGGCTGCTCTAGAAAATTTTGAAAAATATACGAAAAATTATTATTATTATAAATCATGTTTATTTACAGGCGGCTGTCGTTTCATATCAAATGATGCGCACAAATGTACGTTTATTATTTTCAAAAATACATAATACAAAGTAAATGTAGCTTCAAACGTTTGTATTCATTCATCTATCTATTGTATCTATATATCTATCTATCTGTCAGTCAAGCTAACTTACAGCTACAGGTGTATTTAGTTATTGTATGTGTGGCATTGCTTTGGCAAGTAAGGCAAATGTGCCACTTGTAGCTGCCATTTCCATTAAACAAAACACATATATATTGTATATAGATACATTAATATACGCACGTGTATCTGTACTTATTTGAGGTTGGCTTCGTCTACTACAACTCAAAGCGTTTATTTTATTTCCATTATATTTTTTGTTGCTGCTGCTACTGCTGTTTCTCAGAAGCCGCAGTTTAAAAATAAACACAAAACAAAAACGTATCAGTTGCCAAAAGAAATTAGATTTTTTGTTTTCTGCTTTTCATGCTTGTTAGTTAAAATTCTATGTTCGAATGTATCTTATTTTCTTTAAATTTTTTTTTTTTTTTTGTCTGATTTCAATCTCTAAACTTTTTATTGAAAGTTCAATGCTGTCGTATTTCTTTATATTTTATACATACGAACAGATACTAATGATGCGGCACAAATTTGTATCTAGATGACGCTGTCGATATATTGTATCTGCTAATGCTGTAAAATGCTTTCGGCAATTATATTAACTATTTATTTTAGCGCATTTATTTCAGCACTCATCAAAAAGAATTTGTGCAAAAAATACCTAAGAAAAACAATAAACTGTGAAGGTATTGAAGACATGAGCGTCCAACGCGTGGAGTACTCGTACATTATAATTTCTTGTGCCAATAGATTGATGTGCAATTAAAAATCATCAGCAGACAATTTGAAATTATTATTTAACGCAGTAATTAGTTTGCGTTTGTAATTTTTTTTTTTTTTTTGATTTTTTTCTATTTAATTTATATACGATGCAAATTTATTAATTGCTAATGTTTTTCGATGCATACACGTGGATTCAATTGTATCTATATAAGTTTCATTAGTAAGCGTTGGCGGTTTTTAGGTACAAATATAATAAAAGGCTTTAATGTTCCATAGCTGATAAAGTGCGATAATTGTATAAAAAAGTTAATGAATGTTTAGGCTAACCTATAAATTGATATTTCAGTTTTGATTGACAATGTTGAGGTTGATCGATATGTTACGAGCAATTCGGGAGTAGGTATATTGCACAAGCACTTAATATTTTAAAATCGTTAAAGATATACTTTAATCATTATCAATCTGACAGATAGAAGACTTGTGGATTAGCTAAGGACTTGCTACCAGGCATATGGAGTTGGTAGGAAATCTCCAAAAGCGGTGACATATGTTTTTGGAGGAATTTAGCCATTCTGACATTGTTAAGAACACTGTAATTTTCCTCATTGCTAGTCCGATTCAATTGTTTGGCGTCAAAAACTTGTATTAAAAATATTAGTTGTTGTTGAAATGGTTCCAAAAGATGCAGCAGAATATTTCAAATGTCAAAATTAGTGTCAATATACTCTCTTAAACACTTTTATCCACATTTATTCATGCAATTCACTCTGATAATATGAAAATCCATAGAGATTAATCTTAGTATTTCGTTTGTATTAGCAACTACACAACAAAAATAGCATTCTATAACAGTCAAAGTATCTATCTCCATTATATTTTATTGCCGCATCTTTAGACTCACCTGTCACAATCTGCATACGGCGCTGTTGATTTCTTACGTCTAATCGCCATATGACGTTCACGTGTCAGAAACTTAGGCTGCTTTTTAACAAAAATCGGCCGCACAGCAAAATCATCGCATATTTGAATTTTAAGCAACATTTTGTTTTCAATTAAAATTATATAAAACACTTATCACAAGGGAAAAAAATTTAATAAACGCCTCTTATTTCGATTACTGAAGCACTGCAATAATTAAAACAACAACACGCGAAGTAAACGAGTTCAAAAGCGCAACTAAAAGATACATTTTGAATGCGACAAATAAGAATGCAAACAGAAGAGCTCAACTGTAATGAATTGACAGGCTTTGTTGTTGTCGTCGACTTTGTTGTCGTATATTATCATTTACACATAAGCAAATACATCATATATATATATATATATATATATATATATATATATATATATATATATATATATATATACATATATATAAATTTATAGGCTATTTAAACATCGGAGTCATCGGAGACGCTTTATAACTGATAAGAAATAATTTGTACTTCAGCTAGTAAAAGAAAGACAGATAGCCGAAATTCTTAGCGCAGGTTAGCTATAAGTATTATATACAGTTGAAAAGAGCGTTAAGCACACACGACGACATTGGCATGTATCTATAGCACACGAATTCTTGACTGATAACACCGTGGTTCAGCGCTTCAGCGATTGCGAACGACCTCAATACATTTAATGCTCTGGCATTTTCACTTTTCCAGGCCGTAAAACAATGGTGTAATTAAAATTAAATGCGAAAAACTCAAAAACTAAAAAAAAAATATGCAACTAAAACGTTGATTATCGTGCAAATGTTAGAAATCAACTGTTAAATAATGCAAAGCCTTCACTCATTGAGCGCGGCCTAGAGAAGCGAATTGAATCGAATCGAACGAGAGAGTGAGAGAGAGACATGTTTGAAACCGAAATCGAAATTGAGGCACAGACCGAAAAATAAATAAATAAAAACAAAAACAACAGATACATTTAAACGTACAGATACATATAGTTCAGATACAGATACAACACACGCCACGCCGCGTCACCACCGGCTGCGCAATGAAAACAAAAATGTTAAAAAAGAGCGTAAATAAATTTTAAAAATATATATATATATATGTATAAATAAACACGATCGAGCAGCAATTGAAGTACAAATACACATATGCTTGCAGCTGCACAGATACAAATACAAACAGATATACTGTAGATACACATACAATTACAGGGTGCGTAGTTTAAATATTCATTTAATATGCAAAATAACTCACAACATTTGATTAAATACATTTATTTATAGAATGACAAACATCCGTTTGAGATAAAACTAATGTCAATCATCCGGTTTAATAATTCTGGGAGTTATATTTATGAAAAGTCGCATGATTTTTAACAGCATTAAACAAATTTATAAAAAACAGCAGATTCTGAAGAAGGTGAAATGGAATTTTTGCAAAAGATTTGATAAATCTATCTATAAAAAAAGTACTACCTAGACCACCAGTATCGACTGCATTCTAGTGTTAAATAAAAGATTAGTTTTTTCTTATGAATAAATTTTAAAGTTTCACACCTTCATGCATCAATACAAACAGATCTCTTGAATACAACGAAAAACAAAACCAACATACACAGAAAAATTGCAAAGTTTTGTGCATACAACTTCTTTATTGCCGTTCGATAAGCATCTTTGTTAGTTACGAGACAAAGACCAAGAACTGAACCTCTCTATCACCGTTTTTTAAGCACCTCCATTCGTTTTACATCACAACGAAGTTGTATGCGAAAGAAAGGGACAGGAACAAAATATTTATGTATGTGAGTGTTTATTTTCATTGTGTGTGTGAACATGTTTGACTAAACCTATTTTAAAATAAAGAAAATATATTGTGTACCTCTGTTAAAGAAAACATTCCAAATTTAACATTTATACTCTTCATACGATGTGGGCCTGTCTGTGCCATGTTTGTATGAGTTTATTCTAGGCTAAACATATATCACAACTACCATATCACGCCCAATTTTAGAGGTAGCGTCATACAAACCCACTTCCATTTTATCGGATTTTGTATGAAAACTTTTTCATTGTCTATAATGGATGGAGGCTTCACATAGTTATTAGCTAACCACCTTAAAAATGGAATGTGTAAATAGGTATTATTTTGTCTGGTCTTTTTCTAGTATTAGCGTAGATGTGATCATAAAAAATGCAGTTGCCCATAAATATATACTAGCATTGCCCATTAGATGAAATTTACCATTTGCTCTGACCAAATCTATCACCGAATATATAGAAGATCTATATAGCAGCCGAAAATCATAACTTTTCAATTTTTTTTTTTTATAGATAACTAGTAGGTCCCCGCGACGTTGTACGCGGCCCTCCCCTTTCCCCTGTCACTCATTTTCCCTTCCACTCCTTCCCTCTTCCCCAACTTCCACATGCTCCTTCTTATTGAAACAAAAAATAATGGAAGGAAAATCTAAAAAATCCAAAAAATTATCTGATTATCCAATCGCCACGAAACTTCACAGGATTGCCCACGGGACTATTTTGAATATTGCCACAAAATTTGATAAAAATCGGTTGAGCGGTTTCGGAGTCTATAAGGAACATACATACATACATACATACATACATACATATATATATATATAGATCATACTTAATTTTCCCAAGTTTCTCAAATGCCTTATCACTGTATTCCCATTTTAAGAAATTAGGAAGTTGTGTGTATGTGTGTGTGAAATCTCACTCTTGAATATCTCTCTCCTATAAACTCAGTATGTATTGAATGCTCAGGTGATCATTTTTTTCAGCTGTTCTAAATTGCTCGAACTGTTTTCATAACTCTTTATTGAAGATAGTCCGATATGTACCAATTATTGTATTAAAAAAGTAAGCGGAGCTTTGTGGTGCAATTTAATATTCTTTATTTATGAGTTGAGATTTTCGAGAACAGTTCTTTAAAGCGCTTTATGGAAACTTATTTATCAAGTTAATTAGCACAAATCGGTTGAGTTCGGTTTCTAAAATTATGATCTTCATATGATTTTGTCTGATATCGTGTTTTTTGCGAATACAAAAATATATATATATAAACGCTAAAAAAAGCCACACCCTGTATCTTGTATACGTAAGCTCTTCAATGCCACAGCAAAACACAGCTCAAAGTACACTCGACACTTGCAGTTAATTACAAAATATGTCGGTATGTCTATTAAAAATAAGCAAAAACAAAAATTTTTTTTTTTTAAATAAAAATTATAAAATATTTTTACTTGTGGCTAAAGCTATTAAAAAGCTTTGCTATTTGAAGTTAAGCTTAAATTTAGTGTTTCATTTTTATACTCTCTGTAATTAAATATTTTCAAAATTGTATTTGGATTTAGACACTCAGTTATAAATATTATAAATAAATTCAATGAACTGATCGTATGTGTATATCATAGACTACAATTCAATACTCAAAAAAAAGAAAAAACTATTAAGTTCAATTGGAAGTCAAAAAAGTTAAATTATGTTATAAAAATAAATATACATACATATGAAACATGTCTCAAAGTTCGATATAAACGAAGCCTTGATACACTATATACATATGTAAAGCTATATGAGAAATTAATCTAAATAAAGAAGAGAAAATGAAAATCATGTGCACTAAATATTACATTTATCTTTTACTGACAACAACTCCACACATTAAGGCTGATTTACCTCTGATCAATATCAGCTGTTTGCAATCTGCTGTTAATAAACAGGCAATGTATTTTACTCGCACTCTCTATCTCTCTCTCTTTCTCTCTCTCTCTTTCTCTTGTACTTACACATCATCTCTCACATTGTACAAATTGTTGGCAACACTTTACGTAGTCGTAATGTATGCCAACTTTTCAACTTCAACTTTACCTTATGGAACCTGAAAAATCAAATTCTGAAATATTTTAAACATTAAAAATATTGATGCTTTTTACAGAAACTGATTATTTTCTCAATTTAAATTTAAACTAGACAGCTAACACTTTAAAGAGCAAGAGAGAGAGAGAGAGAGAGAGAGAGAGAGTGTTTAAGAGCTCTTTAGTTTTCATGACTCACAACTCAATCTTGACTGTCGAATCGGTATTGTCTTCTCGTTTGTCTTATTCGTTAATTTTCTTTCTCTAGTACTTACTTATTACTCGTTAGTTTTGGATTGTCGCTTCAGCTTACTCGTCAGTTAAAATATTCTTGCTGTTTCTCATTTCTTGTTGTTTCTGCTAACACGCTGGTTCGTATTGTCGAGATCACTATTTCCCCTTTCACCATACTCGTTGCTTTTGTCTAGTTATTGCATATTACTAGTACAATTGTACTCGTTAAGTTTGCATTTTCTCGTCATTTTACCTCTGTCTTATCTTACTCGTTTGTTTTGTCACTCCGTCATACTCGTTAATTTCATGTGTGCAACTGTGTATGAAAAGTTTATATCATCATTTCCATAAAAAAGCGACTTGTATAAAAATGCTGCATATACATTTGAAAACGTTTTAATTCTTTCTTCTTAAAATGTAAATTAAATATATTCAAAGCATGTTATACAAATTTATTTAAGACTTTACCGGCCATTACCGGATAAATTTACAAATAGCACTTGGTCAGTACATACTAATGTGTATAGAAAACCAAGTCAAGGTCTTTAATTGCTCTCCAATTTAGCTCGAATCGAGACAATCAAAGTCAAAGCTCTGCAAATACGGCATAAACACGACAACGACCGACAGAGCCTAAAGCTAAAAAAATTAAAAGCCAAAGTCTTAATTTAAACAAACAAATTTTGAGTTGATGATATGAAGAAATGATTGCATAAATGAAAGAATGAAGTAAAGCTTCGTTAGCCATTTTTTGCATACAAGAGAAGCAATTGATATAAAAAAAAAACAAACGCCAGACAGCGATGCAAAAAGTTTGAAGTCTGAAGATTTGCTTCGACAGTTGATTGAGCGAAGAAAGAAAAAAAAAAAACAAAAAAATAATTGCTTTGTGTTAATTTTTTTCCACAAACACACAAAAAAAAAATTTTACACAATTTTTTGATTAGCCTGAATAGCTGAGTAGAAAAGTAGCTAAAAAAAAAAGTTCGATTATAAGAATGAAAAATCACAGATGCTATAAATTTACAAAAGGTCTGTTCATAATGTTGCGCAAATTGTTTAAACTGCTTTTATTTGAGCAACTTTCGTTTCATCTTACTCGTTAGTTGTAAAGTTCTTGTTGTTATTTATTTCTTGGAGTTTATGCTTACTCGCTGGTCCGTAATATCGATATCTTACTCGTTAGTTCTAATGTTGCAACTATTCCGCCTTTCTTGACTATCTTCTTACTCGTTGCTTTTGTCTAGTCTTTTCATCTTACTAGTAAAGAAAACAATTTGAGAGAGTATCATTGCCATTATTTTTTCCGAGAAGGCCACAGTAGGGATAGCTACTTGTAAGCTGTATAAAATTAGTATAAAATTGGTGTCCTATGCAGAAGATTGTTCCATTTTATCCTCGGGCGTGAACGTCAATGATATTTCTGCGAGAATTAATATTTACTTGGAGAATTTATTATATTTTTTCAATGGTCCAACGTACAAGTCATCTGCCTACATTTTCATCTTCTGGACTAAGGAAGTGAAGATGGAACTTGATGTCTTTGTTGGAGGTTTGAGGATTCCGACAGTTCAGTACCCGACGATACTTGGGACAGCATTTGATCCGTTACTCTCAAGTCGAGAAACAAAGTGCCTAAAGCGCTTGCTGGGACTTCTTGGGATAAGGACAAATAGACAATAATTACAACTTACAAAGCTATTGGACGTTCTGCCCTGTATTACGCTGCTTCTGTCTGGACTTCTTACCTAATTAAGACTCAATGGCAAAACGTGCAAAGTAGTCAGAATAGTGCACTGAGGAATGCGACTGATTGTCTGCACATAACCCATGAAGACCATTTGCATGAAGAAGTGATGATGCTACCTGTTCACCAAAATAATGAGCTGCTTTCGAAACAGTTCTTGTTAGGTGCGTACAGGTGCAATCATCCAAACCATGGCACCTTCACGAGAATAGCACCTACCCGAATAAGAATAGATATTAGAAGCTACAAAACAAGTATTGAACGTTTTATTCCTAAGAGTAGCATAGAAAGGAATATGATTATACTTCAGGGAGAGCTCAATTGCATAAATATGCAATTGAACAGTCAGTAAGCTCTTATAGGAACAATGTAAAATTAGGTAGTAGACCACCACATATTAATGAGAGCGAAAAACGTCTCCCTCATAGCACCAGGACCAAACTTGCACAGTTGAGATCCGGATGGAGCAATATGCTCGAGTGCTACAGGGAACGGATTGGGATAAGCAATAATAATTGCTGCTCCGAATGCGGTCAGTCACCGCACGACACAACACATCTGTTCAATTGCCCGTCCCATCCGACTCAATTGAATCCTTTATACCTCTGGTTACGACCAATAGTAGTAACTTCCCTTCTGGGACTTGACATCTAGGGTTACATTTCGGTATATCTTTCTCTCGCATCCAAAATCGCTTTGCACAATACAATGCATTCATAATATAATAAATTGTTTATACATATATATATATATATATATATATATATATATATATATATATATATATATATATATATATATATATATATATATATATATATATATATATATATATATATATATATATATATATATATATATATATTTCCTGATACAGCCAAACCAAGCCGTTACAACAACAACAATTTGTAAGCTGCGGATCACATTAAGATCAAACAATAGATGTTGTAACTAAAACCTTTAGACTCACCTGGTCGAACTGAAAAATAATCAGTTTAATCAACTTCTCAGTGTATTGAACTGTAATTGAGTTATTATCTTTTTTCGCACATCAATTAAAATTTAATGCCAGATAAAATCGCCTACAAGTACTGCAATCATGTATCTATATGGCTATAAACATTTTTATGAACTTGTCAACAGATACATTTTAATTTGTAATAAAAAATAGCGACATGCTGAACATACAAATTTTATTTATTTGCATAAAAAAAAAAAACCAAAAAGAAAAAAACCTGAATGAGAAAATTCAGATTTCCAGATATAGGTACAATAATACAAAAAAAAAAAAAAAAATACCCGCAGCAGAAAATCAGGAAGAAAAATTCTAATTTCCGTGTTTCGGTGTCTGTGAAACATGATTTGAAAAGTTCAAACGTGAAACGAGAAACAATAAAACAAATAAACAATACTGAAAAACATGGCAAAATATTATAAATGATTATGGCTATGACTGAAAACTATAAGATGAATTTACTAAGCGTTTAATTGGCATTTGGCCAAGCATTAAGCAAACAAAAGAAAACAAAAAATAGAATATAGAATATAGAATATAGAAATATAAATTTTGCATCGAATTGGAAATTGTATTCATTTGCTTAGTTTCTTGGTCACTCTATTTAATTGGCAAATTAATGGCGTAATTTTTGAAGAGATGTGTTTTCTAATTGCAAGCAAAATGTTTTCAAAAACTAGAAAATAAACAAAAAATAACATGAAAGAGTTTCACGACTGCATGACACCCTACTCTTTATTTCTTGCTTTGAGATATTGCAGTGTAAAAATAAGAAAAATCATCTTAACTTCCGAGCAAAAATATATATATATTTACAATATGCTGGCTTCACTTTATTAAAAACATGCTGAAAATTTAATGAACTCAATAAAAGTTCATCAGTTTTAGATAAATAATTACACTTTTAAGCATTTCACAAGGTCTTCCAACAGTGCAAAAGTGCAACAACAATTTCCCGTAAAAATCTTGCATTACTTTGCATCGATGCAAAAATAGTTTTGCAAAAAATCGCGAAAATTTTGTGCGAATTTTGGTATTTTTTTGCGCATTTGGTATTTTTTGTTTTGTCTGTGTTAACAATTAAGCTGAACAGCTGACTGTGCATAGCTGAACAGCACATTATTTTGTACAAGTGTGCCGCTTTGTACACTGTTGCACTATTACAAGAACTTGTGAATACCCTATTTATTATAAGAAAAACCAAATGCCAATTGATAAATCAAAATAATTTAAAAAATCGGAAATAATTACATTTATTTATTTATTTATTTAATTAGCAAATGCGTCATTAGAGCGCATTAAGTGAGCCACAAAGCCAAAAACTTGATTTCCTTATATTTATTTTATCATTGCAAAAACAACAAAAAATCCAAAAAAAAAAAAAACCTAAAAATAATTTCATTCATATAAAAATATTGTACAAAAAGCATATTGCATTTGGTAATAAATTAAATAGCAAAGCATTTAAGTCGCATTTAGCTGCAATATGGTCAAACGAAAATAATTTTGAACAGCGGCAGTAATTTTCCCTTGAATGCTTTAGCGGGTTTACCACGAATAGGAAAAAAAACAAGAGATTTGTTGCCCCAAAAATAAAAAAAAAATAAACGTTTAATTAAAATTGTTTATTATGTTCTGGTTTGCTTTATTGCTAACATTTTTTGGCATACTCTCCCGCTAGATCTACATATATGTATCTTTATGTATTTATTTATTGACGTTTTCTATTTATTTTTATTTGAACTATTTTATTCTTTTATTTAATTTTTATTTATTTTTTTTTTTTTTTGTATTTTATAGCGCTCATTTGGTGCAGAAATCAAAGCTGAATAGCAAAATTGATGTCGCTGTTAATGATATTTCAAATGGCGGCCCGTTTGATTACCTTTCAACAGTTGGAATGGAAAAGTTCTTTAAAAAAAAAATACATTAAAAAACATGAATAGAAATATTCTCTAAAATTCTTATTCATCCCACATAGACTATGATGTCGCGCCATCTGTTGTCAATATGCATAAGCTTTGCGCGCGAAAGCTTTTTTGTCAACTAGAAGCGCTGCAGCTGTTTGTGTGAACATCGGATTTACAGAAAAGCATGCTTAATTTAATATAGCTTGGCGATGTTTAGGTTTCTTAGGTTCAATTGATTATTATGTTAGAATAAAATATAATTTTAAGAACAAAATTATATTTAGGTCAAGTAGAAAAGTTTTAGGCTAATTCGGCTCTCAACTAATTCAGTTTTGCGTTGGTAGAATAATAAAGTATAGTAATTTTTTTTCTGGTAACCAAAGTGTTTTTGAATAATTTCAATAAAACTGAATAATGATGTTTCTTTTGGACGATTTTTAGTGAAATATCTGCTAAATGAGTTTGTTAGCATAATCCTTGCCGTTCAAATATTCATACAAGAAAGAGGCATGCGGAGTCAAATCTGGTGAAATTGTTGAAACCTTTCGAAAAATGACTGAATTACGGAACAATCAATTCAATAAATCCATTGTTGCAAGTTAAGTATGACATGCTGGGCAATCCTACTGAAACCTATAATCCTCCATGTCGTTTTCATCGAGTTCAGTTGCCTAAAAATCATGCCCTATATCACTATTCGTTGACCGTGGCCGTCGCGCCATCGTCGTCTTCGAAAAAGTACAGACCAATGACTCTTTCCGAGCATAGAGCGTATTAGACAATAACTTTTTGTCAATAAGTCACCTTATTAATTAGTTGAGGATTTTAAGTACCCCCATAACAAACATTCTGCGTATTATCATGCTACATGCTAAAAATTGTACTGGTTTGACATTTCCACATATGCCGATGTGACAGATGGTTGCCATTTTTTTTCGAATTTAACATCAGTTACTACAAGAAAACCAAAAAAATCTGTTACAAAGTGCTGCACTTATTTTTGTCTTTGCTGCGACAGTCAATGAGAGAAGCAATTGCTAGCAATTTGACAAGTCGTTGTGTTGAGTATCTGTTATCTAAAGTAGCTAAGATTGTGAGAAAATAAATTGTGATCAAATAGCAGTGGCCTTTAACAAAGAACATTCTCATAAACTGTGTAAATAGGACAAAATTAAATTCAGATTTTCTAAAAATAGAATTTCGAACAAATTGAACTTCCCAATTTCGTACAAAGTCGTGTGAATAAAACATGGAGTGCAGAAAAATAAATGAGATAAACCTATTCCAAACTGATCTTATTTAGTTTATTGTCATATTATCATTATTTTAGTCTAAATTGTAAATACTGTTTTATCGAATACGGCACCATGGAAATGCTGTTGGCCCAAACTCTAATAATCTCTACATATAATAAGCTTAAAGACAATTTCTGCACGCTTTCTAACTTTAACCACATAAATATACACAATAAATATTTCGCTATTTTTAGAACTAAATTTTCTATCTATACAGATAAGAAGCATTGTCCTGACTGACTAATTCATTGATACATATATCGAAAACCGAAAATGTTAGAGAGCTGTATAGACTTTTAAGACCAAAGTGCTCACTAAGGCGAAGTTTTGGAAAATTGCATTCCTAAGGCGCTGAAAAGTGGTGTCCAAGGTTGTATTGCAAAAAAATACAGTTTTTATACTTAATATAAAAAATAATTAAAAACGTATTTCACTGATTAAAGTTAATACCACATCAGGAGAGAACAAGGTTGAAAACTTCAATATAAGTTGCATTTTTGTCTTTCACTCGAACGTCTTTAAACTCAATTTTTATATGCAAAATTTGTAATTGGAAATTTCCACTCTCGATCAACGCCGGGAATAACTTTTACTAGAACTATAAAACAAATTAAAAAACTGCAGACTTAGAGCCGGCAGCAAACTCTCCACACAATGTATAATACGATTGCAGAGATTTTCAAATCTAGCTTACATTAAAACTGGTAACGAATGAAATATTTTTAAATTTAACAAGTGCTTTCAAAAAACTAAACATGTATCTAAAGCAAAATTATTTCAAATACTAAAAGTAAAAAGCACGAACTTAAAGATAATATTTGAAAAATTTAGTAGTGGCAAACATCTGATTATAGTCAAATAATTCTCGACTGATACGACTAAAACATCTGAAACATCTACTATGAATGACCAGCACAATCTAAGCAACTCATTCGAAGAGTATGTTGCAGATTTGTGACACAAATAAATTTTTAACTATTTTACACTCATACATTTTTCAGAATTTTTCATAGAGATTTTTTCCACGTAGACTTAAATGGTATTTAACTATTTTTATTAAAAAGAAAATATGTTTTATATTATGAATACATTAATATAGTTATTTGCGTTTCTGTAAGATTTTGAATTATAATAAATTTAGGTTACCTATTTGATTTATTGCTTATCTTCCAATGTAGCTACTTCACTGATCACTATATTAGTATATATTTTATTTTAAATTTCGCAAACTGCGTCACATCTCAAGCAATATAAACTAGTTCAAAAGCACACCACAGTGTCCTCTTTTTATAAATCAATGAAGCACCAGTAGCGACAACGACGCATGAAATAATTTCATTACCCTTCATAAAAAAAAAGAAACTATAATAATAATAAGAAGAAAAATCTAATAAGAAGAATACTGAACCAATCCATATAATATATACTCTACTTTCATGTGACATGCACAAATGTAATTAAGACTAATTAAATGCCACTTACCTCCAATCATGCGCAGCGAATCCTGGACAACTCGATTTGCACTGGTCACAGCGTACACCTTCTGCGACCTCGCGTATAATTACACCCTGCAATATGCAAAAACAACAACAACAACAACAAATTATATGATGAAATATTTAAATGAATTAAAATTTAACTAAATTTAGTTCGTTCGTGGTCTATTCATATACGATAGTAAATGTGTAATTATGGCAGTAAATCAATATGCTTAAAGTGGACCAGTTTAGTAATAAGCCATTAAATACAACATACACTTTACTTTCATTAAATAATAATATTATATACGAAAATTTCGCCATATCGATAAAACTGTAATTAATGTTTTTCGCACAATTAGTTTCATTTCTAGTCCAATCCATGACTGCTGAGGAGACGTGAGGGTACGTATTGTGAACGGGGTGCAAATATTGTGAAACAACTTTGAGTAAAAATATAGTAATTGATTTATTTTTATTATTAAACAGTGAAGCAAATAACCAAACAAAAACAGCAGAAAATCTTTTTCTTTGGTTACAGTGAAGTTTTTACATCCTTCACTGAAAAAAAAAAAACAAGATTTTATTACTAAAAATTTAACTAAAATTTAAAAAGGTCAATACAATGTGCAGCCCATGTATTAGTCTCTGAGGCAACGAGGTCCTGCCGAACTGTGGCTCAAAATACCATCGTCAATATGCTTTCAATCACTATCCTATCCACATAAAAACGAAAGCTGCGCAAAGGGTGCTCAGTCTGAAGAGTAGACTTCATGACATACAAAAAATGGCCCGAAAGATCCACAAATTACATCATCTTCAAAAATAACTTCAAATATAAATTCTCGATGGGACTCTACACTTAACAAAACTAAAAAAAAATAGTCTTCGATATACTTATGTATGAAGTATAGTATGATGAGTTCTCTAACAGGCTTTATTTGTCAGACCGCTTCTCAAAGATTCTGACGCGTAAGCTTTGGAGATTTTTTTCATATTATTCTTAGACTTAACTGAAAGTTTATTTTGAATAATTAATTTATGTTTGTGTCGTACAGAAACCAACATAAATTAACAACCAACAAGACCAAAGTTCCCAAATACGTAAAGTTTATTTTTGTGAAGGGGTAGTGGACGTGTCATCAAAAAGTTTATGAAACGAATGTACCCGTGCAAATTTTGATGATCCTACAAATAAATAAATAAAGTCAATGAGATTTATATGTTATGCAGGGTGTCCCAAAAATATTGCTCGATTCTAATTTGCTGCGCTTTTTTTACGCAATTAACAACTCTCCAATTTGAAAGCTGACATTTGCGATTGTTCCGCTACACATGTGAACAACGTGTTATCATTGTGAAACCCCATTACAAAAAAAAAACCAAACCCATTACATAACGAAGTTCTTCTGACCGCAATTGGACGGTATGGATCTGAACGACATGTGGTTTTAGCAGGACGGCGCCACTTATCACACCGCGCATGAAACAATCGAGTTCCAGACAGAACCAGCTCCCGAAATTCTGATGTCAACTGGCGAGCAACATCTTTCACCTCTTGAATAAACCACAAACAATTTCTGAGCTCAAATTTGAGACCCAACGCGTTATCGGTGAAATAGAGCCACATCTTTGTCAAAAAATCATCGAAAATTTCATGAAAGGAACAAGGGTCTGTGTTTAAAGCTACGGGGGCTATTTGGATATTTTATTCTATTCATAATCGGAACATGCCTACTTTACAATGCAATAAAAATATGACCTTTATAGTTAGCCGTTATATTTTTAAAATTATTCGTGCACTCTTGTTGGAACACCCTATACAAAAAATATCCTAACCAATGGCGAAACATTTTTAATGATGCAGGTGATTCCCTACTTAAAATTTTTATGTTTAAGTGAATCTTGTGAATCTTGAGTCTTATTATGTTCACGCAAAGGCTGCATTTAAAGAGAAGGAAGCACTCGCTCCAAATTTTAAGTCTTAAGCGTAAGTGGAAAAACCTGATTTAGTTATGCTTGTCTGAGGCGATCAGGGAGAGACCCATGTTTGCATTGTAGCCAACTGGAGAACTGCATGAACTTTATCAGAAGGATGTTGCCTAAGCACGTTCTTTTTGCATTATCTCAATCCCCCGTCCTTATCTGTATCTACTAATAAATCAATATAATATAATGTAATGTGGAACGCAGTTGAACAGAGTATATCTGGAGATCTTTCTGAGAAATTTTCGAGAGCACAGTTTTCAAAACAGAAATCTAAATATTGATACGATCCAATTGTTACTAATTGTTACTAACGTTACCAATTGTTACTAACGTTACTAACTCTCCAACAAAGCGCAAAAACCCTTTCTTAAGTTAGTAGCTTTAAAAATAAGCAAAACAAAACGCAGCTTCGTTGCTTTTAATAATTACAACTTAATTTTTCCGCTGCTTTGTTGCGATTTGCAGTTGTTTTGTTGCATTTACATTCCATTGGATTTTTATAATTGCTTGAGCTTGTGCACCATACTATACCTCTTTCTGCTGCGCTTTAAATGCTTGTGAAATTATTCGAAATTACTGTGCGCACATGTCCTCATTTGCTTAACAAAAATACACAAAAACAAAAATAAAGAAATTAAAACCCAAAACGAGCCAACAAACATACAAAGAGAGTCAGACAAACCAGCAAACAGAAGTCAGACGAATTTATATGGAACAAAAAAAATAAAATAAAATAAAATAAAATAGAAAGAAAAAACAATTTTGTTCTTGGCATTGTTCCATTTTTTTTTCCTCATACGCTCGATGCTCGAATTTCGGTTCAAGCGGAAATGCAGGCATTTTTATTTTCATGCGCCATCTTCTTTGCAGAGATTTTCCATATTTTTTTTTTTTTTTTGTTCCTGTTTGGCATTCAATGCAATCGAAACAATATAAAAACGTCACAGTTGAGTGGAAAACTAAATGGACAATAAGAAATTAATACAAATCCAAAGACGAATGAACGAACAAAAAAAAAATATATCATTTATGAAATTTTAATACGCAGCATAGTACAACAAATAAACTCAATAAAAATGAACGACGAAGTCAACAGCTTTTGGCGCCTTTTAATGCCGCCTTTTGTGTCCTTTGGGTGCATTCAAGATTTTTGCCCTTTCGAGTGGCAGCGAAAGCCTTAAGCGGCGACATTGGCGACAATGTTTGACTTCTTTGACGCCAGCAGCGACGGCCATATACCCTCCCCTTACTTCACTGCATACTCACACATGTACTTATTCATGACGATGACGATGATGATGATGATGAGGATGATAATTGTGACACGTAGAGTTGTACAATATATTCTTTGACGCTGGCACCGTTTCCGCAATATTTGCCGCGTTTTTGTTTTTGTTGGTGCGAACTTTGCTGAAAATCGATGATGATGACCTACTTCATAGGCCAAGCGCAGCCGTTGCCAGACGGACAGACAAACACACGGACAGACGCACGGAGGGACATATAGACAGACGGAAGACATTAAACATTTAGCAGCACACACACACACACACACTCACTGCACAGTGACAACGCCAAGTTGCAAAGTTTATTCGTTCGAGCGTATAAATGTTTGTTTGACTTTCCACTTAAGTCATTTTTCTTGCATTTTCACTTGTTCCAGTTCTAGTTCGACTAATGCTTTCCCTTTAGCTCTTCATCTCACGACATTAATCGCTATTTTATGGAAGTTTTGTGTATTTATCGTTCATTAAGCGTAATCTGATTTATTTTTAGACAATTTTTTTTTTAAAGATTAAGTAGATTTTTTCAACTGGTAATCTTATTGAAAACTCATGAACTTTCTATAAAATCGAAACATTGAAATGGTTACATGTTTTATGTTTAGAAATATGTATAATTTTAGGTTATACAATAAAAATCGTTTTACTGCATAGTCTTGGAATGAAGTTAAAAATTACGTCCTCAAAAGGGTTCTGTACCTAAGCTGAGAGAACAGGGTACATAGGATATTTTATGATAATGTTTCATACTTTTATGCATTATTAAGCTGAAGTTTCTTCTATTTTCATTCAGTTCAATATCACTTGTTACATGCAGCTTACGGAGTTTCGTTCTGCTCTCCTAAAAATTATGCAGGGTAGTGGCTTTTAGGTTGAGCATTGTTGTTCTTTTGTCAATAATTTTTTCTAGACTAAAGATATCTTAGGAGTCGTTTGCAGAAGTCCACATTAGTAGGGAAAATTATTGATAGCCATTCACTTGGGAATGGCCTTTACCGATTCTTTTTCATGCGAATAAAGCAGCTCACAATCGTCCATTAGTTACGTATCCGATGTGCTGAGCAAATTGTGAGAAAACTCCACCTCTTAATTAATGGTTGTTCACTGGGTTTGGTTGCCGCTACAGCAAAAAATGGAATGACCAAGTATGGGAACCTCCGCGGCTGGTGAGCCTTCCTACGTGCGACCTTGACCGATAAACGGTTATAGCGTAACGTTGTAGTAAGTAAGTAAGATATCTTAGATCGGTGATTTTCAGTCGAAAGAGTAGAGATCTATTAAAAATAACCTGATAGACTTGCATACGAAATTTCATAGTATGAACAGGCATTTAGGATACGGTCCAAATTTTTCTTTGGATTTTTGTTAAAATCTTAATGTTTCCCCACTAGCTTATGGTAAGAAAAAAAAATTTACTCGTTATTTTTGTAGTACTCGTTTGAATTTCTAGCTCGTTTCATTTCCTTCGTTTCGCCTTATGATTAATCTCCCGATATTCAGACATCTTCCGTTCCGTATTACTTGCTAGTTTCGTGTTTATCTCGTTTGGTAGTTTGCTAGGCTTTTTGCACTCGCTGTATTCGTCTTCTTAGCCATACCCGTTAGATACATTTTTCTCGTATTTCGCATGACTTGTTTGGCATTTCGTCTTACTCGTTAGTTTCGCATGTTCTTACATTGTAACTTACTCGTTTATTTCAGATATCCTATGTCTCGACTTAATCGTTTGTTTCGTCTTATTCGTTTATTTTTAAGAAAAACTGTCTTAAGAATTTTAAAAATGAAATTAAGTTAGAAACAAAAATTACTAAAAAAGAATTAATATATTTAATATAATATCTAAAAATTTCATAAAAATTTCTCTTACACATAAGAGTATATTCAAAAACATGAAGTTGACGCTAGTTGTATTCCCTCTGTTGATTAAATTTCGTAAACAGATTCTTTCTTACGAAATCGAGGCAAGGCACCGATTTGACAAATTATTTTCGTTGGCTTCTCTTAGTATAGTCAAAAGCGGTGATCATTTATTTTCCTCCTAACTGTGCCTTTCCCATTCAATTGCAACTCCATTTGCTTGCATCTCATATATAATCTCGCAATAAAATCTAACGCCGATGAGGTCTTCTCATAAAAAATTATGAAATTGGATTGTACATACTTCTTCTGCCTTCATCTTGAGCAAAGAATATGTAAGCAAAAACCAAACTTACTATCTTTTCTGCACGAGCAACCATACTACTAGGCATATCCAGAAAGTAAGTGTACTCTGGCTCTCACGGCCGGAGGGCAACACTGCAGTGTAGCCTGACTTCTCCCCCTTTGCAACGAGACCGGTTCGAGGTCCGTACGTTGAGAACTGTCGACGCGACAACACGTTTCATGAACAATGTCAATCCAGTCTCTCGCCAAGTGCGAAATCGCGGCGTCATCCGGTATCTCGTTTTTAAGGGAAAACCTCCGTTTGAGATTTATAATGAATTGAAAACTGCATATGGTGATAAAGCTAGTTTGGTGTCGCGAGTTTAAAAACGGTCGTACGTCTGTGCATGATGATCAGAGGAGCGGAAGACCTTCAATTGTGACTGACGAAATTATGGAAAAAATCGAAAATGCGCTCCGTGACGATCGCAGATTGACTGTGGATGAACTTTCTGTGATGTTTCCGCAAATCTCCAGATCTCTACTACACGAAACAATCACAGAAACCCTCGGTTATCGGAAACTGTCCGCGAGGTGAGTCCCAACGCTATTTACAATAAAAGTATCTACAATTTCGGAGCTATGTACTACGTATTACAAAGAGAAAACATGAACGATATCCCCAGAGATACCAGTAGGAATAGACCTGTATAACTTATTTCGGCGAGAGAAGAATCATACATAAAAAAAATCATACACAATAGTGTTTAAGGATAATACCACTATTTTACTTACTAATACTATAAATAGCAACTTTAATGTATACCTGCATTTCCAAATAAGTATCTAAAACGAGTAATTAAAAACTATAATAAAACGCTTATAAATCTGTAACAACCAATTACGGAAGCAAAACAATTAAAACACAAAATCTATGAGTACACTAGAGAAAAATAGCAAAGTTCAACTTGAAATTAGCAAACTGACAAAAATGGACAAATGGCGAAAGTTTTCATACGACAGATGCTGTACGATTTAGGCTATAGAAATAATATACAAAATGAATAAATATTCCAAAACAAATCTAAACTAAAAGAGCAACAAAACCAAAAAAAAAAAAAAGAGGCAAACGCAAAACAACAAGCAAACAAATCTATTTTTGGAGTTCAAACTGCAATTTCACCTTTTCGGCAGACTATGAAATTTATTTCGTAGTACTTTTCCATAAACAAAAAATATTTGATAAACAGCATAAATAAATAAATAATGATGTCACTCTTAGACGGACGCAAATAAAAAATTGCATGCCAAACTGCGAATGTATAATTAATGCCCAAAAAACACACACAAAATTATAGATGAAAAATCTAAAACGTACTATGAGATACTTTTTCAAAGTGTCAAAACTGAAAAATCAAAAATCGAAAATCACAATTGTAATTTAGCACAAAATAAAAGTAAAAAAAAATATATGTTACAATACAAACAATCCCCCGCAATTAGCACATCTACTTTTATAAAGATACAAATGTATCTATAGACAAAATTATTCAAGTTTTTAGTAGCTTCTATGACGTTATAATGCTAATCGCCAATGGTTTGCTTTTTGTTCATCATCAAGCCGTACTCGGTATGTGTAGGTCGTGTGCTGTTCAAAAAATGACTTCTCGAAATTTAAGAACCGGTTCAATTTTGTTTACTTGGAAACAGATTCTATTGAAAGAGTTGTCTGCACTTAAACTTAGCAGAGGGCAGACAGTATACAAAACAAAACAAAAATTTAAGACAAATTAAAGCTAAAATTAAGCAACTGCGTTCAAAATAATAAACAATAAAACATGAATTACATAAAAGAAAAAAAACTAAAAGCAACAGTAAACCACAAACAATCAAAAAAAAAAAAAAAAAAGTATCTAATCGTTGTGCATGTTTCTACGCGTATTTTTGTGGTTTCTTCATCATTACTAAACACTATATAGTCTAGTTGTAAGTTTCAAAGTTCAGCTGCTTTTAAGCCAAGTAACTTGTTAGAATTCGCATTAATTAACACCATTTTGGAGCGCAATGTTTTTTTGCTTTTTCGTTTTTCTTCCACAAACCAGGTATCTGTAGATCTTTCAATGTTTAGAGTAGCTGCTACTCATACTAAAGTTATGCACAGACTTTGAATTGAATGTCGCCACGCTGTGCTGCTTGCCACGGATGGCAATGTAGCTCAAGTGCATTTATTGCAATATGATACTGAATAGCTTCAAAACAAATAATAATGAAATTGTTAACAGGTGTTCTTGAATTCGAGATATTTTCCCCTTTTTCTGCTAAAATGATGGAATAATAAGAATTATTTATAAATATAATAAACGAAATTTGAATTTGAATTTGAAATTTGTTGTAATTTGAAAAATGTTCTGTAATTGATTTTGTAAATAGACTTCTGTCAAGCTACGTTTTAGTGTTCTTTTCTATAGAATTATTATAATAAGCTTATAAAAAAGCAAACTTCAGTAGAAAACAATGACGTTGCTATAAAATTTTATTATTAGCTTTATTTATTGTAATGTATTGGTAGCGGCTTTGTATAATGTACTTATATATTAAAAAACATACACCATTTATTTGACACTAAAGTAAAAAATATTTAACAAACACGTGAACAATTAGAGTAGACATTTTTGAGAAAAAAATACCCTAGAACTTGCTTGCTATGAGGTAGAAGTGCAGTGTCTACCGTGTTTATAGCTCATAAATCATTTTCTCATGTATCATTTCTCGTGCATCATTTGAAGCCGTGCATCATTTGAAGCCATTTAGAAATTTCTAACGTACTATATGTTTACTCGTGCACGAAGTTCGCTCAGAACCATCAGATGTCCAGGTTCCGCTACAGAATATTTATTTGTTTGGGTCTGGCTTCGGAAGGAAATCAATAGAGTATTTGTGTTTTTAGGTTTAAATGGCGATTTATTTCAGTACTCTTAAACTTCAAACTTCATGTAAAGTTGGCCCATTTTCGCGAAATAATCATTCGTGAAATAGTCATCAACTGCATAGTTCAAAGAGAATCTACCAATAACTTTGTAGGTCTAGTTGCTCAAAACACGGTTTCTTGGTTCTATTATTCCTGAATATTTTCGTCTACTCAAAGAAGATAAATAGTTAACTTCGGTAGAATCGCAGCTTTAGTACTCTTAATACTCATACAATCATACTCTTACTGGAAACTACCCTTAAAAGTGGAAGTGTGTGTTTTAGAATCCTGAATGAGCGCCGGTCCCAGTGAGTCTTCATACCGGTTTTAAAAACGATTCGATAAAAACTGAGGAACTTTTAAAAAAATGTGAATATTTTTCCATAGTAAACTCGCTCACTGGTAGTTAGCCTAGGAAAAAAATGGCTTTATCAGTCTTAATTAGTTGTTCCGGCGCCAATTGACTAAATTGTAGATTATTTTGACTTTTTGACTTGACTTTTTACTTATTTTTATCTTTCATTGTGTATTTAAACTCTTCACTCAGAGTGGTAATAGTATTATAATTTTGAGACCCCATAAATTCTGTAAATATATTCGTGATCAGCTCGACGACATTAGTTAATCTGGCTATGTCCAACTGTCCGTTCATCTGTCTGTCCGATCGTTTGTCCCTCCGTTTGTCCATTCGTCTGTCCGTCCGTCTGTCGGTCTGTGTGTTTATATGCGCCTTATTCCCTCAATCTTTGAAATATTGATACAGAAGCTTTTTATAATCACTCGACTTATGTGACCACTGAAAGCTACAACTCCCATTTATTGCAATTGTTTCAATTTAAGCAATGACGTGCGAGTAGCTAGGGGGCAAGAGGAGGCAATAAATGTTGATACTAAGTTTCATAGCTTAAATAGAGTGCTTCATTTCCAGAGAACGTAGGTTCAATCGAAATTGTAATTCACTTTAAATTTAATTAATTTCTAATCCTTTCATACACAGCAAAATTATCCACAACTCTCTATCCCCTCCAGAGTCTCCAAAAAGGCGACGAAGCTTTACTACTTTTCATATGATCTTAAATACTTCATTCCGTATTTTAAGCTATCAGCTCAACAAATAGGAAAGTTTTACCTAAAAGAACACAAAATGGTCGATTTGGTGGGTTTGGTGGGTGGGCAGTTAGCACTAAGCGTGAGCGTGGTACAACTAGACGAATGTCGGCGCCAGAAGGTCTGCATACTGACTTTTAGAAAGATTCGACGAAAACTGAAGAAGTAGTTCTTATCACAGATACAGCGAGACAGACAGACGTACGAACATACATAGAATTACTCTCGAGCTGTTTGTAACGCATTTTGGGAGTTACAAACTTCGTTTCTGAATCATTTTAGTATGCACAACATATGTGAACAGTATGACTACTATTCCGCGTTCTAGGTTTTGGAATACGAATAACTTGTGCGGAAATGATTTCCTTAAAATGTTCCGACTTTTACTTTCCGCGATTTAAATTAATTTAAATTTGGCCCTAAGAATTTCGTATTTGAGAAAGTAATGTACAGAAGATTTTAACGAAATCACTTTCGAACAATCTATTCGAATTCGAAATACGGAGAACGGTGAAAAATCTTAGATATTTATAAATATTATAGTTTGAGCAATATATGTCGACAATGAACTTCGTAACATTCCACTAAGGAGACCATCGAATAGTGATCCGTATATGAAATTAGCTTCAGACATAGTGGTAGTTTTGAAGAAGAAAAAAGTTGTAAAAATAAAACTTCTCGGTGCTTCAGTTTCACGTATCTCAATATGGTTTCATCTACGCCAATTAAAAAATCAAACAAAACATTAAAATAATTAACTAACTACATGATATGTGTGTGTATGTGTGAATTAGAATGGCTTTATAGTTGTTAGTTTGTGATTTACAAAACAGATAGTCTGCATCAATTTGTTTCAGAACCAGCCACGCTTAGTCATTATAAGACAATCTGTTTGTAACTAACTACATGGTGTTTATAGAGTATATTAAATAATTTAAAACTAATTAGCAACGAAAGTCTTGTTGTATGACAAATACGATAGATTTTGCAACAATTTATTGCACTTATTGATGTCTCTATAAACCAGAGTTGGGCACAAAGAGAGTAACCAAAACGAGATAAACCTATTTCGCTGATAGCATGCATAAAATTTGTTGTTGCTATTGAGCTGCAGAAATTGTGCATACCCAAAGAATGTTTTGCCACGGCAAGCACCCGTGCCCAACTCTGCTATAAACTAAGTGCCCGTATATATACTCTTCAGCAGTTTAAAGATATATGCTGATGAAACACAGCTGTGTTCATCCATGTAACTGTCTGCTATAAAATAAGTACTTCAGAATTGTTGTTTTTTATTTGCTTTCTTCTGTCAGTTACTGCGAAATTTTCGTGCCGCTCCTTTATTTTATTATTAAGTACTGCATACCAAGAAACAGCACAAACACTTTTAGCTGATTTCAAGTTTTAACTTCTTTTCACTGCGCTACACTTTTAACTACATTTCGAATCGTTTATGTTGATTTTAAAAATAAATATTTATAAAGCATTTAAACAATTAATACTTTTATGGGAATTATTTTATTAGCAGTAGCAACAAAAAAAAGCTTCAGAAAAAGAAAAACTGGATTTTTTTCCAAGAAAAAAAAATAAAGGTAATCAACTGAAAAGCATCACCAACTGAAGCGAAGGTTGTCTGCAAAGTAAGCTGTTGCTAATTGTTAAAGAAAATATGTATTTCTTAGCCAAAAATATAAATGCAAAAATATTATAAATATGTTAAATAAATAATTATTAGCATTGCGCATGCGTATGTTCCATTTTTTATACCATTCAAACATAGGATGAAACGGCATTATCAGTTTGTCTGAAAGTTTGTAACGCATTAAAGGAGGCATCGTAGGCCCCATAAAGTATATATATTCTTGATCAGCTCGACGAGCCGATCTAGCCATGTTCGTCTGTCTGACTGTCTGTCCGTCTGTATGTCTGTCCGTCTATCTGGCTGTATGTTGTTGCGAATTTTTTGGGGACCAATTTTTATGCTATCCAGTTAAAATTTTGCACATACACTTATTTTTATTGAGGTTTAATAGTGTCAAGATTGACCCGCCACGCCCACTTTTTGGGGTAGCCCAAATACAAACCCAATGCCCACTCTTGAGATTAGGTATAAAAACCTTATTTATTGTAGTCAATATCAACTTAATAATTGATATGCTAACTTTTAGTGAACGGATGCTTGACATATACATTAATGGCTGGTACACGCCCACAATTTGGGGTAGCTCCCATACAAACCTATGGTCCACTTTTGACTTTTTGTAAGAAAAACTTCTATATTAAAGTCAATATTAGGTTGAAATGCGATATGGTGCGTTTTTATCATCAGCCGCTTAACATACATAGACTAATGGGCGTGGCCCGCCCCCATACAAACCTACTGCCCATTTTTGTGTTTTTTTATGTAAAAATCTTTATTTAAATTAATTTTAGCTTGAAGTTCGATTTGGTGGATTTTAGTGGACAACAGCTTCATATACATTTACAAATGGGCGTGTACCGCCCACTTTTTGAGGTAGTCCTATATAAACCCTCAGCTCACTTTTATGCATTTGTATGGAAAATGTCAATTTCAACTTGAAATTCGATATGGCAGCATCTTACACATCTACTACATCGCTTCATTCACATCTCTCTTTTACAATACTATTTAAAATTTCGTGTGAATGGTATTAGAGCTTCGGATCAACCGAAGTTAACGTTTTTTCTTGTTTTATAATGGTTGGTCATACTATAAACAAACATAAATAAAATAAAAGATAGTTTTGCGCTGAAAATAGCATATTATTATATTATTTTATTTAATTAACTGGTCCTAATTTAGTTAATACATAAATTCAGTAGTAAATAATAATAATTTAATTTAAATATTTAAACAAATGACTGCTATTTACGAGTAGATAATATGTATTTGTTGTTCTCTGCTGCTCTGATGTTTTTCTTCGCTCTAATGTGTATTCTTATTGTCAATGTTTGTTTTCGTATTGTCAATAAAATTCGAATTGTTTAAATGACGCAATAGCAAAAGTTAATAACAGCAACAATAACAACAGCAACAAAAAAAAACTACAACAATAATAATAATTGTTTAACATACGTTATAAATTATAGGTAAAAAAGAAAATAAATTTATATTTGTCATATTACATTTTTTTTTTCTTTCGCTATGCTCTTTTGACTTTTCTATACTCTTCATATTTAGTATAAATAGTTTATTAATTTTGTTACAAAATTTGTAGCAGACAGAAGGAGTTAGCTATGTACCGTATGTCCGTTCGTCTGTCTAAGTATTAGTCTCGATACTATTCACCCACCTTTTTGAGAAATCATTCACAAAATCGGTATGGCAACTCTGTGAGATGTGCAAATTTATAAAATTCGCTAGTCATTATTACAATACTAAAACCAGTTCGAATGCAAACCTACAGTTCACATTTTCAAATGGAGATTCTTTAATTTTTGATATCAAAATTAACTTAATAATAAATAGGGAAACTTCGTTTGAGTGCAGGCTGACTATTTCTATCAATCGATGCAAACCGTTCGCACAACTTTTTTATTACAATCAATCAACAACTTAATGTTTGATAAGGTGATAACTTATGTACAGAAGTTTTAGAACTGTCTAAATATGCGTATTAAACACACTATATAAGTAGAAAGCTTTCATATAAAACGATTTTTAATTATTACGGACGTGTTCACATGCAGTGATGGATGAAGAGGGCGGAATGAGGGCATTGGAAAATGCTGCAAGACACCTTTTTATACATAAAAAAAACTTTATCAATAATTTCATAAAAAAAAATTCTTGTGTACTATCTTTAGCTTTTGATAATCTTATTGATGTGTTTGCTTCAAAAAAATTCGTGAAAAGTACTTTTATGCTGAACTCGAAAATATTATATGTAATAATATGCAACACAAGGGTTGCCAACTTGGGCGCCAAATACACACAAGTCTAAATTTTGTATCTACATTTCCATTTAAACATTTTTCTATTACATGCAATAAATCTATTACTCAAAAAAGTGCTTTTACCCTTAACTCAAAAATAATATCTAATAATATATAACAAAAGAGACCCCAACTTGGGCGCCAAATTCCTATAAATCTAAATTTGACACTGGCAATTTCATTTAAACCTTCAGCCTACAACTTGGTGTACGGTATTTTTATAAGTTTATATGTTAAATTATTTAGCTTCATGTGAAGAGTATAAAATCTACGGTTTCACTGAACATTTTAATTATTTATTAATTTTTTTATATATTTTATTTTTTTTACTTTAAATAGCAAAACAGAGTCTAGAATCATTTGCGCCTTTATAAGTCAGTAACGGCTTTACTCCCCGCCCACCACTTTTAACGCCATGGAATCTTGATTGGCGAACGTGTACGCCTCTGCATAGAAGGCAATGCCGACGTAATACGCTGCGCCGACGCAATCGTTGGCGTTGTCACCACAGCCGTTGCCGGATAGTATTGCTCACGCCGACTGCCGCCCAAATAGATAGAACCACTGCCAACATGTGAACGTGACTGTCCAAATGGTGATTTGGGTGCACGCACTGCGACAGGTGTAACAACACTCCCGTTATAGTTGCGCACTGGCTGTGTTTGGTAGTGTTGAAAAGGTTGATGATCGCCGAAATAGGTTGCCGGCTTGCCGGTTTTCATGGGCTTGCCGCCGCCTTCCTTGAGCTGCACATTATCATAGCCACTGCTTTTTATAAGCGTTGTTGTAGGTGTATTATAAGCATATTTTGTAGCATTTATATTATAGCGTTTTGGTTCGTATGTTGGTGCTGCTACTGCAGCAGTTCCCGCCGCCTCCCGTTGCATCAGCTGCACACGCGTTGGTGCGCGTCCACGTAACTTGGCATCGTGCGCAGCATTACCAATCTGCACCAGCGTTTGATAGCGTCCGGAGGCGCGTGTGCCGGCATTACTAATAACGCTGCGTGTAGGAGATTGTGATTGTGACTGCGACTGTGCACGTGAATGCCAGCTGCGTGGCTGTTGTATACTGCCACCTACAGCGCCGCCGTTTCCGTTGCCGTTGCCGCCGGCATTTGCTGCCAACAAACGCTGCGCATAATATTCTGTTGTAGGCATAGGCTTAGCCACACCCACTGGCACTACACGCCCCGGCATATTTGGTGTTATGGAGTTCTTAAATTCAATGCGTATAGCAGCATTTGGTGTCGAATTTGATTTGGATTTAGGCGCCGGCGAAGGTGAAGGTGAAGGCGATATGGGACGTCGCCATCTACTGCTCGGCTGTTCCACACGAAATGTTTCATTACGTTTTACGGGTGAACGTGTTGCCGCACGTGACGGACGCTCACGCAACGGACTACGCGAAGTAGGCCGATAATTATCATTCTCAAATATCAAATAATCCGGACGATTCTCTTTTGCATCATAGGCATTTGCCTGCGATGCCTCTTTAGGCTTTTCCACCTCTACAAACCAGGCAGGATTATGCGGCGCTTGTGTTTGTTGTTGTAGTAATCTATCACGAAAGGATTTACGAAAACTATTCAGTGTGACAGTTTTATATTTATCCGCCTCCGGTTCTTCATCCGCCTCAGCATCGTGCAGTTCTGCCAGCGTTTTCAGCTGCTCCAGCTGCGTTGTGGGCGTTTTACTCTTGCGATAGGTTGAAGAATCAAAACTCGAATTGGAACTGACACTATTTGCACGACGTATAGCATCCGTTTTCATTGGTTGACTATCTGCTGAATTTGTTAACGATTTCAGACTGGAATGTTGCTCATAGAGAAAATTGAAAGGATCCGCCTGTGCATCATAGTCCAGTAGACGATCATTACCATCCGTTTTCCATTTATAATACGTATTTGTTGCTGTATCACTGGGATGATGCTCATAGCTGCTGGCCAATTCTTTGGTAGGCGTTGTTGTTGCTGAACCCGACTTTTTGCGTTTTGTGAAGGTGCTAAATTTACTAAACACTTTTGACTTTTTTGATTTCTTTTCAAGTGTTGAATTATTCGAATGATTGGTGCTGCTGCCACCGTTGCGTGAGTGTGAGTGCTGCTGCTGTTGCTCCTCATCTGAACCAAGTATGAAGGTATCACCACGATTGAGCAGCGAATCAGCACGTGAGCCTGCTGAATCACGACGTCCTACGGTTGTTGCATTACTAATAATGCTGCCGGGACGTGAACTGCTGCTGCTGGTCTGTCGCACCGGAGTCGTATCACGTGAGGCGCTTTTACCGCGTTGCGTTATCGATGAGCGTATGCTGCGAAAGAAAGACATATTCTGCCGTTGTCGTTGTCGTTGTCTCTAACTCTAATTAACCTTCAGGCTAACGTCGACACTGATGTCGTGACCTCTCTTAATGCTACATGCAAGTTCAATTACAATCGACAACGTTCACTCTTAGTTCGCTACGACAACAACAAATCGACCGACCGGTAGCGTTTTGTATCTGAATTTAATGTACAATACAATGTATCTCAAAGCTTCGTTTGTGCGCGCTGCGATTTTTATTTTATTTATAAATATTTCGTTTCGATTTTTATATTTTTTATTTCGTTTTGTATGTTTTGCCGCCGTCTCAACCGTTAGTTTCGACTGCTTGCCAGCAACTGAGCCAACTTTAGACTGATTGTGAGTTAAACTTGTATGGCGAGCCGAGCGCAGCCGGCTTTCGATCGTGCTAGAATACATGCTGACCATATTCTCTCAGATACTCTGTCGCTTGCTACTCAGTTACTTGTATCTACATTTTTTTTATTTATTTTTAAGCGTCTGGCTTCGGTACAAAGCTGCGTTTGAAGTCAACTCGATTGGCATCAACGTAACTCAAAATATTATATCAGCACTTGTCTGCGTGGGCGTATTTTGCTTATGAAAAAACAAATTTTTATATAAATAAATTATAAGCAAGCTTACATATAAGGCTGGATACCAAAAAAACTAATCAAACATCTGTTTTTCTGCATTTCGTTGCTGTTGAATTTGGTTTTAAAATTTTTCACAATAAATTTTTAGATTTATTTAAATTTAAAATTTTGCGCTTGTCTGCAAGGCGTTTACTCGCTCGATTTAAGCTATTTGTAATACTTTTTTAGACGCTTCGCTGTGCTCTTTTTTTTTTTTTTTTTTTGGGAGACGCATCAAATGGCAGTATAATTACATGTAGATATATGTATGTCACAATACACGATCGCTAGAGATGAGCATCGATACACGTTATTAAAAAGCTAAAACATTGAAAAAGCTCTTCAACAAAATAATTAGGCAGGCGTGTAGTATATTCCGATCGAAAAGTTTGAACAATCGTAATATCAAAATTTTTATACTTAGAAAAGGAGAAATATAGAAATACTAAACAATTTCTTTCATTGTAACCGCCACGGCCGATTTCGAAAGAGTTCTAATCACTTTGTCTGTTTTGCAAGAGAAGGTGGTTTTGCAATTCTTATAATGTCTTATAATGTAATGTTTTTCGGCTGGTTTTCCTGAAAAAATTGAATTTAGAGAATTTGTAGAATTCCCATTGTGGGCGTTGTAGGCTCGACATCAAAAATTTTAAATGCACTTCAACTGACGCGAACTGAACGAATCTAGAAATCCAAGTTTAGAGTCTATCTTGTATAGTTTCCAAGATCTCGTTGTTCATACATACGAAAGACGGACAATTGGACATGGCTAGATCGATTCAGCTTTCAAAGCTGATCAAGAATATATGAATTTTACGGGATTCTGCCACGTCTCCTTCTTCCTGTTACATACAGGTTATAATTAAAGAAATGTTGGATCGAGCGGATATTGAATCCAGATTGTCTGAAATGTTAGGCAGCACGCCAGACAGAGGACTCTAATGTTTACTGATGCAAATGCACAATTTATACAATGTCTATAGTATTAATATAGTATTAATTGATTTCACCAAATAATTGCTTTAATAACAACATGCTCGATACTGCAAAATAAATACAAAGTATTTTCGTATGGGAGCCATACCTAGTAGTGAGTAAATCGCTTTAATTTTGATATGTACTTGCATTGTTTATGATTATCAAAAGTCTCCACAACCAACTCTTATACCAATACTGTCAATGTTGAGGGACAGACACGTTGAGTGATTCCTAAATTTCTTAAATTTTGTTTTTCAAGTGTCCCACGTTTCGATTAGTTCTGCCATGTTTACTTTTATGCAAAAGTTTTAACCGAATTACGCATTGATGCATGGAAGAGATAGAATAACATATTGGCAGTATGGCAACGCCATATATTCACATTTAAGGTCCTCACAAGCTCTTGCAACATTGCAAACGTGCAAGAAAAATAGCTCGATGCAGAACATTGGCTATAATTTCTCTGCATCGGGTGCAAATAAATCACGAACAATTAGCAAGTGGCAAGTTTTGCGTTGCCCTTTACATCTCATCAATCTGCTTACACTTCATCAAACTGTCTCAAATTGTTACTGAGATATGACGAATTTGGTTTTTCTTTTATATAGGAGACGTGCCACAGCCCACTTTTCCACTGGATCTTCTGTCACCCGGTACCTTTGACATACATGTGTACTAAATCTCATCCATCAGCCTTAAATAGTTACTAAAATATGTCGAATTTGGTTTTTATCTAATATATAATGATAATACATGTCCATCTGGAATAAAGTACCTTTCAAAAAGGTGCAGTGATTCCGCAGATTACTCTACAAATATAAACAAACTAACTAAAGGCGCTCTCTAATCTTTATAATATTATCCTAGCATAGATTGTTTTCTATATTCTCGTCTCATTCTAACATTTATCAATAGAACTAATTTCGTTCCATTATATTCTGATCGAATTATCATCGATGCTCATCACTAGCTATCGATGAATTCAACACTGTCATTAAAATCGTCTATGTATCTATCTGCTAATATACATGTGTATGAATGTATATCGTTAGTTTAGCTTGCTCTCAAACGATTATTCATTGAGTTCGATTCGCACTCATTAAAGACCTTTGTATCGAGTTTGATTCAGTCGATTACCTTTCAAAGCAACACCTCGTCGTTTTTTGTTCGACGTTGGATTTGTTAGTATTTATTTGCGGTTGTTGTTGTTGTTTTTGTTATTTTTTATTGTTGTTTTGTTGCAACAATTGAGTGTGAAGTGTGTCTCTTCATTCAACTTGATTTATTACTGATCGATTGTTAGATGCGGACAGACGGAATTTTGTCGTTCTTTGTTTAAAGTGTGTCTATAAAGATGCTTTTGTTAGTTTTTTTTTTTCTTTTTCTATTTAACGATCGTTTTATGTTTGCCACTTCCGATTCCGCAAAGTACATAAAACTACAAGAAGCTATAAATCGATCCAAACATAGTAAACACTTGACTACTGTTTTGATTGGAGTTTATACTTTGAAGTTCTTCAAGTCATTTCAAGTGCTGCAAAGCGTTTTTGTTTGAAGTATGCGATAAGCTTAGCTTGAAGTAGAAGAAATTAATTGCAATGATTTGCAGAATTGTTATTCATGTCCGGGAAACAAACTAGAAAAGAATTAGTGCTAATTTGAATTGAAAGTTGAGTTTCAATTTTTATAGCTGCAACAAAGTACAATATTAAAAGTAATTAAGCGGTTTAATGGAATTAAAGAACTATAGCTATAATAAAATAAAACTAAAATAGCAATAAACTTGACAAACAATGCTTGAATTGAATGGAAATTGTTTCGAAAATAAAGTTTTTTTTCTTTTTGCAAATTGCCAAAAAATTACTTTATAAACCAAGAATTTGAAATTTTAATTGCATACTTTTTGGCTTATGCAAATGGCATGATTGCAGCCTGAAAGTATGCAGCCAAGAAACTAAACTCTTGCACACGCACAAACGCTTAGACAACACACACACACACACACACACATGCATATAGAAACAAACACACAAACATACACACAGATATTCCTGTATCTTAAATAGAATTTAAAAGTCACAGCAGGACGCTATACAAGTTCGCGCCATTTGCAGCATACACTTTTACTTGTACCGGCGACCTCGCCGGAGAAAAAGCATTTTCCACAATTCGGTTTTCACTTCTGTCCACAACAGATGATCAAAATACGATTTGCTTTAAGATTTTTCAATTTGTGTGTTTTCCACATAAAACAAAAACAAACACAACAAAAAAAAAAACAATAAACAAAAAACCTAGAAAAAAAGTAAATATTTCAAAAACAAACACAATTATTGCGGTGTTGATTTCTCTAGAAAACGTCAGTAAAATATTTTATGCTTGGGAACACCTACTGTGCACCAGAAGCTAAAATTAATTGAATATAATATGTAAACGTAGATGTAGACTAAAATAATTATGCAATTAAAAACCTCAGGTGTAAATTAAATAAGACAGCAGTTTGCTTTGTCTATCCAAAGCTATTTATGATGTGATAAAATTTAGCACAATTATTGAGAATGATTAAAAGAAATCGAAGTATTTTGTCTTATTAAGGTAAAGGTAAGTAAAATTCTTCAACAGACTGTGGGCACTCCTTGCTCCATTTGAATTTAAAATAATTTTCACAAATCCGCTGTTTAACTACATGGCGGTTTGAAGAACAGGAAAGTAGACCAGTGATCGCTTCGTATTAGTCAAGAGTACTCTAATTGTTCCATTGCAGAGATGGTTTCTGGTTATTAGTCAAGAGTACTCTAATTGTTCCATTGCAGAGATGGTTTCTGGCTATAGATACAAACACATTTATCATAAGTTTTGAGTTTATTTAAAAAAAATCAGCAGTAGCACAGAAAGTTGTGACATATAGTCAACGTAGAACTTACTTCCATAAATATGTTTATTTATATATTATAGAGTAGACTGGGACCAAATGGCCACCACATGAATTTTTTAAGAATTCGTAATTTCCAAACGGATATTTGTCCATCGTCAATAATGTGCAGAAGTGTTACTAGAACAAACTATCAAGGATGATATTTGGTGCCACTCGTTCCATGTGTCTTAATAGCTGAGTGTGTTTATTAAAACTAGTATATACTCGTATAGCCAGCGGTCGACTGAATCGAACAATTTTGTATATTATTGAGCTTATGCTTATACAAGAATTGTTATTGCTTTCCCCATGCGCCAATCACAACTTCTACAGACAGAAAGGCAGTCACCAAAGTAATAGCGAAACGCAGACAAAATAAAAGACGTAATCTCCTTTTGCGTTCGCAGAGTTTTATCTACTTGTAATTCGCTCCACGCATGCTATCGTGCAACATTTATGTGTGCGCGTTTGTATTTCATGTAAAGCCTATTTGTGTTTGATTCGGTGAGTGTGTGAATGAGAATTGTTTAAGTTTTTACACCCAAAATATTCAACCGATTTTGAAATATATAGATTGTGCACATCTGGAAGTGAATACCTTGCAAATGGTATATATGTTCAAAAATCAGTTGTATACTGTAAGCGTAGCAGCTGTTACAAGAAATTTGCTTCCCTCTTAATACAATATATACAACAGACAATGAAAACAAGTTCACTTTCAACGCATTTTCAAGAAAAACAGATAAAATTTGTGAATCCAAAAAAAGAAGTAAGTGTTTTCTTATGTAAAAACATGCGTTGGATTTACTCGTTTTTAAAGCGTTGACAAAGTATGAATAAAAATATCGCAATTTCGATGAGATGGTCAAACGATCACTCTTTAGCAATGCCGTACAAGCAAATGAAAATTGTTTCTAAACTAATTTATGTTGTTCGCAGCGACTTGATGCTTACCTACAAAGGACAAAATAAAGCAACGCAAAAGAAACATCGAAGAAAACGTTAATGGAAATGAAATGCTGTCGCTTTGCATACTATGAATTCACGACGTCTGCTCAGAGATTCATTTGCCGCAGGTGTGAAATAGATTAAGTATGAATTTCATCGTGTTTTCTCTTTGATATTCATGTTATAAAATAAAATTTCAATAAATAAAAAGTATAAAAATGAGCAATTAATTTCATTTCGAATGTGCCACGCAAATTTCAAAAACTTCCATACTAATTCCTATACTCCATTATGTTTTATCTCTCTCCATCTCGTTCTTTCTCCCAAAATGTTTGTGGCGCTTTATTTTATCAATATACTTCGATTGAAACTTTAGGTTTTGTCTTGTTTACCAACTCTTTCGTGCACCAGAAGCAAAACTCAAAAAATGCATAGAATATAGAGTAAGTTTCGAATATAAAATAAGTTTTAATAAAAATAGCATTGCCAACATCGTTCTAGTTCAAATTAACTTTCTTACAAAAGCTAAAATAGTATGTCTGGTTTTGCACAGTTTCTACATTTGAGTGAGAACAGCTATTTTTTAAATAAAAATCTAAGTTCTGCAAACATTTATAGTGAGCGGAAAAATTCACAATTCCTCTACTTTTCTAGAAGTCGTGAGTTCCCTTGATATGTTTGAAACGTATAAAACTTCATTTAGCGTTAAAAAATGATTTGTTAAGCTGTTAAAAATAAATAAGTTTCTAAATAGATTAGATGAATATAGAACTTTTTATTTGTTTCATTTATAAATTATTTTAGCTATAACCACATTTAGTTTTGCTATACGAAGATTATTTAACTGCAACGATATATTGCTTTAGCGCATAAGCCTCATAGAGAAAGTATTTAACTAAACTATTTAATGAGAATTTGCTGTAATGCATTTCATAATGCATTTGCTATGCAAAAATGCACGCTTGCATCATTAATAATTTAAATTTATTTATAACTAAAAACACTTTTCAATTACCAAATTGTCTCTTAAGCTTGGCTTAGCAACAATGCAAAAAAAAAAAAAAAAAAAAAACCAGGAATATCATATAGCAATTTTGCTTAACATCACAAGCCACTTCAGCTCAAATTGCCTTCAGTTGTCGCCATAAGAAAAACACAGAAAAAAAAAACTTAAAATGCTTTGGATGCTTCAAGTGGGTGTTCAAATTAAAATTATGTATTACACAATTAAAAAATTTAAGTAAAAAAACGTTAAACAAAAAAAAAAACAAAACATAACAACACACTCACACTCTAGTGCTAACAAATAACTAGAGTATGGCACACACGCGCACACACGCGCACACACAGATGCATAATGTATTAGTGATGAATGAAAATAAAACCAAAGAAAAAGTATCTTATTGCCGTCAACGTCGTCGATGTCGAACGTAAGTGGGCGATCATGTTTTTACAGTTTCATGGCATGCTGCGCGCACTCTGGCAACGCTGTTCACTCAGTGCACAAACGGATTATCTCGCAGCAACAGCGTTGCATGTTGCAGATACTTTACTACATGTGCAATATTTTTTACATTTTTTTTTTGCGATACGTGACCGTTTGAAGATTGAAAAGCAAAAAAAAAAAACTATATATATAACTAAGCTTAATATACTTTTACCGGTTTTTTTGTACTATATACCCTACATATATGATATGAAAAAGTGTGCTATCAGCTTGGGGGCTACATGCAAGACGCTAAGTAAGCTAGATACTTTTAAGTTTGAATAAAATTTTTACTGTTTGATTTCCGGTTGCAGCGTATGGAAAATTCGGGTTTAACTGATTTATTTATTCTTTTTTTCACAAAGCTAAACAAGTCATCATCATCATCATCATCATCGTATTTAGCTTAAGCGCAAACGCAAAATAGACACTGGGGACTTTTCGGACGGACAAACTTTGGGCTCGACTTACGAGTAGACAAAAGAAAAAAAAAAAGGAAAAAAAGAACTCAACACCGGCTTAATCGCGGCACGCACTCGCAGCCGACTTGCTTAGCAACTTCTTTCGCGTTGCAGCGTGTATTTGAACTATGTGGCTAGCGAGTGAGAGAGTTGAATGTAGCTGAAAGATACATATGTATATACATCTACATACATATGTATATGCCGGCCATATGGTCACTATTCGCAAAAAATACAACAACAAAAAAGTATATAGTGCTAAATCGGCTAAGCTAACTGGTTCGGAATATGAATATCGATAATATACATTTTTTTATTTTTTGCCCCCTCAATATTTAGCGATGACGTGAAGTTCAATAGATATTTGTATCTTTTTTTTCTATCTTTTGCGCTTAAACTAGTTTTTACCTTTTGTTGTCTATTTTTAAAGGCAGCAGCGGCGACGGCGATGTCGTCCAATGGCACACGTCACATAAAATTATGCGCCGCTTTTTTGTTTTAAACTTACTCTGCAGCTTGCTAATTTTTTCAGTTTTGTCAATTGAAAACAAATATTTCAACACCTTTTTTATTTGTTTTTGAAATGGTGAAAATTAGCATCGAACATGGTCAGCTTCGATTAGTCGCAAATTACAAACTATTTAGCGTTAAATGATCGAATAGAAATTGAGTAGAAAATCAAACACACATAAAAAAATGTATTTCAAGTAGCAAAATCGGTTAAGCTGATTTTCTCTTTAAACAATTAGCAGCGCTTGTAGCTATATTTTTTAAAGCTTAATAATGTTGTTTGTTAATGGAGAAATTGCTTGATGATGAACTGATGATGAGTTTTGAAAGAGTTTGTAATTTACGATAGATAATATATGTAGTTAGTTTATTTATAAAGCTATGTCACAGGAAAGGCTTACTATGAAAGCATTTAATTTTGTTTCATGTATTTCAGTTTTGAATATATAACAAGAAAAAACGTTAACTTCGGTGGAATTTAAGTACGTATTTGTAAAATCTAACAGGCAAGTTTGTAGTATCCTATCCCATAATTTTTCCAACTGTCCGTCCATATAAAGCCAAATGCCAAATTTCGTTTTGCCTGAAGTGATAAAGTTTTTCAAGAAAAAAACCAAAAGTAGGTGTTGGGTTCGCATGGGTTGTCCTTAAAATGAAGAAATCACATCTACTTCTCTGTATTTGAGGCGTTCGCAAATACTATATTAAATTTTATGTTCGATCGACTCGTCTCGTCGAGCTGATCAAGAGTATATATATCCTTTATGGGGTCTACGAAGCCTACTTTAATGCGGAACAAACTTTCAGACAAACTTGAGTTATGGCCTAATATGTGAAACTATCTCCAAAAAAAGAAAAAAAAAATTAAACTTATACATAAAAAATTTATTGAATGTTCTTTTCGAGTTAAGTGGGCCATAATACATTCATTTTGTAAACCAGAGTAATTGCTTTATTTCAAACATGTTCGATACAACAAAAAAAATACTTTTTGTATTATAGCTTCTAGTGGATAAATCGAAGTCATTTTTTAACTTAAAAAGTTTCTGGTTATAAAAGAAACTCCATACAAACACTCGAACTAATATTTCAATGAGTGACGGCATAAATTAACGCATAGACAGACAGCCAGACGAACAGACCGACAGACAAACGTACATGGCTAAATCGACTCGTCTTGTCATGCTGATCATGAGTATATATATTTTATGGGGTCTCAGATGCTTTCTTAAAGGCGTTGCAAATAATGTAACTAAATTATAACACTCTCTCTCTGTGAAGAGTATATAAACTTTTATGGTTATGTATAAAAAAAAAAATTTTATTTACCCATCTAAGTACCCATATTTTATGATTTTATATGTTAGCTTGATAGACATTAGTCTAAGCTGACAAGTGTCATGTGACTTGTGCCCGTTTGGCTTTAAGATTTACTGCTGGAGAACTAATTTAAGTGTATTCAAAAATGTAAATCCCCTAAAACGGGTTCTGAAGAAAGCTGTAAATCCCAAAAAAACAGCTTTGCCAATGTCAGGCCTTTGACAAACTTCGCTGTAAAACATTTTCTAGCTGAACGATCAGGAGGCTGCTAAGGATTCATTACCGAGTATACTAATAGTCCATATTAATTAGTAACAGTTATTGTGCTGTAATCGACTTAATAAAGATTCTATTGAGTAGTTGGATTATATGGGAACAGACCTATTCATACATCTTACCACTGTAAACTAAACTTATATAGAATTCTAATTCATAATAAGTTTTAGATAAAATGTCAAACTTTCGTGAAATCTACTGCAAGTTTCAATATGCAAGTCAAGTATTATGGTAAACTTGGCATCTGATGCCTTCAATTTAATACTAAAACTTCTTCTATTTATAAAGTCAAATTCGAATTTAATTGTCAAATGATTTCAAGTTTTCATATTACGCATCTAGGTTCACTATTTTATTAAAACTTTTTCTTCCACTACGCCAAATAGAGTATTTAACCATAACTCGAAGCTGGACTCTGTACTATCAGTATCATATTCCTATTGGAAATGATTCCACGTAATTACATTACTAACAAATCTAAAATACCTTATAAGTTTATATAATACAAACAGCGACAAAGTAAAACTAATTAAATTAAAACCAAATAAACCTTTGCAAAAAATACTCGTACATTCTCTCGAGCTAAGTAATTATTGACACTGAGTAAACATGGAGAATGAGGTGTTGCTCAAACAATAAATTTCGTAAAAAAAAAGGCAGAGTTCAGTCGATGGCAGCATTTCAGTATGACAGTCGGCCGGCAAAAAGTCAACACCATGGTCAAATGTCTCAAGCGAAAAATATAAAAAAATATAAAGAGAAGAACTTTACAAGTTGTTTAATTACCAACAACAACGCAACGCAACGCAACGCAATGCGGACACGCCTACTCAAAACAAACACCCTTCGACTAAAACACTATCTTAGCTACTACTAAATACTAAATACATAATGGGCTACTCTAGTACCAAAGTTCAGAGTCCAGCTTTGGATTGTTGCGCCTAAATATTTACAAAGGTTACCATCACCTTTTTTTTTTATAAACTCCCCGCATAACACACCCTAAAGATGTGCTTCGGCCAGAAGGCCGTTGGGAATAACGCTTGAGCAGATACGAATACAGAAGGCATTTTTTAGAGGGTTGAATAGTTGCTAGTTGCACATAAATATAATTTTATATAAAATATTTATTTTAGGCACGTAACATGAATTTCGAAATTGGTTCAGGAGACTAGCGCACAGCAATGAAAATTAAAACATAGAAGATTCATTAATATTGTATTAATATAAGTAAATAAAAGAGACTACTACTGCAGTCAGATATCATTGAATATTGCAATGAGAGCATTTTTATATAAAAATACAAATAGAAGTACTAAAGTTTTGTATAAATTGACATAATACTGTCGTATATCATTTCATTTAATTGGTTGACAGCTTGTTAAAACGCAAAAAAAAGCTTATATGCATATTTATATATCGTATCCGATATACTATATAGAAAGACTAAAATATGCCCGCATTAACATATTTTATAGCTATTTTATAGAGTCATGAAATGAAAGCAGTTGACATATTGCAGATACAATATTATAAGTTACTTATGCCTTATAAACAATATGCGAATATATACGACATTAAACCGCAAAAACATTTCTATTAATTTTCAACATTCGACAGTTATCAATCAATCTAAAGATACTTTTGCGTATCAATATAAGATAATAAAAAAATGCACTCAAACGAATGCGTTTCGAAATCAAAAAAGCAACCACAGATACAGATAAAGCTACAAATGGAAACCACAATGATAATCAGGATATGATGATGATGATGTTTTGATGACGACAAATTAGCAGCGCCCAAGAACTTGAAACTTTAATTCAAAATGAAACCAAAAAAACATGAAAAATAGAAAAATAGGAGATAATATATCTTCGGTGGAACCGAAGCTTTAATACACTGCATTGGGTCACATTTGGTCGAATACTGTATATAATTGAATATTAATTACATCCATACCAAATTCAAGTCGCTTGCATAATAAAAAATAAATGGGACTATCACCTTTTACGAAATAATGGTTTCTATGGGGCTATATTCTACAAGCTTCAATTTGGAAGAGTATAACAAATAGCATTCGTATCAAATTTGAAGTTGCTAGCTTAGAAAAGAAGAAAGTTGACTAAAACATATTTGAACCAAAGTTGTGTACGAGTATCTGGGTTGTTTGTTAGAGGAATGCAATCTGGGTCATTAATGCGTATCGACACTTATAGCATCCGTATTAACTTAAGATACCTAATCTTCTATCATATGACAGAGCGGTCTATTTTGAAGCTATATTAAATCAAGCTGGGATAACGGTTACGGTTACCAACAAGTTACCAACAAATATAGCCTTCTCTTTAGCCAGCAATTGAAGATTTTGACTGAGACGTTATGTGGTTTTAAAAAGATGGTTTAAACAACCGATTTCAACTAAATTGCGCGAGAAGTTTTCAGGATGGTCAATTTCACACAACAACGACCACAATTGGTGAGACAGCGTTCCTCAAAGAGAGGAAGCATCAGACATTCCAACAAGCAATTAAAAACAGCACCAACTTTTGAAGATATTAAGTAATTCTCGATTTCCAATATGGAAGCTATTTCGGATTTACTCTTTTTACATATCCCATTTTCAATATTTAGACTATTAAAACTGTTTTAATAGATTAAATATACCAAAAGGAGACAACATTTACTATTGATTTAAAATTTCAGCTTAATATAACTAAAACTGAGTGAGTAACACTCCTAGAATCGATACATCTCATCCAACCTGAAAGTGTATGCAATGCTTAATTCAAAGCGTTGCAAACTTTCCGACAAACTGATTATATTCTTCACACACATGCATATACATATGTGTGAAGGGTATCAAAACTAAACACGACTGTGTGACACAGCGTCTGGCATAGTATTAGATCCACAGATGACTCAGTTCCATGGAAACTGGCTGCCTGAAAGCAGAACTAAAGACAATGCTGCTGATGATGAAACAGAAACATAATAAAATAAAAAAACATAAAATAAAAACAAAACAAAAAAAACAGGCAATAAAAAGCATTCTGGAATAAAAATCGAAGAAAATATATCTGTTGACGTGGTTCAGCACTTGAATCGGCAACGTAGTGGAGATGATTATATGTTAGCTATAGCATGAAGACCTTCAAAAATCAACAACAACAACAACAACAACAACAACAACAATAAACAAAAAAAAAGCATCTGCAACAGCTTCTTTCGACGCGCTCTGCAAAGTAAAGCCGCATAAAGTGATGACTTCTACAAAGTATCTTATGGAAATGCAAAAATGGAGTTTGCTTGCATGAGGCACGAGACAAAAATGACAGCTGGTAAGCAGATACTTTTTTCTTCGTCTTCTTATTTTGAGCACCAAGAATGCAATGCCAAAAGTGCTTTATGTGCGAATTTGTTATAAATATTTTAACTTGATAAGAAAGGGAAATATTTTTTTTTTTTTTTTTGTATTAATACTGAATTTCCGTTCTAAATATTCGTATATCCCGTTTGGAAGACTAAAAAAGTTCTTAAATGAAGATACGTTGGGGAGAGAATGAATGAAGGCATAGGAATGTACTCGTATAGCTTAACATTCGAATTTAGCTTAAAAGTAAGTCATCCATCTAACATATCTTCTGGTAACAGTAGAACCAGACGTTCAATAGCTTTGACTGAACCTTCACATAAAATTATTGAACTTATTGCACTGTCGTTTCAGGTGGCAACGCTGATATTTTTGACGTTTTAGTTCTGTCTTAGTCACCATTTTACCACTTTTACATTTACACGTGCTGATTGGGCTCTGGAGCGATTGGGAACAAATCCAAACAAGCAAAATAACCGCATTTGCGGTGAGAGTATCAAAAATGTCCATTGCAACCGAAGAAACTTACTGTTTGGTATTGATTTTGGATTGCGCATACATCTTCCGAAACGAGTGTGGACAGACGGTGACTGATAAAGGCACACGGTAACTGACGTTTTTGGACCTGGACGCAACATGGTTCCCACAAGTCGGCGCAACGTGACACACATCGGGTATTAGATTGGAGTTTTTGGAAGACAAGTTATTCCCAGAACGCGTTATTTCCAGAAGAGACGTTTTACAATAGCCGGAAAGATTGTGTGATTTAACATACCTAGACTTTGTTCTCTGGGGCTACATTAAGGCGCTGGTTTACGGCAACAAACCAACAAGAATTGACCAACTAAAGAAAAACATCATTTAAAGTATTGGTGAGATCCAACAAAACTTATGGAACAGAGTCATATAAAAATGTACCTCTTGGATCGAGTCCTGTAAACATAGGCGCGGAGGCCATTTCATTTACATCATTTTCAAAATACAATTGTATTGAATGGACAATGACATTGCAGAAGTATTCTCTGAAGAATTTGGTTCACAACTTGAAGTAGAATCGTTTTCAATTACTAAGTCAAACTGTCTACACTCTTCTCATCTATCTAATCGTGATTTATTCTTGAAATCCCTTTCAACTAAAGCTAGCGCAAGAGATCATATGATGAGCCACGTGTTATCTACATGAGCTGATGCTTCATACTATACTGAACTAAATGAACTCAACACATTCCCAAAAACAAATTTTTATTTAATAAAATTTAAATCAAAAACAACAATCCAAATTTGCATTGATCATTTTTGTTAAGTTATTTATAAATACATTAAATGTATACATAAAACTCGTACAAATTGGCGCACTTTGTCTGTTGTTCAATTTGTAAATGTTTCCGGAGGGGGCAAAAGTTTATACTCATTGCAATCTAAATGCGAATATATATTTCTGTTGTTTCTGTTTATGTTATTTAATCAACGCAAACGAGAACACATACCTAAATACGTCTCACTTCGTTGATTTCCAAACGCATGCACTTCACCATATAGACTCTGCGTCATGTAACAAAAATTATCGTCGAAATAAATCTAAATCGCTATTTTGCACTTAAATTAAACTTATTTTTTACATATAATTGTGCTGATTAAACTCTTTTTTCTTTTTTTTTTTGTTTTGTTCTTGTTTTTTTTTTTCGATTTTGTTAATGCCTTTCGTTACTTCTTTTATAGCGCGTTCTTTCCCCAACGTATCGGATCAAATTATGATGATCTCATCGATTGCATCAGTTCAGTTTAGTTTTAAGCCTGTATCTTTATTTTTTGTGAAATACCTTTTGCGAGTTCGAAGCAAAAGCACCTTGAATCGCACCAATTCGCTAACTTCACGGTCAATGTCAAAATTGAACAACGACAACGATGGCAATTGTTCGCAAATGTCTCCATTAAAAAACCTATTAAATAAAGGCCTCAAATGAAATCGAAACCAAAAATTGGAGACAAATACGTTTCGCACTGATTGATCCAAACGACTTCGTGTACTAGTATGTAGCTGAATTAACATTTCATTGTTGCAAATCAATCAATTGACAAGAGATACGCGTAGAAGTTAGGTCTATAGTTTTTCAATATTTTAATATACAATATATATTTCAGCATTGAGTTAAGATACATTTTTTTTCTATTGGTTTTTGACAGACTGTGTTATGCACTCATACGATCTTTTATTTGTTTTGCTTTATTTCAGCTCTGTGTTAAGGTCTTAGTGCTTAATGGTCATTAATGAATTTCTATGGAATTTTATTATTTCTTTCTTTGCAACTTCAAAATAAAATCATATGAAATATCGCATTTCAATAAAAAGTAATTCGCAGAAATAAATCAAAATTTTTGTGAAAAAAAGCCAAATATTATTCAAATTAATTAGCTAGTTAAGCTTTATTTCTAGAAGTCTCTCTTCCTGCTCCTGCACATATTCCATGGTATCTATAGATACATTTATATGTTTATCTAAAGCATCATCGCCTACTTAAGCTGCACGCACGCATTGACTTGACCCCCAATAAAGCATTCGAATTTCATTGTTTTATGTTCAAATTCATTTCGCATTTCATTTTGCATTCTAAGCGCGTCGCAAAAATGACGTCATGAATTGTGGCGTAAAATGCGAAACAACATTTTGCAACAGTTTATATTTAGGTTGACCATTTTGCATGAATATGGCATGCCATTATAAAATGCTTATGACTGAGCCATATGTCGAAGATTCACATTTTACTAGATATTAATTAAAAACAACGTAAATAGTAAACAAATTTATTAGAACACAGATAAATAGCTGTAGCCTTTATATAATTACATTATACAACGCTGGTAGTACTTTGTGGTAGTGAGTAGAAATATATTTGTAGGTGCTGTTCTAAATGCTATGTTAAAAGCTAATATTGTTTCAGTGTGGAGTACACATCAGCATCGAATCCAGAAGGAAGGAATCGCAAAATTATCGAAAACATATTGCTTTGCTGTGTACACAGAATATTCAAGGAATTAAACGAAAGCGTTAGGCTAGCTAGCTCACACCAATTACATTTTCTCTATTTTCAACATAACACTCGTATACAAAACAAAAAAGTCGAGTGTAATTTTGACTACAAATTTTAAAAATTCCTCTGTATGGAGTCCTCTATAATTTCCAAAGGATCTTAGAGCTGTTTTTGCTTCCCGTTTCGAATTCAGCTCGCTAACTTCGATTGTGGATTGTCCGCATAACATCGGTCTTTCACGTCAACCCACCAAAAGAAGTCGAATGGCATAAAATCGACGCTCCGCGAAGACCAATTGCCATCATTAAAACAACTCCTTTAGCAAAAATTTGATTGATAGATGGCTTGTGTAGCATATCGCATCCCTCCTGCCAAAAGCAGTGTTCGTCAAAGTTCATATTCTGAACTTCTGACCACAAAAAATCGGTTAACGTCGCTCTGAAGCGTTCTCCGTTAACTGAAATGGTACTGCCAGTATAATTTTCAAAGAAAAAATGGATCAATGGTGACACCACTTCATAAAGCTCAGCTAATTTTTACTCGTTGAGCATGCTCTGGCTTCTCTATGATTATGTGTATTTTTTCGAAAACGGCTATTGTGAATCTTCACATAAATCGGCGTAAAAAAATCCCAGCAAATTCGCCATCATTTTGGAAATAAGTTTTCAATAGTTCCCAACCAAACGTTGCTCATGCGTAAATATGTTTATTTCCCACCACGCAGATGTGAGACAGAGTTCCTATAAATTTTTGAGCGACAAGTGCCTGTGAATGTCAAAATATAACATGTAATTTAAAAACAAACCACCCTATACATAAAGAAATGTTGGTCCACTCACAAGAACAGATCATATCACATTTTTTGTTTATCCTAGTGTAATTTGCACACTACAAGCTAGGAGGAAAACATTCGGTAATATTTTAGCAAAATTTCACAACAGTTAAGCCCAGAACGACCGAGCGAGTATCTAAGCCCGAGTGAAATTCGAACTACTGAGTTCTCCAGCGGATATCTTTAAACACCATACTTTTAAGTGTTATTTAAGTTGACTTAAAAAAGCAGATGCTTAAATAGACCTCGACGATCGACCACAACATCTTCGTCCCATTCCCAGTAAGTAGCTGATGCAGAATTCATTAAACGGAACATTTGGTATGTATTTATTACAATCTTATTATTTATTACAATCTTTTTCTGCCGTTATATGGCTTCTTATCTGCTGTTTCGGTCTGTTCTTAGATTTATTTCTTTCAGAATAACTTATTTCAGTACTAAGATTATAAACAAAAATATATATATATGTAAATTTTTTGGTATTAGAATAGTTTACAATCCAAATATGGTCACTCTAATAGCGCATTCCACTGACCGCAATCCTATAATATGTAAAATTATATAAATTGTCACACAAATTATTCATTTATAATCGCATTGCTAACCAAATTCTTAATGAGTTCGAACGTCAGACGTTAGAGAGACGTTTTCGACGTGATATTTTAAGTTTGCGAAAAAAAAAAAAAATCGACGATTGCAAAATTTTTTACAAAACAAAATTCAGTCATTGTATTTATAAGTGTACTTTAAACAGAAAACAATACTTTATCTATAGTAAGTCAAATACTATGTTATACATACATATATATGTATATAGTATCTTATCACAATTTTTAACGCACATTTGTTTTTTTTTTTCGCAACGCAAAATGACGTAAAATCTATTTTTCAACAAATAAAAAATATTGTTTACCCATAAATATGACGACTTTAAAGAATTATAGCCGAAATTAGTAGTTATTTGATTAGAATAATGACAACTTGATTCTTTATACAAATATCTTTGGTGTGCGATTCAAAAATATTGTATATTGAAGGAAATGACGTATATGATACTATTGAATCTAGTTCGATCTATGGATATAGTGCCACGCATGCATGCTCAACGATTTAAATATGAGTATTCTTTGTGCTATCTCTTAAAAAAAGACGACACTACTGTCTGCACGAACTGCCATGGCTAAATCCATATACGGATACACAGGACAGTATAAGTTTGGCTTCAGACCAAAGAGCTCGACCAATAACCAAATTTTCAATCTTCTAAGGCACACACCAACGAAGTTCTTCAACTCCATATCTGAACTTGGTATCCTAATAACGATCGTTCGTCTTTGCACGATGACGCTAACATACACATCAAGCGTAGTCAGAGTAGGAAAGAACTCTCCAAGCTTTTTGATAACAAGAGAAATTTCAGTCAGGGTCATGCTTTATCGTGCAACTTTTTTAATATCCTGATGGAGATTACATTCTATACCAATGCACATACGTAGTACGGTCGGACACGATCTTTCACAAGACATTGATGCTACTCGCGTATGCTGATGACATTTACATCATCGGCACGAACGCACGGCAAGTTAGCAAGGCCTTCTTGAAAATTGAGAAATAGTCATGGCTCATGGGTCTAGCGGTCAACGAAGGCAAGAATAAGTACTTGGTGTCTACTCGTCAACCTGGAGATCGAGTGAAGGAACACGCTTGCTAATCGATGCTTCATTGAGCTTAGTAAGCAATTTTGAAGTAGAGGGCTCTCTCCCGAAGTACGCAAGTAATAATCTATAAGATGCTGATATACGTGTTACCGGTATTGCTGTATGGTTCAGTTGCGTGGCCAATGCCAACATCGGATATAGTGTGTTTTAGGAGCATTCGAAAGAAAGAATCTTCGTACGACTTTTGGACTACTTAGAGCTAGCGAAGAGTTTAGGATCCGTATGAACCACGAGCCCTGAAGGCTTCCGAGAAGAACGTTAACTTAATTGGTGAACAACGTGAAAGAGAGCTTACATTGGGATAACGAAGTCTATGATGATCTCTGCAATCTTGAATACTATAGTGGCTGGTGTGTCGTGCGGTTGTAGTGCCACATAAGTCAGTAATCTTTAGTTAGAAAAATTAGCTATAATATTAGTTAGTTGACTCAATGTCTATCTAGCTTTCCAGCCAACTCTGACATGTTTGGTGAAATCTATGCTATATCAACTTGTTTGCTTTTCTACGATAAGCTTTCATAATATAAACATTAGGTAGTCGATTTAATTGTTTTTGTTTAACTTTTATCTTTTGATGAAATTTTATTTTCGCTATTTCCAGTTTGTTGTACTCGTATATAAGCTAAGTATAGCAAAGTCAAAAGGTAAACATGCGTAAATCTTTATATGTATATCTAGATACATGTACAAATATATCTTCAGATACTTTTGAATCTGTTACTAAACCAGTGTAGCACATTTTCATGTGTTAGCCAAATGTTTATTTGTTTAAAAGAGTGAAGCAGGAAATAAAATTGTAGTACAATAAAACAAACAAAAAAAACAAAAAATACTACAAAATTGATATTTCACAAAAGTTTTACATTTGTTTGCTGTAGCTATATTTAAACTACATATTAGGTTTTTATAGTTTAACACATTGAAACTACTACATACTTTTGGTAGCTGATCTAATTTCTATCGTAATTTCTAAAATAATATAAATTTTTGGAAAAACTTTGCTTCAAACTTACCTTCTCCGCAAATTCTTCACGTGGTCGACGTGAAATTGTCGTCGAATTCATTAGATCCTTAGTGGGTGAGGGTGTCATGGCAAATAGTTTTTGTATCTAAGAGTGGCAGGAATTTGTATAGTCGTATGCGCTACTAAGTATGTGTGTGTATCTAAAAGCAAGTAGAGCAATTGATAAGTTAGTATATGACTATAACTATACAAATGCAATTTAATAGCATATGACGTCGGAGCGTAAATATGTCACCGGTTTCGCTAGAATTTTTGCCATTGTGGTTTTTTGTTTTTTGTTAGATTGATAAAGGTCTGTGAGGCAAAAGCGCGCAGAATTTTTTTCTTTATAAAATTACAACAACAAAATTATATGTACATATATATATAACCAAACAAGCTAAACCCACATTGGCAAATTGTTTTTTTTTTTTAGTAGTACGTATTATATTATATATTTATTTTTAGAAATTCAATCACTGCTACAAGAATGACTCCAACAACAGCAACAACAACAACAACATTAATAAATACTACCTGTAGCAACAACAACACCAACAACAATAACAACAAATATTCGTACTATCGGGTATACGAAGTGTATACCGTCAATTTGTGTAACGAACTTTAACTAGATAAGCGCAAAAATAAATTTTTAACTCTCTAAATGATGGAGAACAATTAACTTCGAGTACATGCTGTTCAAAAAATAAACACATTTGCTTTGAAAAATATAACAAGATGTAACAATTTTATATAATTGAATTTGTACAAGCAACCAAAATTAATTTAAAGAACGAAAATAAGTACTTTGGAGCGAGACAATTTCAAAAGTTGTAATTTGTAATTTTGCTCTGTGAACATGTCGACTTTCGTTCCAACAAAACGCAATTTGCGGGAAGGTTTGCTTATGTGCTTTCATTTGAAGAAAAAAGCAGCTGAAGCCCATCGTACGCTTTGTGATTCTTACGGGGACTATGCTCCATCGATTTCAACTTGTGAGTACTGGTTTCGTCGGTTTAAAAGTGGTGATTTTGATACGAAGGACATTAAACTTCCGGCCCAGCCAAAAAGGTTGAAAATGAAGAATTGAAAGCATTACTGGACGAAGATCCGTATCAAACCCTTCAAGAATTGTCAGAATCATTGGGAGTTGACTTGTCAGCAGTTGGCAAACGCCTCAAAGCCATGGGAATGATTCAAAAGGAAGGAAATTGGGTGCCGTACGAATTGAAGTCTAATTAATTTGTTTAATATTTTTCCAAAATAAACTCTTTAAATCCATGCACAAAAATATATTTAAAGTTTCGTCTGAAAATTCATCAGTTTGAAAGAAAGCTACATACATGCTAGGTTGCAGAGAAAACTAAGCATCAAGAAATTTTAATTTTGGGTATTTTATAAATATTGAACAAAAAGATGTCATTTTTTTATTATTTGTATTATTATTATATTATAATCTATTAGACGCCATTATTACTTAAAAATTCAGTTTTTTTTTTGTGGGTGTTACGCTTCTAGTGGGGTTGACACTTTTATTTAATACACTTTATCTGAAGAAGAAATAGGAGACTCTAAATTAGGATAGTTAATAAATCGGAAAATATCGATAATTTAATATAAATACAACAATATAGTATGGAATTTTTTTTTTACTTACTAAATTTCGATATATTGGACCAATAATATCAATATTCGATAATAATTAGTTCGAAAAATATCGCACCGATAAAATCGTATCGAAAATTGTTAATTGTATCGACAAAGTATCAAAAATCCAAGTATAAATATTTTAATTTAAGGCGCTATCTCTTATGTTCTTTAAGATTTCTTTTTTCAAATAGTCGATCAGTCAAACAGACAGACGGACATTTCTATATCGACTTCACTTTTGATTTTGAACAAGGATACATTTACCTATATATTCAATGGGCTATGCTATACCTTCCTTTAATTGTTACATATATTTAATATATTATTTTACCCTATAGATGCAGGGTATAAAAATAGTAGAGATGTTGTAGGTAAAACAAATGTAATATTGAACGAGAAGTAATTTTGGTGACAAAGTAATAGACGCTTTTCAAAGTGAATCTTATACAAAATGGTCTCCAAGACAATTGATCATAATTCTAAAATCATGTAAAAACATGTCATTATTGTAAAAATTGGGAGCAACTGAGTTGTTTACTATACACGCTACGGTGCTCCAGCTCCGTTTCAAAATTGTGATGTAATCTATAAGAAAAGTAGTTATGGAGGATTACCTAACGGTATAATTTATGTTAGTAAATTGTAAAAAAAGAATTTACCCAAAATTCTTTGTGAGTCTCTCCCATTTCGTCAAATTAATTTTTCTTCTTGAAACCGTTTAAATCAGCTAAAAATCTTATTACTTTTAGAACAGAATGTTAGAGAAAGAAAAGCAAAAATTTATAAAAAAAGAGAGCATAGAAGAGAACGCGCAAAAAATTAAGTCATGTTGTCACCTACTCATAGACAAAAAAACAAAAATGCCGGCTGACAACAACAAATAAAATGAGCATTAAAAAGAAAAGAAAAAAATCCGCTGGCTAATTAATTTAGTCAATAGGTGTTAAAACGCACATACAAACACAAACTCACACACGCACACACACACACACACATATATATATATATATTCACACAAGCAGATACATGTTAAGAATATGTCGTTTTTTTTGTTTATAAATCAAATCAACGCTGTTATTAATTAAGCAGAAACCCAGAAGCAGCAGCAGAAACATAAATTCAACATGCGATGTCAATAGGATTCTTTTAAAGAGGATGAGAGAGAAAGAGAGAGACAACAATATATAAAAATGTAGCGAAGAAATGCTGCACTCCATCTAAAATTCCTGATGACCTTCAGTTAAATTCTAATTGCTATTCAAATTGGAGGCAATGTAATTGTGGCCCACAGGAATGCCAGAGCAAACGAGTTTTTCAAGCAGCATGGAAATAAAAGAAGGATGGATAGAAGGAAAAAAACAACAACAAAACAAAAACAATAAATAAAACAAGAATGAAGACCAAGCGAAAGAACGAGGAATGAATAGCCATGCATGCATACAGACACACACATACACATATGTAGGGTGTTTCAAAAACAAATTGTTTAAATAATATTCTAGTTTAAATAATATTCTAGTTTACTATATATTGCATATACCAAAAATTTAATTATTTCAAGTTAATTTAAGTTGGTTAAATTAACAGTTATTGTGCGTATTGAGAAGTACCTATAAACAACAAAAACGGATTTTGAAGGCTTCAGGTCATGCGACCTTGAAAAATACGCATTACACCAAATTAATCGGCATATTTTCAATGTGTACCTAAATGTCCAAGTTTGTCCAAGTCTCTAGCTCCATTAGTTCCAAAGATCTGATATCACATACATACGAACGGATGCACTTTATGAGTGACAAACCGAATTCCATTATTTGACGCAGATGAGACGCAGATCAGATTAAACGCAGCTAAGGGAAATGCCAAATTCTTTGTATTATACAGAGTGATTAGATTTATATATATATATATATATATATATATATATATGCCTTTTTCATATGTAAAAGGCACTGGGAGAAATAAAATTTACTTAAAAAGTGGCGGGGCAAAAATGCATCAGATTTGGTACATATTTAAAGGAGACCGTGAAAAATATGATATACTGGAAAAATTGGTGGTGCCACAATATAAAAGCAATAATATCATTGAAATAAAAAAAGGTGGCGGATTCGTGTGAAATGAGTCTCCTACTAATATGTATAATTGATTGTCTGTCTCTGAAATGGCTGAAATGATTTACATGAAAATTTCGCAGAATTGTTGATTATGACTATGATTAAAGAATGGTCTTGGTTTCATCGGTTTCTCTATTCTTTTTTTTAACGGAATTATTTTGAAAATGATGCGGGAAACATTTTCTTATTCGATCGTTTTTGAACTCGATTTGTAGGTTGTATGAAATTTATAACGACAACTGCTAATTAATTACTATATGCAATTAGGCACCTCAACTATAGTATTTTATTTTTTACAAGTAATGGTTGATAAAGGGCTTTTACTTATATAGTAAAACGGCCAAACTAAATGTTTAAATATAGGTAAATAGAATGCTCAAAAAAAAAAAAACAATTCTATTAAGTACTTGCAAGACGCTATTGGTTTCTACAAAATCCTAAGAGAAAACCTGGTGGACATTGAAAAGATAATGTCCACTTACTTCATATTATATGAAGCACCCTATAAATTAAAGCGGCTGCGCATGTTTGCTGCGCGGCGGCGCTGTATCGCGTTCTTGTTGTTTTTGTTGTTGTTGTATTGCATGCATGTGTCATGACGTCGTCGCTTTTTATATGTTGTTGTTGTTGTTGGTGGTGTTTGCTTTTAGTTGTTGTTTTATGTTTGATGCTATTCGCTGCTCTTGTTGTTGGTCATTTCATTTCTTGTTTTTTTATTATGGCATTTCTTTAAACATTTTCTTATTGGATTTTATTTTCTTTTCGAAGGAAGTTTATAATTGGCTTACAAATAAAAAACACTTAATAATTTTTTAATTCAACTCCTTTTTGTACACTACACTTATTGCTTTTTCGAATAATTTATGTTGCTGTTTCTATTGTTTTGCTATTGCTATTAAGCGTAGGCACTTCACAAATCACTTTATGTATTTATAATAAATATTCAAACCGAAATAGTTGTTAGCTTTGCTGGTTTTTTGTTTGATTTGTTTGCTTACTTTCAAGGTACTTGTTGTGTGTGGCACTTGAACTGGTACTGGAACTCAATGAATATGTTTGTATGTACGTATATATTTAGTTATGTATAAAAATCTAATTTAATACAATTTGTTGCTGCGTACGTAAAACGATTTAAAAGTGCCAACAACAACAACAATAATAAATAATAATAATATTCATACACAAAATAAACACAAATTAAAAATTCCGACAAAAATAAGCGTGTTTTTTTGAGTACGCGCCGTGCGAGAACGAGACAACGACACGAAGCGAAGGAAGAAGAAAAATTGTTACCGAAACGCGGAGCCGGTAAAACAAAACTGATTTGAACTCCAATCATAAAGTAAAGGCCGCAAAGCCGCATACGCTTAAAATGTATCTGTACAGAAATGCAGTCAGGTGGCATGGCGTACGACTGGCAGCACCGCTCGAACTGTGTTGGTTAAGACCAGTTAGATTTGTATTGTTCGTTTTTTTTTCTTTTTATTTGAGATTTAATTTTCCATATGAATTAGAAAGTTAAGCAGTACAGTGAAAATCAAACCAAAAATGTTGATAAACATATATAAGTTCGATAATTTATGTATTGCACGCCCAGGTTCTCATATCTTCTATATATTAAATACGTATTATGTAGTAGTAAAAATCTCTGTTTTTTTGTTGTTGCATTTTTTGCTCAGTTATAAAATCGATAATCATCTTTGCAGTCATATTTCTTGTACTATGGCGCATATACGGGAGCATCGACGAAAATGTTTTCCAAATGACTATCAAATAATGTGTATGAAAAAAATGTTTTGTTTAACATGCTCTGACACCTGGCTATGCTTTTCACGCGTCTTCTTAACGGAATTTCTAAAATAAGTGTATCCAGTGATTTTTTAGAACGGAAGTTTACTTCAAGAAGCATAAACCCAACTGACTCTTCAAAAATCTTAACTAAATAATTGTAATTATTTTATATATCGTTTATATGAAGGGCTTATTCATCAAAACATTTCATTGATAAGTCAAAAAATTGTGCGTATAAATGTTTTGTCATCAAATATAGCTTCTCACTAAAACTTTTAATGAATTTTTCATGAAATATTCAGCAATCTCAAAACCATCGCGTTTCTGTAAGAGGTGGCCAGAAGGCTATTTACGTTCTACAGGACTTTACAAGCACCTCACTAAGGATCAAATTTGTGTATGTATGACCTCTATCAAGGGGTTAGCCGGCATAACCTAGCCTTAAGTGTGCATCATTAATGCAATGCAGCTATTTCAGCGCTTGACCTAAACATCCATACAGCTTTTACTATCTGACTAAGCTAAGTTCCTTCATAGAACCATTTTTTTTTTTTTTTTTAATTTAGACGGTGTCGAAAGCCAACCTTGAACTGAGAATTTTAGATTCAGAATTCTGAAAAGTCACACGGATACAAATTTTTTCTTTTCTATTTTAAATTTAGTTATTAAATTTGTTGTCTTAGTTATAAGTTTATAATCGTTATTTAATTTTTACTTGCATTTCAAATAAATTCAATATCATTGCAATGTAGATTCACTATGCAGTTTGAATATAAATAACTCACCTTTCTTCCATAACTTCTACACTTCGAAATCATTGTCTTCGAATACAACTCATAAGTTTCTTTTTGCTTATTCTTAACAAACAAACCATTCCAATTGGTACAATGGATTCAATACTGTAAGAAAATCTAATCTGAAATACTATAGTCATATTATAACACGATATTTATGTTATTTAATTTTTCAATTAAAGAAAAATTACTTAAATTTATTTTCAATGGTAAACTGCAATGTCCATCACTAATACTTGAAAGATGTGGTTGACTAACACTGCTGTTAAGGGCTGAAATGTACTCTTCCCATCTCACTCTCAAAAAGCGTTATTTGAAGAGTGAACTAAATATTTCTAGACTGTTTTGGTTAATTTATTTAATTGAAACGTAATCTATGCCAAAATTGAAATTCTTTTACATTTCCTTTACATTTTATTCAACCTTGACTCTCATATTATGCAATACTAGCAGAAAGTGTAAAAAATCACAGCTTAATCCGAGAAACTGCTTAATTCAGATAAATGCGTCGTGGATTACGGTGCACAGTGTGTCGTAGTAAGGTATTTTGATTTAAAAAAAAAAAACATTGTATACATTTTTCAAATGTTTATAAAACTAGTTATATTGAATATAACTACATATTTACAATTTATTTTAGTTTTAAATGCTTTTTTCTGATGGTATGTATTGACTTTTATATATTTTATTTAAAAGAGTTTGATATTGAATTTTTTCAATAAGTTAATATATAATTTTAATAAGGCCATAAAAAGATAAATTGGTATTTATTTACATTGAAATGGCTATTTTAACATTCAATTTATAAACACATATTTGTGAAAAATAATCAGAAAAAACTAAGTTCGACACACTGTGACATTTTTTCAACATTTAGATAGAGAATAATCCCTTTTTTGCTAGCACTAATCTCATTTCGGATTTGATGTAAGACAACGCTATTAACCGATTCAATGGGCTATATAAGTCATAACACTCAACACTTTTACTCTTGTCTGCAACGACCGATGCGAGTGGTTACTGTTAAAAGTGTAGTGCAGTGCAGTGTTCGAAAGGATTTAATCGGATAGGATAGTAAGTTCGGCGACAGCAACCAGCGCTAGATCTCGAAAGCAGAAATGTTCGAATATAATTTGACCGATCCTTTTGGCAATGTTTCAACCGTTTTGCGTCCAGAACCACGCCTCTCACCGGAGTCGCGTCTAATCGGTTGGAATGTACCACCGGATGAATTGCGTCATATACCAGATCACTGGCTTAAATATCCTGAGCCACCAGAATCGCTGCACTATCTGCTTGGTACACTATATATTTTCTTTACAACGATATCAATGATCGGCAATGGACTGGTCATTTGGGTTTTCTCATGGTAAGTAAAAAAAATATAGAATATTTACTTAACTCTTACTTATCTAATAATCTCCACCAATTTCTGCAGTGCCAAATCTCTACGTACGCCATCGAATATACTTGTCATCAATCTGGCCATCTGCGATTTTTTCATGATGAGCAAAACGCCCGTATTCATCTATAACAGTTTCAATCAGGGTTTTGCTCTAGGAAATCTGGGCTGTCAAGTTTATGGAATTATTGGTGCCTATACGGGTATTGGAGCTTCAGCAACGAATGCTTTTATTGCCTACGACCGTTTTAATGTCATTACACGTCCCATGGAGGGCAAAATGACACACGGCAAGGCCGTTTTGATGATAATCTTCATTTATATGTACGCTACACCATTTGTGGTATCATGTTACACCGAAACGTGGGGACGATTTGTGCCAGGTAAGTAAATATAAGTTACACACGTTACGGATATATAAAAGAGTGGGCCATGAGGCGTTGATTTTGATTTAAGCGGGTTTCGTTTAAGTTGAATGAACTGTTACTATTGAATTGTGTTACGTACTACTATGTACATACATACGCGTATAATGATATGGAATAGAATTAATGTCGTGTCGCGTGTTGATAGTGATTGACAATGCACTGAAATTGAACATCAAAGTGTGCTGATGTTAGCAAATTTAAAATCGAAATTGTTTTCATTAGTTGACCACAGCAGTGTTCTGTGTTGAAAGGATAAATTAAGGCCCAGTTATTTAATCGATAATTTAATACAAAAGTGTTGAGAGGGGAAAGACTTACACAATTTACAAATATTTTTGTTTTCTATACAAGAAAAAGTAAAAGTTATGTCACGCCACGTTTCGAATGAGGTCATTCGGAAAGTATGCTTAAAAATTGTTTTCATTTTTTCTTCCATTAGCATCATCATCAATAAGATGGTCCATATAGGTATACCGAACTGAAATCTTTTGAACTACGATACTACAAGCTCAACAAATTTTTTATCTAAAATAGCCAAATTTCTTAGTTTTTTGTAACATATAATATGTATACCATCGAAAAGGGTCCTTGAAATATTTTTTAAAGAAGTATTAGTTGGCGCAGCAATTAACTACTTGAAAAGTTATACACCAAAATAGATTTAGCAAGGCACATTTTAGCGATTTGTAGAAAATTGAGCCCAAAAAGTCGTTTTCATATTTTGTTAAACTATGCATTGTGAGATTAGTCAAATTCTGATATATGACACGTCTTTATCAAACGTCTCATTACAGAGATGTATTCATGTTTCACGTCAGATTTTGCAGAATTTCCATTTGTCACTGGAACTTATATCTGCCGATTCATACACTATTAAATATAGATGTATAACATCAATACAAATTAAAATTTAGAGCCTCACGAATCCGCCACTGCTGCAACTTGAAATACAATTCCTTAATTCAAATGTCTTCTAATGTCAACGCTGCAAAATTTCGCATTAGAAGACATGCAACTAACCGCAAATTTAATTAAGATTCACTAACCAAGTAGCTGAATCGTTTACTATAAAAGTAACAACAATCTCAGCTACTGAACTTGAACAAAGGTTTCATTTCGGAGCAGCGCGCTGTGCTGCTGTATTTAAAAGTGGCGCGAAAGTGTTCCCTTCGGTATTAAAAGTGGATTTCGCTTGGCACGCATGTTCCTTTGAACGGTCACAACGATTCCAAACACCATGGAGTACAATAATACCTTGGCGGAAGCTACGCCGCCAATAATTGTGGCCGCCATTAGGGGCACTCAGTGCAACGCTAGCGAAGGTCCTTTCCTGAAGCCAGAAGCACGCATTGGTAGCGGCAGCGCCGAATTACAATTGCTCGGCTGGAATGTACCACCGGATCAAATACAATACATTCCAGAACATTGGCTCTCGCAGATGGAACCGCCTGCATCGCTGCACTATATGTTGGGCATATTCTATATATTTCTCTTCTGTGCCTCAACTGTGGGCAATGGCATGGTCATTTGGATATTTTCAACTTCGAAACCGTTGCGCACACCTTCGAATCTCTTTGTGCTAAATCTGGCTGTTTTCGATTTTATTATGTGCCTAAAGGCGCCCATATTCATCTATAATAGTTTTCATCGTGGTTTTGCACTGGGTAATACATGGTGTCAAATATTCGCTTCGATTGGTTCGTATTCGGGCATTGGTGCGGGCATGACAAATGCAGCAATTGGTTATGATAGATACAATGTTATAACAAAGCCGATGAACCGTTCGATGACCTTTACTAAGGCACTGCTTATGAATATAATCATTTGGTTGTACTGTACACCGTGGGTGGTTATGCCGCTGACTGGATTTTGGGATCGATTTGTACCAGGTAGGTTAAATATATTAAATGAATAGTATAAAATTAATATTGACGACGTCCATTGAGTCACTTATGTATCTATTTCCCTATCCTTTACACCGACTTGTGATATGGAGACTAGGCGGGTGTATAAATTCTCAATGGTCAGGTTTACTGAAAAACTTCACACATCTCAAACAATCTGTAATTTAACCAAAAAATAAAGGAATAATATTTAAAATTACTTTTCCTATCTGGAAAAATGGTAAAAATAAAAAATTCTTTTTGGTTTTGCCGCAACACATTGCAGAATAGAAATTATTTGAAATTTGATTATCCAATAATAAGTACAAAAGTGTGTAAAGAAAAGTAATGCAATTAGAAAATGTCGATTTCAATTTCATGATCTGTTTGGAAGAAAAGAAGAATAAATTAATCAACTATTTCAAACCAATTTATAGCTAAAATCCGAGTTAGAAACCAAAATTTGAAGCATTTTTACGTGGTTCATTTCGTTTAACTACGATTTCTGATTCAAAATTACTATTCTTACCGAAAATGGTTCAATACTTTTAAAACAATTTCGATTCAAACTCGGTTTCCAGCTCTGCATAAAAAATACTTCAACTTACTTTAATTTACAATTTCGTTGTAAACTAGGCAGTCCGTCACTTTCACTGCGTTCTACGCTATTTTATCTCCCGCTTCAGTCAATATAAATCTCTATTCATCGCCCGTTGTATCTGCCTTCGATATTACAACATTTATGGCCAAGTTGCCGTCCACAGAAAACAGTTCCACCGTCGACTTATTGAGCACTAGAAAGTCAGCATTGGTGAAAGACACAAAGCTTTCACGTATAGAGCGTGGTTTTGATTGCCATTTGAGCGTACGATTATTAGCCTCCAGCGAAATATTGTAAACAAATAGTGACGCATCGTGCATTGAACCAACCATGCGACATGCTGCAAAATATTGCTGGCAACCCTCGTTCAATTGAATCTTCTCAAGCGACAGCAGAAAATGGCGTCCAAAACACGACTGTATCATAGTCCAGTCAAGCGCACCCTCCAGATTGACATTGGTAGCAAGAAATACAATATCACTACCGTCCATGGTAATAACGCTATCATGCACTGAGACCAGATGTTTGTAAACCTCCTTCAACGGACCCTGCCAAACACACTTTTCATCCGGATATGGACAAAAGTACGGACGATAGTCACAATCTTCCTCGTGTGCCTTCTTATCACTGTACGCCAAACGTTCATGACAACCGTAGCAGGTGTGTTTGCAGGGAAAGACCAGCTTCGAGGCGACCTTCTCCATTGCCAGACTGCGTATATTGGTCAAGGGTACACGACAAACTGGACAAGCGCTCAGCTTATGGCGGCACGTTGCACAAATTAAATGTCCGCGTGAACATTGCATAATCGGCGGCATCATATAGCCAAAGCAGACAGGACACTCCAGCAGCGAGACGAGAAAATCACTGATGACACCTTCCGGCTTAGCGCCATTGCTGCCGCCGCCATTACTACTGCTGCTGGCATTGCTCACGGTGTTGCTGACGCAACCATTAACTTCTCCTCCATTGGCCACATGCTCTGCCTGATCGGCTGCGGATTCACAGCTATTGTTCTCCTGTTGTTGTTGCTGCTGCAGCTGTTGCTGTTGGCGTTGCTGCTGCTCCCGCCCAGCTGCAGCTGCACGCACTACCTCACCCTTGTTCGTCGTGTTCGTGATGTAAGCACGCCCAAAAATGCAAGCGGGACACACAAAACTCGGTACGGATTCACGTCGACGCGGTAGCATTGATTGGCGTTCTAACGGTTGTTTACTGCACAATTTTTTTAATTAAAAATTTTGACCAAGAAATTTTTTTTTTTTTTTTTTAAATTTTATGGAATTTAATAAATTTTGTTTTTTTATTTTTTATTTAAAAACTGAGAAAAGTACCAGACAGCTTAGACATTTTTATAGCTAACATTAAAACCAAAGTGATGTGTTAAATTTTTAAAAATCTTTATTATTTGCAAAAAATACATCATTAAGCAATATTTGGACGTGCATACCCAACTGCATATCAATTGTACGAGTATATCATTAGCTTATAGGAAACCGCCAGCACCGAACGTCTGCATAGCAACCACTTTTATATTTTAGAGTCAGTTCACTTCAATGCTTCTTTACATGCTCCTTCCAACGAAGTTTCGCGTCTAGTGTCATGCCTAAATACTTGGCTGTGTTGTGGTTGGATAACAAAATACCATCTAGTATTAAAAGAATAGAAATTAATTAGAAATTGTTTGTAAATATGATGTGTATGTTGATTGTATGTTGTCAACAGTTTATTGTAGCGTCCTTTTAGATACTTTGCATTTACGTGGTATCTGCAAAAGTTGCAAATGGTATATCGTTGGTATGCTACCTTTCATTGATTGCATTTTCAAAGTAGGTCTTATAGTAGGTTTTATACTTTTGTATAAAAATTGTGTTCACTTAGATAGGATTTTAAAACAAAACTCTAACGGACTCTTTTTTTGATCTAATGAAGTAATGCAATATGTTCAATTTTATCAAATGCTTGAGACACATCCATCTGCCCGTCTGTCTATCATTCATATCTTATTGCAATAAGTGTCAGATACAAATTTAATGACGCAGATTGCTCAAAATATAAACTACATCTAATGCTAGATGAAACTTGCCAGAAAGAAGAGCACGCTCTAACGTTTTGAAAGCACTTTTCCCCTACCCTTATATTGTATATGCAGCTGGGTGCGTCGAGGAAGAGGTCGCGTGGTTTTTAAGTAGCCCGGAGAACTCAATGACAAATTATTTCGATATGTTTTTAAATAATGAATCACTAAGTCTACACAAGATCTAATCCTTTTATGAATAAAATGAGGCTAGAAATTATTGAAACAGTTTAAAATAAATTACACAAAAACTGAACAAAAAAAAAAAAATTGAAAATCAATTTTTTTAATTTTTAACTATTTTTATTTGTTTTAATTATATTTATCATTACTTTATCGCTTAACAACTAAATTCATACATATCATATTTTCTTTCCTCATCTTCAGATTTATCTTCATGTTGTTTTATGTATAGAACACTTTACACTTAACGCTCGTTTATTTTGCTTTGCAATTTTGTTTTTTAATTTTTGTTTAATTTTAATTAATTAAATTAAATTTATTTTTCATTATTTCTTTTCAACTTGCTTTTCTAAATTTTTAAAAATCGTTTGCATATAAAATTTTACCAATTAAATTCTAAGTTCATTTTTTATTTATGTTTTTTGTCAAATAGCTGCCCGTGTTATTGCTTTTTTTGTTTCGGTGTTTCGGTTTAAATAAAAATACATTTTGCCTTTTGTTATTTTTCGTTTGATAAAATGAAAACAAAATTCGCAGAGATCGTCTAACCTAAATTATATATATATATATATATATATATATATTTTTTTTTTTTTTTAATAACATTAGTTTATATACAATAAATATTTAAAAACAATTTAATGCAACGTTTGCCAGCTTTTGACTATTCGATTTTTGGTGTAGGCAAAAATTAACGTTAATGTTTATAAAAGTATTGGGCGGAAAGTTAAAATAGTTTTAAAAAAATTATAGTTCTCAAAATTTTGCGCGTTGTAGGTTTAGCTACTACAAGACTGTGGTTTTGGAATTAAATTTAGCTAAAGTTAAACGCAATTTATGGAAAGTTAATCAATTTATGCGAATTTGAGTGTTACGAGTTTAAAAAACAACAATATAAGTTTACAGCCATTTTGACCACTACATCTTCAAATATGTTTTTTCCAACCACATTGAAACATTTTTTGAAACATTACTTGATTTTCGATGCATTACAAACTCCTTAACAGAACGAAATTTGAAGTGTGATACAAATAAAAACAAATATTATTAAAATTATATTTGTGTACTGACAACCCTATGAAATATGATAAAAATTCTAAATTCATATCGCAAAAACCGTGTCATGATTTCAAATTTTATGTGTTTTGTACAAAAATTTGTTTGTACAAAAATTTAAATTACACTTTTTCAAATTATTTCATAAATTTTTGGATTAGATTCAACTGGTTTTCTTATTGATCTATATGTACGTGTTTTCACTTCCGAATAAATTGTTCGAAAGTGGTTTCGTTACAATGGCCCGTATTCATTTTCAGAATACTTTTGCGATTTGAATTCATTTCAATTTCAAATTGCAAAATTTGTTAATTTTCAATCAGTGTTGATAAAAGCTGTTGTAAAACACTTAATATTTTCTGTTAAATCAATGCTACTTCTGTTAAAATTACTGTTACAGTTATTTGGCTTATTTACAGTTGGCTGCATTAACAGCAACCGCAGCGTTTTAACAGAAAAAAGCAAATGTAATCTTTTAAAACTGCTATTTGATTTACATTAGCAGTTAAGTAGTTAACACTGTGATTGAAAAACAACAAATTTAGCGCACCTTTATAGGGTATACAAAATTAATGGCAAACGTTACACAAAGTGGCTTAGATGCTATAAACTAGTGTTATTAAAACTTTTATGATTGTGTGTGTTTTGTTACTATTTGTTGTTGTTGTACGCTACGCAATTAAAAATACATCTTTTTTTTTTTAGTTACGCTTACAAATAAAAATGTTCGTTAATGAAAACTCTTCTGTCTTTTGTTCCTCTTTCTTATTTTTTGCTTAATTTATAAATATTTTATGATTCTTTTTTAGTTTATGCACAACTTATTTTTTTGGCATGATCAAAAAAAATATATATTGCGTCTTAATTTACAAAGTTTTATGTTTTTATTTCGCGCTTTTTAGTTTAAGTTTTTTTAAGATCGAATTTTTTTTTTTACACCTCAGGAAATAATAATATACACATTGAATTCAACTAAATGTAACTGGTTTAATTTGAATAGTGATAGAGAGGGTGAGTGTGTGTGTGTGTGTGTGAAAACTGTTACAGCTTTATAAACTACATACTTGCTTTTAAGCTATGTTCGGACGCGCAAATAATTTGCATAAAAACGGCAAACAGGGTGTGTTGAGTAGGCTATTTTCTGCACGTTTGCGAATTTTTTTTTGTACGCGTTTGTACGTTTGTTCCAGCTAGAGCAAACGCAGCCAAATTGTGTATGTGTGTGGCTGGTAAATCATATTAAAGAAGCCAAGAGCCACCCTGTTAACCATTATTAAACAAATATTTTGCGCGTCTCACCAAAGGCTTAAGCTGTATATTATGCTAAAAATATTTTTTTTTTTCAGTTTCACAATTTACAATAGAGTTTTAAGTGTTTTTCTTTTCTTTTTTCTATAAAAGTAACTACTTTGTATTATTTTGCTTAATGACTATAATAATTATTTAATTAAACAAAGAAAAAAAAAACTTTCGCTGCTTAAACAACTAGTATCGTTTGTAATATATATTTTTCTTTAAGCTTATACAGTTTAAAAACACACAATTATACTAAAAACAAACCGAACTACTAAAAGTTTTATTATTTTTTCCAAATAAAAACATAAAAATTTAAAAGAAAATATTTGCGTTTTTTTTTGTTTTTTTTTTTGTTACAAACATTAAATTATTTATTTCGATTTCCATATGTATTTATGTTCGTATGTAGTTATTCGCGCACGTTTTTAGAAAACGCTCTACTTCAAACTATCCAACGCATAAAATAATACATCATATGATGATCGACCATGATGACGTCTCACTCCAGACAATTTCACACACAGACACACTTTAGACAAGTGATATGGTAACATTAATACCCAGATTTCCATTGTCCGCAAACAATTGCGCAATCGAAGTATCAAATACCAAACAATCTGAATTATGTATGGCTGAGGCGACACCTTCATGTATCGAACGTGGCATTGCCTCCCATGTAAGACGGCGTCGATTACCGTTCAGTTCCAGACGATAGACAAAATTCTCCGCCTCTTTGCGTGAACCAATCAGCTGTACAATTGCAAAAAACTGCTGATGTCCATCATATTTCTCCTGTTTCTCTAGCACCAGCATAAAATGATGCCCAAAACATGATTGCATCATAACCCAATCAACGGCGCCGGGTAAATTAATATCGGTGGCTAAGAATACAATATCTTCACCTTGTAGCGTTGTAATGCTTTTGTGTGACATCATCAAATGCTGCATGACTAGGTCCAATGGGCCTTGCCATTTGCATGACGCACCTGGACACGGGCAGAGATACGGACGACATTCGCACGTTTCCTCATGTTCGGTTTTTTCTGTATAAACCAGTGATGCAGTACAACCGTAACCGGAATGCTTGCATGGAAATTTTACATTTGAGGCGACCTTCTCCATGGCCAAATTGCGTATATTGGCCAATGGGCCGCGGCATGTCGGACAGCATGTGAGTTTGGAACGACATGAAACGCAGACCAAATGACCGCTTGAGCATTGTAAAATGGGCGGCAGTACATAATCAAAGCAGACGGGACACTCAAATAATGATGTTAGATCAGCCGACATGCCGGCATCACCGCCACCGGCGGACGATAGCGATGAGCTAGACGACGACGACGTATTGGCCGAAGATGTATTACCAGCGGCGCTTGATGAGCCGGTACTGTTCGTATTTGTCGGCGTGACTCCGGCGGCTGTTGCTACGGCGGACGCACCTGCGGTACTACCACCGGTCGTAACTACTGCTGCTGCTGCTGCTGTCGGTTCACGGAGTTTAAGTTTGTTTTTATTGGACATTTGTCTGTGAGTTGTGCAGTGTGTTGGAAAATAGTCACTATAGGTAAAACTCACTAGAATCTATGTATGTGTTTGAAAAAGCACGTGGAGGAGAGTCCGTTGATATTAACCGGTGTCGTTTAAAGCGTTTCTAGTTTATTTTTTAGTTTTATGTTTCCTGTTTGGTTTCGTTATTGTTGAGGCTGGCAGTTTAAAATAATCCAGACTTTTTTTTATATTTTTTTAGTAGTTCTTGCGCCTACAAGCGAAATTGCAAAATCTGAAAAACAATAAAATGGAATAAATTTTAATTTATATATAAATATATATACATATTATAAATTACGTTGATTTATACAATATTATAAAGATATACTTTACAAAATCAAAAATTATTTAAAACAGCAAAAGTTAAAACGCATTCAGCGTTTGACAGCGAAACTAGTTTTTCACCATCATTTCTATCTACCGAAAATTTTTACTAATATATATATATTGACTAACAAATATTTGACAAATTAAAATCTAAAACTATATATGCACATTATGTGTCTTAACAAATTATTTGAATTTTTACTCAATTATTCATGTTTCGATTTAAGAGCACAAAAAAATATTCAACTTTTGCGACGGTTCGTCTACCAAATTCTTTCAAAATGTTTACTTGCCGTCGGTAAATCAACAGCAACATACAAAAACAACAGCAAAAACGAAGAACGTAATTTATTGTTTAAGAAAAGTTACTGCAAGAAGTAAAAAATAAAACATTTGACGTCAGATAGTACAAGTAAAAATATATCGTATGCTAATGACATGAACAAAACCTGTCGTCTACATTTTATGTTGATTCATACTTTAAAAACCGCCATCGCTTTATTTCTAACAAACTTTCCGATTTTTCTAGTGTGGTACTAAGATATGAAGGTTGCCTTGCTTATTGTGAGCCTTGGCAACACTAAACTTTTGCCACTCGGAAGTCAGTACCTTCAAAATGAACTGTTTAAAGGCTTCAACAGCGTCTGCAGGCGTCGAAAAACGTTGATCTTCTAATTTATTTTTGATGTGCTAACTAACAAAAAGAAGTTATTGCGCGCCAAGTCAGTGCTTTAAAGCGAACGACCCATCAGTTCGATGTTTTGAGTGCTCAAAACTTCCGTTGTGTGATCCGAAGTGTGAGAGCTCGCATTTTCTTGGAAATGAAAGCTGATCCATCTTTGGCGGTTGGTTTTCTGAATTCTCCGAAAAATTCTGGCAACTAATTGGTTGTCTACCATTCAGAGTTGACTGTCATATGTTACTCTACAGTTGCGAAATGAATAGTTTTTCAGAAGAAACATGCGGCTATTTGCTTCGAAATTCCGCGAACAACTTTGGAACACCCATACAGTCGATTGCTGTTCTGTTTCCGGCTTATATTCATGATTTGTCACCTGTAACGATGAAACGATTGTCAAATTATAAATTTTTCACGGCTTAATGATGATCATGAAATATTTTAGAAATGCTGGTTCCAATAGTGCCTCAATCTCACTGTATGTCACATCGATGTTTTTTGGGATAACAGCTGTTTTTCGACGATCATCTCTAGATTCGTCTTTAAGCGAACGGCAATCACGTTTTATTGCCAGTCATAAATATTAGTTTTTGATGGTACTTTATCGTCAAAAGTCGATTAAATGTTGAAATAATTCATAAAATAATCTTAGCCGAGATGAATTTTTTACGTCACTGTAAACAATACAAATTATACATCAAAACGCTCTGCAAACGTTTATGCTAAGAAAAAGTTAAAGCTTTCCAATGGAAATGTCATCATACAACATTTAGGGTTGCCAAGGCACACACTATATAAGGCAACCCTCGTATCTGCATTGGAAGTGTTGTTCTATTAAAAATATGTATGCACGCCACTTGTAATTCAGTAAATTTTAAAAGCAAATGCAAAATGACAAACAATATTACTAATTCTTATCAGACACCACACCACAAAGTCAACCGGAATTTCTTATTTTTGCCATATATCAAAGTATATACTTGGATATGACCAGCATTGAAGCTTCAATTTCAAGATTAGATTTGAGATATAATCAGTTAGAATAGCGTATTTTCGCTATGATAAAATATTTGCCAGTAAGAATAGTGATATTCAAGCGTATTTAGACCAGGAAAAACAGTTTAAACTTTTATTTAAAAATCAAATCAAATCTTTCAAATTAAAAACCAGTTGTAAAGACTGAAAATCTAATCAAAATTTTATGTTCTACAACGACGTCAAACTAGCTGCAAATGCTTCATATTGAGTAGCTAGACTTTTACATATGTAAGTACACATATACGTGATGCATTTGTAAGTGGAGTACATCCGCCGTATTGGGTACAAAACTCAATAATGCGGGCTCGAACTTTATATGCATCACATAGCTGTTAATATTTAAATGGCTGACAGACGGACCTCCTCCTTTTCTCTCTGCTGATTTAATGACTTCCCCGTACACTGTTGTCTGTGTTTGTTTTTTCACCACTGCTGTTCGCTACTTTGGGTGCAACCCATGTTCAAGCCGGAACAGCTAAAGAGAAACGTAGTGTACGGAACGAAAGGGTAGCGCGTTAGCGAAAGACATGCGTAGGTACACGTACATCACATCGTACAAACATTAACCAAAAGAGGTGTAGTAATCAATGCACAAAAATCGCTGTCGCTCAACACGAAAATGGACAAAAAAAACTGAAGAAAAACAAGAGTAAATGTTCATTTTATTAGAAACGAAACTTAAATGCCCTACGCACGTACTGTTATACTTGTATATAAGCATAAGATAACTAGTGGCATTCCAATCAGTCACAGTGAGAACAGTGACTGTGGTTTTAAAATCACTGTGATTAGCCAACTTTGAATTCATAAAATAATATTTGAAAAATGAGCGACGAAGCAACCGCAGATGAGCAATTTTGTGGTTTCAAAAGTTATTATATAATTTAATTATGTGTGAAACACTATGATCCATTATCACGACTTGCTAATATCTTTATAGTTTATTTTTTTCACACTACATCCTAGTTTTGAATGTCATATCTGTTATTAAACGTATAAACCTATTGCCTACTTCGACGAACCAATATATACATATATTTCAAAGATTTGACTTCACAATATATACAAGTATATATTTCGTCGAAGTAGGCAATACGTTTATAGAAATCAAATAGTTTGATTTCGTTGAATTAATGATTCTGTAGCTTAAAACGTGGCGCTGATTGTTCTGGAAAGATGATTTTAAGATGAAATTTGTAAACAAGAGTCGAAGAGTTCTGCTTACTTTTTCACAGCAAATTCTGTTAAATATTCAAATATTCTCATTAACCGTATAGAATGTACGTAAAAGCTGTCAGCACAACAGGTGTTATTCTGCGAATTTTAGATAAGAGTGCTGTTCGCACAATCTTTATCAACTTCTACGTCAGTAAGAGTTTTAAGCATTCGTTGATTTGAATTTTGTATTAACAATTGCGCTATCAGCTACCTATCATATGATTTAAAGAAGAATATTCTTGGGTGTCTGGTTTCCGGGAATTTAAATTTTTTTTATATATTATTATTATTTTTTGGTTTTTATTCGTGTAAATCAATTTACCACCTTACGGTTACTCTTATAAATTGGATACTATTCTATAAAGGTGACGTTTAACAAGACAAGCTACACTTTGGAACGTGTAATTTTTTCGTAGTTTGATATTTTTTGGAAACAAAATGGCTATACCCAGTTACGTCGTAGGCAAAATTCTCAAAAACTGAAACAATTCACATAATTAACACCTGAAATCGAAAAAAAAATACTAAATACCCTACGATTTTCCAAAGCAATCTTTAATGGCTTACGAAACATCTATGCCAATATACAATACATGTTTCTAAACAAAAACCTAAAACCCTAATGCCTCGTTCACGTACACGCAACAATTACGCAACTTGCAACAACTGGTAGTTGCAGGCAACAAAACGCAACATTTCATAGTAAAATATGTCAGTTACATTTGAATTTCCAGTAGAAGTTGCATGCAACTATAAATGTTGTAAAACAATTTCTGAATACAACTCGGTGTTTTTGATTAAAAGCACTAAAATTATAGCAAAAAGTGATATACAACACTGAAATTTCGTCGATTATCAGCTGTTTGAATAATAAAGCAAAAGTAAGTTCAATAGTAAGTAAAATAAACGACAAGTTACAGTAGAATGATTGAGAAGCTCTCTAACATTATGTATGGACTCTATATATGCTGGCATAACTCAAAGAATTCAAACAATACATTCGACAAATCAGCTGATCGAAGTTGCGTTTGACTTGCAACTTCAATGTAAACACTTTTTCGCAACTACAAGTTGCGGTTGCAGTTGCTAGTTACTTAAATGTTGCGTGTATGTAAACGAAGCACTGAATGGTACAAAGATTTTTAGAAATGAAACAATCTCTGTTCCTGGCTGAACTTCAGATTGAGTTTTAGAAAGTTATCTTAAAAAAAAATGTGGCACTACATAATGTGACTCGTAGAGCATCTGTGACGTCTTCCACTGCTAGGTAATATGCCGAGTTTAGACGATTGATGAAAGAGCTTACATATAGCGTAAATTGATATAATTTTGAAAGAAACGTCAACCGGTAGATTGATTGAAGTAAAAGAGTAAATTTTGGTTGAATCTGGCAAAATTTTAATTGATAAAAAAGACTCAAACACCAATTAAACTGGTTATACGATTGGTAAGATTTTTTTTATTTGGTAATAATCAATATCTTCTTATAACACTCAAAACTTTGTTCACAAAATAGTCACATCAGTACACACGGATTCGATCAGTTTGAGTACAATAAATTTTGTACAGACAAAGACTTTGCCAAGAGTTTGACGTAAAATTATTGACGCTCGAGTTGCCACTCACTGGTTGGCGCAATTGAGCCATTGGTTGACATTTTCGGTTGCACATGTAAAAATAAAGTTATTTACACGATGCAGTCAATTGATACAAAAGTACGTCAACGTACAGATACACCAAATTGATATCAATATATTTAGTGTTTACACGATTGCTGTGTTGATGCACGAAATGCGTTAAAATTTTATGCTTTTAGTCAATCGTAGGAACTCGGTATAACAAACTTTGTAAAAATATGAATATACTATATTCAAAAAAATACGTGTGAAGCACATAAAAAGCACAGAAATTTTACATTGAAGATAATTAACAGTGTGTCTATTTGGTGGCCATTGACTACATACAATGGTGCGGGCTAAGCCGACGCTGGCGTTGTCTACGGCAAATTTCCAAAGCATTTATATTGAGTTTTAATACGGTGTTTTGTTGTTGTTGTTATCGTTATTATAATGGAACATTTCAGCGGAGAGAGCGTTTCAAGCTGGGGGCATGGTTGCAATGGCGGGCAGCGTAGTAATTACTGCAACAAACGACGCAGGCAGAGCCAACATAAAAAAAAAAAAAATAAAAATAGCAACTAAAAATGAAAATAGCAAGCGAATGCAGATAAAATAACAAAAATAAATACGGCGACTACGACGAATGAACAAAACTAACGAACAACGGAATGAAACCGTGAATGTAATTAACTTTTTCAATGAGTTGCAAAAATATATATAGTATAGGGTGTTTTTTTAGAGATTCCATTTTTCGACAGAGATTAAACGGTCATAAATTGGTCAGATCTGGCAACGCTATTGTCATTTATGAATCGTTTTCACACAACATATTCTCTAAATGATAATACGCATCAGCAAACATGACGTACATTGCGCTCCAATGCGCTCCAATTCTGCTAAGGAAGAACAACTGGAAGTCAACTCACTCTTTTATCGCAAATTATTCTGTTCAGTGATGATACCTCAATTGTAACCTCAATGGGCATGTCAATAAGCAAAGCTGCTGCATTTCGAGTGCAGAAAATTCACGATATTTTCTTGAGACACCGTTACATAAAAAAAAGAATAAAAACACTGTTTGGTACGCTTTATGAACCGGTGGAATCATTGGTCCTTACTTCTTTAAAAAATGAGACCGGCGAAAAAGTTACCGTCAAGGAGGAACGCTATAGAACCACGAAATAGCGATTATTTTGTGCCACAATTGAATAGGACGTTTATTGAAGACATGTTTTTCCAACCGGACATCGTCAAAAAAACGACGTACTAAAGGAAACATTTGACGAATGAGGTATTTATAGAAATGGATCATTCAATTGACCACCGAGATCGTGCGATTTAACGCCTTTGGATTATTCATTGGTTTATGCGAAGAAACCAGCAACTTTTGAAGACAACATTGTCTGAACCATTGCCGAGATACGGCACACATTGCTTGATAAAATAGTCCAAACTTCTAAATGCCTGAAATCATATTTAGAAACTAATGGTATAAAGTATCAATTTTCAGTTTGTAATTATATAGCCTCAGTATTTTAGTTCAATTTAAATTTCAACATCTCTTAAAAAAACACCCTTTTGTATATATATAAATCGTAAAAGAAATAAAAATCCAAATTAAAATACACTGAATTATGTATATAAATTAGAAAATAAAAGTATATCTTACGCGGTGGTTTTTTTTTTATACTGTGTATTGTCTGTCTGTCTGTTTGTTGACCGTCCGTCCGTCCGTCCGGCGCTAGTTGAACTAGTAAAGCTGGATATAGCCGGCTGACTGACTTGATGAGCTGCCTAGCTGGCTAATCAACCTTTGAAGCGAAAACACACAGGTGTTGAAGAAGGAGACGCAGATGTCCTTCTGCTGCCGCCGCCGCCGTCGCTTCTGCTATATGTTGTTAATGAGATGACAGCTACTTATTCAACTGCATGACTTTTTTTTTCTTACTTTCGTTTTTACTTATTTTTTTTGGTAATTAAAAGGCTGCAGCTAAACTATTAAAAATGTTCTCGTCCCCGGTTTAGTATTTGGAAATTAAGTATTTTTTTCCGTTTTTATTGTTGTTAAACTTGCATTTCACAAATGCGTAAATACTTTAGTTTTATTGCAACACACTTGAGGTCGTCGTTGTTGTATTTGGGGTTTTCATTTACGCGTCTGTCTGTCGCTTTTCGGCATAAATTTTTTTTTTCAAAGACGAATATAAAAAAAACAACAACTTTGCACGTTTATATATACATACATATGTATATTGTCTAATAATGCACTATTTTCATTTATATATGTATACATATATTACTAATAATTGTATTGGTTTTTAACAACCATTGCACAAAAAATTAAAGCAACTTTTCTACTACTAAATTTGAGCTTTATTTTTATTTATTTGTTGTATGAAGAAAATGAATTTAATTTTTGTCTAATCAAACATACGCACGCACACAAACACACACACACATACGTATATGTATGAACGACTCGCTCGCACACATCGACAGAGTGCCATACACACACATACACTGACACAATGCAGGCTGGCTGGCAGGCAGGCAGCGCTGTTCTTTTTTTACAACTGCTTTTTTTGTTGGTTTTTTTTTTTTGTTACTTCTTTCTCGCTTTTGCTTACTTTGGCTTGCGCTGCTTTAGTTTTGTATTAATTTTAATTCGTTTATTGTATTTAACTATTTTTCCACAGTGCGTTCTTTTTTTTTATTTGCATAATGTTGCAAATTAACATTATGCACTTTTTTCGCTCCTATTCGCTGCGCTTGAACTGAATCTTTCTTTCAATTTAATAATTATACGAGCTAGTGTACTGCAGCACGACCGATAGTATTTATTTAACGACATCGATATTAGTGTGCCCGTCTTGTTTGGTTCAATGTGTTTTTTATCGGCTTTTGTGGTTATCGGTCCTCGATTATTTTATCTCATATGTGTGTGTGGAACCACTAAACATATAACGTATACATTCTCTACTTAGTGGTGGAACTTAATTTGCCGGTTCCTGTTTTGAAAAAATTTATCAAATTAATTTCAAAAAAAGAAAAATGTAATAATATTTAATTTATAAAATAATTTTTTTTTCACTAAATTAAATCTCTTTTTCACTCTTAATAAATTTTAACTTATTTCTAATTATGTTTACTAGTTTTTAGCCAAATTAAATTTAAATGCGACGATTTTCACTTTTAATAAATTTTAATCTTTTTACTAATTTTTCTAAACTAGTTTGGAGCCAAATTCAACTGATTTGATGAAGAATATTCAATGGCAGTGAATCTAGCAGAAGGAAAGTGTCAGTTTCCGAGAATAAAATACAAAATTGAGTCAGTCAGATGCAGGCCCATATTTTAACATGCCATAGCAACTGCTTTAATAAAATAATTTCTCTCTTTTACCCCCCCCCCCTCTTCTTAGAATTTTAATTTCATATATTCAAAATTTAATTCCCCATCTTACGATTTCAATTACCCATAAACAACTTCAATCTTAAGATTTCAATTGCAGATTTTATAATTTCAATCCTTTAGAATTCAATTATGGTTTTAACCCACGCCTTATAATTTCAATTGCACATTGTCAGAATTCAGTTTCACAACTAACAATTTAAATTCCACAATTAAAAAAAAACGATGGAATTTTCAAGAGGCGACTTAAGCTAAAATTAACGATATATTTTGAAGATTATTCTTTATTTATATTCTAAAAAATTTAGATATATTTTATTCTTATTTATATTATGATTGGGTTCTGGAGACCACCAATCTTCAAAAATTTGTTTTATAGTAGTTAATAATAAAAATTATTACAATTCATTTTGTCAAACTTTGAAACTTTACTGCTGTAATATAAATTAAACAATTTTCTGCATTTCAGAGGGTTTCCTGACCAGCTGCACCTTCGACTATCTTACGGATGACTTTGATACACGGCTCTTTGTTGGGACGATATTCTTCTTCAGCTTTTGCTGTCCCACTGCAATGATCATTTACTACTACAGCCAAATTGTGGGACATGTTTTTAGGTATTTTAATAGCAATATTAATTTATAAACCAACGTCATATACTGTTCGATTCCATTTCCAGTCATGAGAAAGCACTACGTGAACAGGCCAAAAAGATGAATGTTGAATCGTTGCGCTCAAATGTGGACAAAAGCAAGGAGACCGCTGAGATACGTATTGCTAAGGCTGCTATAACGATTTGTTTCCTCTTCTTTGTCTCATGGACACCATATGGTGTAATGTCCTTGATTGGCGCATTCGGCGACAAGAGTCTGTTGACACCAGGTGTAACAATGATACCAGCATGTACCTGCAAACTGGTTGCCTGTATCGATCCATTTGTCTATGCCATTAGTCATCCCAGATACCGTATGGAGCTGCAGAAGCGTTGCCCATGGTTGGCAATTAATGAAAAGGCGCCGGAAGCATCATCCACAGCGTCCACGACAACAGAGCAGCAGCAGACATCAGCGGCGTAATAAAATTGCAGATAGTTTTAATTTAATTTCAGTTTAAGTTACTACGTATCAAACAAAAAAAGAAGAAAAGATGACGACACAGGATTTCACAAGGATAATGTTGATCTGCGCTCAAGACACGGAAATGGAAATATGCTCCAAGCTTTGTTTGATGATTTTGTAATATTTAACGCCGGCGCTTCTTGGTTCCCAGGAACCTTGTGACATAACGAAGAAAGACTACGAAAATATTTTATTTTATTATTTGTAGCTGCAATTTTTTATTTGCCTTGTTTGCAACATTGCCAAGGAATGCAGAATATATAGCAAGTTATAGCATATGAATTCAATTGATGTTTTCTTTAAACGTAAATGGATGAAGGAAAAACGTTAACTTTGGTGGAAGAGAAGCTTTAATACTACTCACACGATCTATAGTCAAACTGGGTACAAGTTATACCATCCAGAAATACGATTTGAAAATTAAAATATTAAACATACAACTTAGTTTAGGAGAATCAATACCTTGACTTCTCCATAGTGTCAGTGTTACGTGAACATTTGCAACCAGCCTTCCATTTTTGTACTTACATAGAGAAACTCCGGGTTGAAAAGCTTCATTTCTATCACATAATACATCAACATTCTCAAGCACATGTCCTTCTTGTACCTTTGTTTTTGCGTCTGAAAAGGCGTTTATCCAGAGTTTATTTACTCTGCAGTAGCTTGGTAACACTCCCCGTCATACCAAGAGTGCATCGAATGTCTGGTGTAACCAATGACCTCTTTGGCAGCCTTATCCATGGAGTGGGAGATTTGTTTCCACTGCGCACATATAACTTCAGAAACCTCAGAGGATTCCCGAAATTGTTGGGAGAGTCTGGTTGAAAGTATCACGGTCAGGTATGAAACTAGAGAAGCGACCGCGTAGTGTCCTACTAACTACGAAAACACATCCCAAGCGTCCCAGGATGTTTTTTTTTTACAATGCGGTCCTGTCCATCGTATTTTCCGTATTGCGATGCCGTCAGCCTTGTATTTGTCGGGGACATCAGCTGGGTATTTGCATCTTACCTATAGGGGCTCTAGGTGCATATACGTAAATCATGGTCCTTAAATAGGTTGAAAGGGTCGCCATCAAAGGGGTTATTATCCGAGGCTTGCTCTGTGTTTTCACTGGTAAATATATTTGAAAAACTCTAATTAAGAGGAGAGGTTTGCCCTCTCACAATTAGCTCACCACGGAACGGATGTTCAGATGATGCCCAGGGGATACATTTTTGGAAAAGAATCGTTTGGCCTTTCCCAAGTGAATGCCAATCAAAACATCCCTACTAATGTGAACTTCAGCAAACGGCCTCATCCCACACAGGTTTTTGATAAAGGAATAACATCCATAATAAATTCTGACTTTCAAGATTGGATAACAAAAGTTTCTTATACCAGAAACGCTAGCTGGACTATAGATGTGTCTGTTGAAAGCTTGAGTATCTTATATAAAAAATCAAATTTGAAGGGCAAAACATTAGACATAAAAAAGTGTACCATACAATAATTCCAAAAACGAGGAAATAAGCGATGTGGTGTTATGAGGACTATATTGTATCTTTTGATACAATTATCAATAAAAATAAGTTTCGATACCAAGTTTTCGCTCAAACTCTATAAATTCACTTTGACTTAAAAAGCTTAGTTACAGTCAGGCAGTTAGATGGACATTTCTAAATTGATTCATCCGCTGAAGCTGATCAAGAATTAACAACGTTTTTAGGGACTCCGTTGCTTCCTTCAATGCATTACGAATTTTCAAAGCCCTCATAATTAAAATCCAAGTTATACAATTTTCAGGTAAATGTTGTATTTTCTTTAAAATTACATTCTGAAATGAATCTTTCAAAGATTGTTTTTAATGTGTTCGTAAAGCAAAATTAATTCATAAATCAACTAATACGGTACGTGTACAGTAAGTAAATGTTTAAAAACTAAACTTAAATGAATGAAACGGCAACTACTTGCCCTTGCCAGTAAGCGAATTGTACAGCTTGACCACCGCATTGTAATCATTGTACGAAAGTTGACCACTCTGCGATTTTGACTGTACACGACGCAACCGTGTCAGGTTGACTGAATTGTTGTTGGTTGAAATTTGTAAGCAATCATCGATGTATTTCATAGCCTCACGCGACCAAAACATCGAGGGTTCTCGAGCGCGTGTGGAATTATTTTGAGCTTGCGTTGGTTTAGGCGGCTTATGCGCTGGAAAATTCGAGTTATTTGGCTGTAGCAGTGCACTCAATTGAAGATTTGTATTCGAACGACGCTGCTGTGGATTTGCGCAGGGTGGCGCTGTAGCCGCCGACTGCCATGGTCGTTTATTTGAAGTGGGCGAAGCGCTTTGCGTAGCGTTTTGCAGCCGTCTTACATAATTCCCGGGTGTATTAGACGACTTGGGTAGCGCAAAGCGTGGTGGCGGTGGTATTGGTGATTTTGATATTGGTTTATTGCTATTATTATTAGTGTTCCTGCTGGTGCTGTTATTGTTGTTGTAGCTATTAGCCTGTCTCGCAGACTGCTTTGAGTGCGACGACGCTTGTGACGCTGCTGCTGTTGATTTTTCCATAACAATTTGATTTTTGTTAGCCACTGTGCCGCCTGCACTCATGCGCGCCTTCTGCTCTTCGTTTAGTGTCGTATTAAGCACACGTTGTCCAAGTATTTGCGGTGGTATATTCAAACCAGGCAGCCGATTCTTTGAGCCTAATTTACCATAACTTTGTAGCAATTTGGTGTAGTCCTCATGTTCATACGGCGTAAATATCATACGCCAATGTTTTTCAATTGTATTACGCACATCCATTGATGCAATGTCCTCCGGCTGACAGTCACTGATTAGTGTCTTCAAAATTTGCAATAGCTCATCGACATGCAGATTTCCATTGAGTAAACCCGCCTGTCCGATAAGTATCATATTGAGTAGGCGCCGTTTCTTGTCTGCTGTTTTATAACCATTTTTGGTATTTTGTTTTTCGTGAAATTTAAGATCCTTAAACAATTCGCCTACGTTGCCTAAATTGGTCAGCAGCTGGCAGAGCCCATCACGTAGATATTTAATGAGTACATCGGTGCGTTTCGGTGGTTTTTGACTTTGAAATTCATGTGTCTTTTGACGCACATCTTTGCAACGTTTCAGCACCTCCATATGCACTTTTGTCTGATTATGCGGCAAGCCGAAGATTATTAAAGCATAACCGACCGATGTTAGATCAATGCGTACATCAACGCTGTACTCTTTTGCTACATTGTCAAGAAAGACGCGACCCTCTGGACTGAATAGATAATCGGTATCGGAACGTTGCATATAAATCTTTGCCTGACTTGGTACTTCGGGCAGTATATCGGCATTTGAATTATCTAGTGTACTAGATGGCGTATTCATACACATCGAAATACCGGTAACATATGATGCGGAATGACGTGGAGTATCGTCAACATCGTTGTCATCTGCAGCATTGCTATTAAGCGGTATCATATCAAGCAGTTCACCCATGGGACGCGTATTACGACGCGTTTGTTGTTGCAACACTGGAGTAGTACCTTCCGCAGCAGCAACAGCTTCCGAGGGTTCCTCAACTACAGCACTACTATTAAGCGGTATCATATCAAGCAATTCACCCATTGGCGCTCTATTGCGACGTGTAGTTATGTCAGCCGCAGCTGTTACTTCCTCATCTGCAGTTGTTGTAGTAGATGTTGGTAATTCAAAGTGCTCCGAAAAGCTATAATTCGAATCGGAATCGATATTAGTCACCAATTGTTTTTCTGTTCTATTTGCGCTTTGTACGGCTGTGTTGCCAGTTGATGATGTGGGCATAATATCAGTTTCCATGTCCTGTGGCACTTTAAAATTCCCATCTTTGTCAGCGAAACTACTGCTAGCGGATACAAATTTATCTTCCGGTTCTAGATCGCTAACATCATTTTCTTCTTCGGAACCGCCAACTTCGTCGATGACAGTATATTCTTCAAGTGTATCGTCTGGAACGGATGATTCACTGCCATTAGCATCTGCTTCCTTCAATGGCAACTCTTCATCATGCATATTACCACCACTTTCGCTAATCTCCTCCACTTGATTAGGCGGCGGCGGTGGTGGTGTTGCTCTCTTACTTGCCGCGCGTACATTACGTGCTGTCGCCTTTGCATACGGATTTTGCACATACATATTCTGTAGCTGTCGCAACTTCTTTGCAGGTAAAGCAAGAAGTTCTTTTTCTTCCTCCTGTTTACGCTTTAGTCTAGTCCAAAGACCAACGGCTTTAAGAAAACGTACATAATAACTATTATCCGGCAGTGGTTTAGTCCATTTGAAATGGAATGGCGTTGTTGACATAATGCTACTGTTGGATATAAACTCATGATTTGATACATACGTACGATCATTATAGACTTTCTCATGAGATTTAATCAGACTTGAGGTATTCGGATAGTCCATAAATCGTATAGCTATGCGACATGACTCTGCCAGATGTCCTATACCACTGCAGATGCTACAATGCTTTATACGATTATAGTTAACATTGCTCTCAAGTGGTACATTCACTTGTGTCTATGGAAAAGTAAAAGTATTAATATAATATTATATGTTTAAAAATTCTTTGAAACTTACTGTCGAATGATAGCGTCGCCACTTATCCGGACACATATCAATACCATGACCGCGCAACTTGCACAGCGGACAGTATAGACGCCGTTGAAAGCTACAACTATTGCAAGAGCGCACAAAGAGATCAGTTTTCCGTCCACAACTAAGGCACATCGCTTGCGAACAGCGTGCCTCTGTGTGGCCTTTTGTGCCGCAAGTTTTGCATACTGTTGGCTTTCTGGGACGTGAACATTTATATGTCATATGCCCAAATTCACAGCAATTCATACATTTTTTATTGCTTCTGGGACTGTTCTTCGGACAACGATCATCCATGCGTATTTGCCAGATTTGACGGCGTTCTGTGAATTATATATTCAAAAAAAAATTTTAAGCCTAGGAACATAGAAAGTCGTCTTACTCGATTTCAGATCGATATCTTAAAACATGTGCAACTCGTTTTGATTCATACAGACAGGGAACAGACGGAGGGACATGACTAGTTTGATTCAACTTATTGAGCTGATTAAGAATATACGTTTCCTTCAATACGTTAGAAACTTCTTGACAAAATTATAATTACTATTCACACTACGTGTGAAGAGAATAAAATAAATGTATGGGCACCCTCCAGAGAGCAATATTCACAATAAAAAAAATAAAAACGGATGGGCGGACAACATATAATATATACGGGGTTTCTTTATAAGTCTTTGACGTTTGCTTCGGGTTCTATAAAGTTTATGATAAAATAATACGATATTCCAACTATGAGTGAAGAGTTAAAAAATAAAAGTTATTTACTCACGTTGCATTTGATTGAACACAAGATTCAAGTTAAAATTGTCGCCACCCCAGGATTTAGTGTAGAACAAAAGCATCTCATCATTCCATCCTTTAATATCTTTACTGCTGATTAATTCTTCCTCGTCATCTAGCAACTGCATTGTGGGTTCAATATAAATAGGAGCTGTTGCTGCTGCTTGTGGAATCAATGCTTGCTTACGCTGTTTAGCTGACTTTGCGCTGACTAGTTTTCGAGATACAACTGAAGTTTGCTCCGGCCCTATAACTTGTTCCTGTGCATCGACAGTCGTATCATCACTACAGTCCAACACAATATTCTCTACACACGTAGACAAGACTTTGGCTTTTCTTATTTTCCCACTTTTATGTTGCAACACACGCTCTGCAATATCACGAGCCGTTGGTGTATCCCCTGCTGCATCACTATCCGTATCACTGTTATCGGCATTCTGCTGGTCGCCCTTTGCTAGTATATTGAGCGATTCAATGAAACGTTTATCCGACATAACATTTAACGATGGGCGTCTAGTATTCGGCAGTGATTGTGTTCGCGACTGTGACGATGATTTACGTGCCGATGACGACGACTTACAACGCTCTACAGCAATACCACGTGATATAAATGGTAAACCCGTAGTTTCGACGCCTGCGGGTGCATTATCATTGGAATCGGAATCTGCATTTATGCTAATTTCAGCGTTTTCAGATTTTGTGCTGGAGGCACGTCGCTTACGCAGGCGTTTTACCTTTTGTGCAGCGCTCGATGTTGCTGTTGTGTCAACTATTTCTACATCGTTTAAGTCATCATCATCACTAGAACTGCTATCCAGCGGACGTATAACAGTGGGCTTTTGACTCTGTTTGGCTTTTGAATAAATACCGCTCTCCGCTTTATCTGATTCACTTTCATAAACATCTAAAGCGCGAAATTGACACGGTTCAACGCGATAGTTTTGCTTTATAGCAGCCAAATTGCATGGTGGCACAAATTCTGGCTCAGAATCATGTTCATCTATACCAACAATGGCAATATTTTCCAAAGATTCGGCATTCGAATTTTGCTCAACTTCAGCTGGTCTCAGAAATGTGCCCACATCTTCTGTCAACAGTAATAGATCCTCATCATCTGCACGTGCATTAACCAAATCTTCTTTCAAACGTTTACGATCCTTTTGTCCAATAAAATCATCAGAAGACTGTACCGAACTGGTGGGTGAATTACAAACGCTGCTGATTTGTTTACGCTTGGTATTCGGCGGTGGTGTTGTTGATTTCTGCAATACTTTCAATTTATCCAGCTGCACATCTGCAGCATCTAAAGCATTCTCTTCTAATAAATGCGGCGGTGTTCCTTTAAGTTCAAGTACATCTTCGTTAAAAGTTTCCAACTCCATTGGTTTTGGCGATGCTCGTTCCCTAGAAGCATTGCTATCTTCGTCTAAATCAACAATTTCTGGCGGTGGCAAAGGCACATAAATAATATCGTCATCACCATTGGCATCATCTTTATGTTCACTATCGCTTGAATCCAGATTAATGGTTTCAATTATTTGCTTCTGTTGTTGGCGTGCATTTCTATTGAGACGTGACTGTTTGGATTTCTGCTGCTTTGCATCGAGTTGTTTGTGTCTTTCCAATTTTTGTGCTTGTTGTGCAAAGGGACCACCTCTGGACAATTGACGTTGCTGCTGGTGTTGCTGTTGCTGTTTTAGTTGTACGTGTTGTGGTTTCTTTGATATGTTTGGCGAATTGTTGCTCAAAGCGCTTGGAACTTTTTTTTGCGCTGCTGTGCTCTGTTGCTTCTTTTGGTCTTGTTCTTTTTGTTGCGGTGGTTTTTTTGGTGTTGTTTGCATTTGGTGCAGTGTGCCGCCAAAAGCATTGCTAGACTTTGGCTTCTGAACAACTTGAGGTGATCCTACTTTAAGCGGTTTACTTTTATTACGCTCCGTAGTATGTTCCGTCCCGTTTTGTACTAGAATAGGCAAAAAGAAAAAAGTTTTTATAATACAATGGCTGGCATTTTATTTGTTTTTAAACAATCTAATAAATAGTATACACTACAGAATTGTTTTACAACATTAAATTTTTATTATTTGAAGTAGAATCCAACGCAGCAAGGAGTTCTTTACGGCTTTCGTTGTCACCTCAAGCCAATACAAAGTTTCAATTAATGCCAAAATACATATGAAACAAAAACACCAACTATTCAAACTGCTTCCAAGTGGTTTCGAAGATTCTAAACTGAATATTCAACTGATGAGAGAAACATAAAGGCTATTTTGAAAAATGATTGCTGGGGAAATGAAAGGAAATGAGACTTCTGTGTCGCGAATATAGTTTCTATGGTAGGTAAAGGTGTTCTTGGTTTATAAGCCGTTGATTCAAAGCATTTAGTGAACCTTATACTATAAAACTTAGAATTTTCATCTTATGTTTGGAAGCCACATTATGCAATTGAGTCAAAACAGTTTTTGCTGGTTGATTTCAGAAACCTCAATTCAGTAAATTAATTTATTAACACATTAAATTTCGGTGCAATAATCAAACATTAAATAACAAAATTAGAAACAATGCAAATCTGCACTCAATAACTTTTCAATAAAATAGTTATTGACATCATAACGCGGATCCTGTAAAGCATAGCCTAATTTACGCAGCGCATCTTCCTGTTCCGCTGAAACTGAATAAAGCAATTGTCCAGGCATACGCCGCTCCACCATGTTCGGTTTGAGTATTAGACGTGCATCCTGTCGAAAGTGTCCAACAGCGTGTTTAATGCAGCGCTGTGCCTTAGCCAATTTCGTCAGTGCATGCGTATCATATGAAACATTCCAATCGTAGCGTGCCTTCGACTGGCAATGTAAAGCCACCTCCAGATGTGCCACCAGCCGCATAAAGATAAAGCGACGAAAACACCGTGCATATTTCAATCTCAGGTGACGTCCTGTGGAAGTGTAGCGCATAAAAGCAAACGGTGCAACAGCAATGCAGATCATAGCCATTAAAAGCCAATATGACGGATTGCTGTAATCCTTGTCGCGCAGCAATTGCCGCCAATAGAGTAAATCACGTTTATGTTTCACCAATTGATAATGAAGACAGCCGTACAGGCATAGCAGCGTTATGCATATGCAGAATATGCAGCAATTATTCTTAATCCAGAATTTTCTAATGCGTCGCCTTACAAAACGCAAGATTTGACCTGTAGCATGCATTACGGCGGCACCATTTGTATTGTTGCCCATTCTGACTGGATCATTCTGACGACGCAGAAGCACGTTATAGATGAAACGCAACAGCAGTAAAGTTTCAATTATTGCCGTATGCACCAGCATTAATGATGTCAGTAGAACGAGTAATACATTTTTGAGCAGTGTAATTATTCTCAAAATGGCTAACATACTTCTTTTTCTATTTCCAAAAAATATTTTTTATTTTTTTTAGTTTTAACATAAAGAAAACATTTTTTCAAAGACTACTAAACAATATGTAGTATAAACAATCAAAACAAAAAAGAACGAGTGGAGTGTGCTCGAATCGAGATAGCCTGTACCTTGCTTAAGACTCCTTATTTGCACCATAGATTGCATTCCATAGTGGTCTGAATTTATTAAAATAAAAAATGTTCTTACAAAAACTCAAAAATGGAGGGCAAGATGGTATAAGGGCTACCACTTGTAGTGACCCAAACTGGACCTGTGCAATATATTTTATACGGATTGAACTAAGATACAGCAAGTATTTCGTTTCTAGTGTAATTAACAACAAAATAAAAAAATGTCAAACAACAATTTATGGGGCAACCATTAAAGTTGCCATTTTTTTAAATAGATATTTAAAGACGGAAAAGAAGAGCGTAACATAACATATATGCTATTGCACAAACTTAGCTTAGTTTAGTCACAGTAGGCAATTGAAATAGGAATATTTTGGCTTTTCCCGCAATTTTGTATTCTAAAATCATGTACACAAAAAGTTCTAAACGATGGAAACAAACACACATAGAATTGCATTAATTCGTCAAAAATTTCAAATCAATCACTCCTCGGAGTGGTCATTTGCCACCCCCTATATTTCGGACTAATATGATTTAACATTTTCTGAATATTCGTTTCGAAACCTTAAATCAGTAAAAACTTCTATACTGCCGTCCACCTTCATATTCGACTTACCCGCTTTGCCTGCCATTTTAGTTTGCGGCGGTTCATTCGTAGCCGGAGCAGTATCATCATCAGCAGCAACAGGTTGATTCCAATAACGCTTTGCGTTTGCAATTCCAACAGCACTGACGCCGCCACCGCTGCTGCTTCCGGCACCACTACTTGTCCTGTTATTGATTACACGTGTCTGCGTTACCAGTCGCTGCGGTAGTTTCACGGCCGGCGCCGGTGCCGCCGACGTATTTTGTGCGCCATCGTTGACTTGCTCGCCATTATGCTTTTCACCTTCACAATCTTCATAGGCCACTGCTTCATGATGTATTAGCCCATACAAATGTGATTCTATTTCGTTGATATCTTCCGCATTGGCGTCATCCAAATCAAACTAGTGGAAAGAAAAGTTAACGTTAGACTTTGTAATATGTTATTTTTATCAATGCAACACTTACCTCGTCCATGGCTCTCGTAGTTTTTGCTGTCTGCACATTAAATTAGATCTGTTTGTTTGTGCTTTCTTTATTTTCTTTCCGTCGAAAATTACTCGCGATATGGAGCGCACGTTCTTCACGCACCAACAAAACACACGCACACACGTACAAACAGATTACTCGTATAGTATAGAATATATGCGCGAACAGTGCTGTGTAGCGTCTTTTGCTTGTTAAGTGTGACCGTTTGCCATGAAAACGGTTATTCATTTCACGGAGAAATGAATATTCAAACCTAATTTCCATTCGTAATGGTAATATACAGTTGCGCCTCCATTTTCGCAAAAGTGAAACATAAAACACTGAAAGGACAATCAGTAATTTAATGTTTACTCTAAATACTCATATGAATTTAGCACGAATTGCAGCTTTCTTTCAGTTATGACTGGGATAGATTGTTAAGGATAATTTTGATAGGTATGAGATAATTAGAAATATTACGTAATTAATTAAAGAAAACTAGATCTCGGAGACATTAGTAGCTATTGTTAATGACACTTAATATCAAACTTTATTGGATTCAACATTAGTGTCCGGTAATAAAACACAATGTATAAACATTAAAAAAGTGTTGTAACCCGTACCGCGAGCCATAAAACATATACATGCTGCTTTTTACTAATATATAAATGCGATTGTCTATTCGTCTAAAGCTCCGAAACGGCTGGACCGATGAAAATTTAACAATGTGTTAATATCGATCAGGAGAAGGTCTTAGACTATATATCATTTGCAAAAATTCGGTGGTACCACAACTAACTACAAATTGTATTACAAAGTGGGCTAAAAAATGTTGAGGCACGTCAAAGCATACTTTAGTATGCTATGTTTTTTTTACCACTGAGATAAAACGTTTGCGAGTTTTGAAATTTTAAGATAAACTTTTAACATTATGGCACCTAGAGACTCTACATATTTGTGGCGATCTCCGATGTAACTTACTCTATGTATTATTATGTTAACAAAAATTTTTGGTACTGGCTTAAAAATTAAATGCAAAATGATTTTGCATGGTAGTTATACTATCTATTGACCAGATAACTATTGTAATTATCCTGGCTATAAAAAGTCTCTATACAAAGCTTTAAACCAATGTCTAAAAGATAGCGGCACACGGCGCGCCTTGTCCAGCTGATTAGATACGTATATATTTTATATGGTCTCCGATGGTGGCTTTAATAGTATTTACTGTCTCTCATTAAGTTCAAGATTGCTAATTTAGCCATTCATATAACTTGTATAAATGAGTTTGGTGTATTTATCCCACAACAATTGCTGTGAGAAGTTTTTAGTATCTTGTATTAACAGTAGTGAAATGAGTTTAATTTAAATTTGACATTCCATACGTATGCGGCAGGAACACCCTATATTTTATCTCGGCTGAACCTAGCTTTTCTACGCCAATCTTTCACTTATAATGCATTTTTCGGAAAAAGAGAAGATACTGTGGCTGACCACCAGTTATAAAAAATGCAACGAGAAATTTTAATTAACTGAAATTAGCACTTATAATAAAATATAAATTAAATTAATATATAAAATTGATTTTAATATAAAGCCATACAAACCATTAATGAGAGCTTAGCGATTACGCATTTGCTGCAAATTTAGCGTTTATTTTGGAGATTCATTTTTTGTTTTCTGTTTTTTTTTTTTTTTTTTTTAGCAACAAGAATATTATAATTTGTTTAAATAAAATACGACATTTTGTACAGATTTATTTTAGTTATAATTAAAGATAATGCATTAAAAATGCTATACGAAGATGCGGCAGATATCGTATATAAGTTGATATTAAAAAAGAAAACAGAAAAATATAAGTTTAGACAGTATAACTATGCATTTTAAACTATATGTGTATAATTCTTTATTCGAGTGAATTAAATACATATTCTTTAATGACGTGAAGCTTTGCCGTCTAAACTAGGATACGCCTCTAGAAGTTAAGCACTAATGAAAAATACCTACTATGTATATATTCGTTGAGCTTTGCTAGCCTTAAACCCATTACATTGCATTGCATTTGCCATAACACTTTGTTCCATTTAAATAAATAATTATGTATGTAAGTATGTATTGTATGTAGTAGTTAGTAGGTATGTGTGTGCGTTTTGCAATAAATTGTTCTAAACTATAGATTCAGACTAAGGTTGCACTTGGAATACTATTGTTCCTCAACTTTGAAAAGCTGAAAATACGTCGCTGCTGTAGAATGGTATGCATTTTAGGTTCTGTTAGACCCTGTGGCAAGCGCGGTACGATTTTGTGTCTCGGGGAGATCACCAATTAATGTTATTCTGACCGGTTTATGTGGCATTGCTGTTGTAGTCGTTGTTGCTGTTGTGGTTGTTATTTGATCAATTGTTGTGCTACCACCTATTGAGGAGGATGATGAGGACTGTGCATCCCATGCTATTGAACCGCGCCGCAGTCCATTTGCTGATGCCGCTAACTGATGATTATAATTGGTAAGCGTTGTCGAGATGATTGTATGACGTCTAGTGCGATTAAGAGCTTGACAACAGCTGCCCAGATACTGCTGCTGCTGGTGCCTAACAATTGTCGTTGACGAGTCATTGCAAAACACTGGAAAATGGGTTGTGTAGCTGGTATACTCTGGCTTACTTCTGAAACCATAGAGATAGAGAATGCATATAATTGAAACACATTATATAATAGTGTTAATAGTTTTGTATTATATGAAAATATATATATATATATATATATATATATATATATATATATATATATATATATATAAGATATTCACATCTAGTCTATTAAAAATTAGAAATTAATTCAACATGGCTTAGTGCCTAAAAAATTACTCTCTCTCTCTCACTCTCGTTAGTTTGGATTTCTTAAAGTTCGGCTACGGTTTGCTGTCACACTCAGTAGAGATTTGTTTAGTATTGAGTTAACTGTCAAAGGTAATCTGTTAAATTTTGAACGTCTGACTGCGGCTTTAGTTCTGATTCCATTGTTCCGCCCTAATAAATACCATTGTCGATGTTAGTTCAAATTTTAAGTGTTTCAAAAGACTTCAAAGTAATTTCTCAGTGAATATTAGTAAAGAAGAAAATTACTTTTCAAATTTCTTCATCAACTCTAAGTTGTTAATCGAATAGGTGTGAATACCTTAATTGTTTAATTTGATTTAAGTATATTAAATTAACAAGAATTATTGGTAGATGTTGTAGAAATAGCGCACATGACTATAATTTCAAGTCGATTTCAAGGAAATAAATAATTCTAACACATTCTTGTTAAAATATACGAAAAAGCAGCACTATGCCTAAGTTATTTTTCTAAGCTCTGCAATATATATATATAAATATATAGATAAATATATATATATATATATATATATATATATATATATATATATATATATATATATATATATATATATATATATATATATATATATATATATATATATATATATATATATATATATATATATATATATATATATATATATATATATATATATATATATATATATATATATATATATATATATATATATATATATATATATATATATATATATATATATAAGATATTCACATCTAGTCTATTAAAAATTAGAAATTAATTCAACACGGCTTAGTGCCTAAAAAATTACTCTCTCTCTCTCACTCTCGTTAGTTTGGATTTCTTAAAGTTCGGCTACGGTTTGCTGTCACACTCAGTAGAGATTTGTTTAGTATTGAGTTAACTGTCAAAGGTAATCTGTTAAATTTTGAACGTCTGACTGCGGCTTTAGTTCTGATTCCATTGTTCCGCCCTAATAAATACCATTGTCGATGTTAGTTCAAATTTTAAGTGTTTCAAAAGACTTCAAAGTAATTTCTCAGTGAATATTAGTAAAGAAGAAAATTACTTTTCAAATTTCTTCATCAACTCTAAGTTGTTAATCGAATAGGTGTGAATACCTTAATTGTTTAATTTGATTTAAGTATATTAAATTAACAAGAATTATTGGTAGATGTTGTAGAAATAGCGCACATGACTATAATTTCAAGTCGATTTCAAGGAAATAAATAATTCTAACACATTCTTGTTAAAATATACGAAAAAGCAGCACTATGCCTAAGTTATTTTTCTAAGCTCTGCAATATATATATAAATATATAGATAAATATATATATATATATATATATATATATATATATATATATATATATATATATATATATATATATATATATATATATATATATATATATATATATATATATATATATATATATATATATATATATATATATATATATATATATATATATATATATATATATATATATATATATATATATATATATATATATTATATTTAAAGAAATTAAAATCACACATAAAATAAGCTAAGTTTTACCTTAGATATCTGATTAATTGGCCGCATGCAATTAAAATTGTTCTTAATTGCAGATAAATTGTTTTTTATATATGTATATTAAATGGTGATATTTTATATCAATATTGTATCACAAACATTATAAAAATCATTTCTCTAAGTGTTTATTGAGTTGATGATTTAAAACCAGCAAAACAATTGTAACTCAAGTGTAAAATACAAATCAAATTAATCGAACAAAGAACAACAATAGCGAGTAGTACATCACAAAATAATACCTGTTGACTGCCTAACGAAAGTCTGTATAGATTTTTTGAATAGAAATTGAAAATTTTAAGAGAGCAACAATTCCGTTTGCAGCATGAAAATTACAAAAATTTGAAAACATAGTTTTTAAGCATATACAAATAATTGTAGATATATGCTATTAAAGTTATTTACCTTGACAAGCCCTCGGAGCCTATTGCAAGTGGTCTTGTCTGCAAAATAGTTTTAAGAAACAAATTTGGGCATAATTGTGATACTTATTAAAAATGTTTATCCAGGGTGATACAAAAATCTCTTTCACCTCAAAATCTTCAAATTTCATGCGTAAAACTAAATTTTATGAATGAAATATGAAGACTTTGCGTCGAAAGAAATTTCTGTATCACTACAGTAAGTAAAAATTATGAATACCCTTTCGGTCTGCGTTGCTGCATTAATCCACTCCTTGGTGCGTTCATTGCTCGAAGTTGGTGTTGCCGATCTTTCAGCTTCCAGCTTTCCAATGAGATCTTTTTGCAGACGTATTGTACGATCGCGATCAACAACTTGACTCTGTTAGAAACAAACAACAAAAATATAAATTATTAATTAAAAAAAAAAAAAAAAAACAATCCTATATATATAATAATGTGCTAAGTACGTATATAATATGTTCTAAGTATATATTAAATTACACCCATAGTTGATTGTGAACTAGGTTTAATTACTTTTGTTAAGTATTTGTGTATAGTACATTTAAGCCCGAAAAGACACAAGAATGCTTTGAATATAAAGATAAATTGCTTTACTAAACTGCAAACATGCATATTTGGCTAGTTAAGCAAACAAAACGAATATAGAACCGTGCAGATACCTGAAGATAAACCACCTGTCTTCGTAGATCGACCAACTCTTGCAGTGATTGATCATCCGATATAGATGATTGGCATTTCAGTGAGCCGCCCAGTGTTGCATCTGTGTCATTCACTACTAGTTTGCTGTCCAAACCACACGATTTAAACAATTGTTCGCTATCGCTATCGAATGGATTAAGCACCTCGGTCTGTAAGTTAATTGCATATAAGTTAATGTGACATTAATATTAATACGTATGTATATACAGGAGGGCTGCCTTGCATATTGTGCGCCTTGGCTAACATTTACATTGGAACATTTGACGTACGCAGATCGTTTTGATGTAATTTTTTAATCACTTTTGTCACTCACAATTGGGTACCTCCAAACGAGCTGTTTAAAGGATACAACAGCTTCGATGTACGGGAACAAAAAGAAGTCATAGGATAGGGTGCTTAGTCAGTGCTGTAAGGCGGATGTTTCATCAATTTAATATTTTGTGTGAACCCATGTGTGACAGCTCGCATTGTTGTGATGGAGAATCAATCGTCTTTGGCGGTTGATTTTCTCAAATCATAGAAAATTTCTGGCAAACAAATGGTTTGCACCATTCAGATTTAACCGTCTTATATTGCGTCATGACCAGTTTTTCTGAAAAACAGGGCATCTGCTTCGAAGTTTTTCTTCCATGATCAACAAAGCGAACAAATCTTCTTGAGAATATCTTCTTCAGAATATCCAACCGTGCCTTAATCTCACACGATGGTCTTGTCTTATCAGCTCATGCGCAGCATCAATGGTTTCTGGCACATTATACGAAAATGTCCACCGAGTTAATTCCATTTTCTGGTCGATATGAATTTTTCAAATCACTGTATCAATTAGTGTTCGTACATCAAAACGTTCTGCGTATGTTAACGCTAAAAATGTACAATGGAAATGCCAGCTGTCGTCTAACAACACTTAGGCTTGCCAAGGCACACAATATAAAGAAGGCAACCCTCGTAGTAAATATACTCGTATATGGAGCGCGTACATACCTCCTGCAAAACGCGTCGCAAACGCAGCAATTGTTTCTTAAACTGCAACACATCTTGTATCATTGCATTCCGAAATGACTTGTCATACAGCATTAGATCGTCCGAGGAACCGGAGAGCAATGTCGCTGTGGAAGCTGTTAATGCGCGCGATGTTGTCGCTGTCGTAGCTGACTTCGAAGTGCGTCGTCTTACCGCCTTTGGACTATTATCCGAATCGCTGGCAACATTAAATGCGCATTGTTCCTGCAACCGTGAGCGATTCAACAAACGTGTAGCTTGGCTGGGTAAATTGGCACTGAAAAAGTGAAAGACATTAAAATGGAATAATGGAATACGCTATATGCAAATATTTATGTAAATTTAGTAAAGAAAAAATAAAACTAGTACACAGTTATAAAGCATATTTTAATGAAAGGTTTTCCGTGTGGGAGCTTCTGCACCTTTCAGTGAGCCAACGACCGCCTCTCTGTTGGAACAAAACTATCTATAGTCTATTGTGTTATTGTAAGTTTTACTCATACAAAACACGAGAAGAAATAAAAAAAAGAACAAGAAAAAAAATATTAACTTCTCGGTAGAACCGAAGCTTTAATACACTTTACAAACATCAAACTAATTACTGTCTTATAATGCTATATTCATAACTTGCACAGTTCATTCCATTTGTACGGTGGTTAAGTTGAAAAATACCAAAAATTTTAGCTATAAAAATCACAAAATGCGGTTGGTTTTTAAGGGAACCACCTTTAAAATAGGATGGGATACGCCGAGTTATATACATGTGAAGTTTCTGTCCATAAGAAGTCATCATATCGAATTTAATATGAAAAATGTTTTTATACAAAATCCCAAAAGTGGGCGGTGCGTTTGTATGGGGGTACATTTAAAAGTGGATATGCACATTTTTTATATATGTAAAGTTTCCGTTCATAAGAAGCCACCATATCAAACTTTACGTTTGTATTGATTAAAATAAACAAATTTTTTTTATACATAACCCGAAAGGAGGTTTTGTATGGAGCTACCCTTAAAAGAGAGCTTGGCATGGTCATTGAGATGTGTGTCCAACCTAGAAACAAATGAAGTTTCCATACGCGATTTCAGATCAATATCTTAAAAACTGTGGAACTATTTTTGATTCACACAGACGTACTCGTCTCATCGAGCTAATCAAGAATATACCAGTATATACTTTATGTAAGTCTTCGCTGCTTCGTTCAATTCGTTGCAAACTCCACGATAAAATTATAATACTATATACACTACGTGTAAAGCATATAACGAGTAGAAAAAAACTGGTTCCAGGTCGGTTGTCGGAATGTTTTATTGTTTGTTGTTGCTGTTGCTGGTGATGTTGTTCTTCTATTATGTTGGCAAAGGCAACAGTGCGTATCAACAACAGACGTAGCCTAGCGGCGGGGGGTGGCTGTGGGCGGTTCAGTGGCTTCTGCAAGTGCGCACACTTCGACACCAATAATTTTTGTTGTTCTTATCTGTTTCATAATTTAATTAACTTACATTTTAATTAAATATTGATTGTATTTATAATATGATCCCTGTAGATATTAGCCTCTAGCACTATTTTTTCTATTATATTTCATTGAAATGTTTCTGAGCTGCATGCTGTCTTTCATTTTATGATTTCTTCATATTTTTTCTTCTTTTCAAAACAAAAACTTGCACTCGAAGACAAACCGAAACACTTCCGCAAACATTGAGATCTCGCTTGAAAATAACTTCATTTTATGGTGTATCTCACAAACAGGTAGTAACATTTTAATGCGAAGACAAAGTCAACCATATAAACATAATAAAGCATTAAATTAACGAGCGAGATAACTATATATAGCATAGTGCGGAATGGTTCCACGTGAAACAAAGTACAGTAAGACCACAAAATATTGATATACATATGTTAACTATATAATATGTACGACCTCACTTTCTGGTGAATGTTCCCTCTATGGATTAAAATTATCCAAAATCGGTGAAACACATGTTTAATAATTTGTAGTGTAGAATATACAAAACGAATTTAAATAGGATCGAATGAAAAAAAAAAAATTCCCGCATTTACACTATGAACCCCTTTGCAGCACATGTACGCGCCGTAAGAGTTTTTACTGTTATTGCATGTTTCATTTTCATTACATTCCTATGTCTCATTATGTTTCGAATTAGACTCCAAATAACTAACGTAAATTCAAATACGTGCTTAAATAAATATACTATCTACCACTTACAGTGCGCTGTGGTTCCTAGTTCTCTGCTGCTTATTTTTTACATTTAAACAATTGCTCAGCTCCCGAATAGCATCGCTGCATCTACGGTCGATTTCCGAGTCTTCGGTTTTCTCTATTTTATTGAGATTTGAGCCACTGCGACTCTTCTGAGTGAGTGCACTACTAAATAAAAAGGGAAACAAAAATCTCGATTAGTTATGATTTGAAACCATCACAATCCATACGCGTCCTACCGATTTATCGAATCTATGCTGCTGTCAATGTCAAAATCCATCATGAGATCATCTGAACAAATTGACTCGCATGGCGAAAGCGTATCCAGCGATTCGGCGCGCTCCATGACTGCTTTACGCAGTGACACCGGCGTACGTAGACTTAGTTCAATGGCCTGCTGCAGAATCGAACGTGATGGTCTCTTATTTGTAGAACGCAATGAACCGGCTTCTGTTTCCATTAGTGTCGGAGTATCGGCCTTCTCCTTGTGCGATGCAGACACCGAAACGGAGAGACTCAGTTCAGCGGCTGCATCCTGTGCATCGCTGTTGAAGAGCAACGCTGGCTGGTCAGCAATTTCATCGTCGATCAGATTGCCACAATCGGACAGTGATAGTGAGTGTGAGGCATGCGTCGGTGTGCCAGGCGAAATAGGGCTACAGGCATCCAGTTCGGGTGATACTTCATCGATGTCCTTCTCCTGCATGTCCGTGTTAAGTTTGTGCTTCTGCTGTTTGCTGTTGCCCAGCTCGCAATTGGATTCGGTGCTGCTCACCAAACTGTCCGTCGGTGAAGTTTCGTCTTCTAACAGCAGACCACTGCTAGCCATGGCCATCATTTCAGCGAATTTTGACTCATTGCTAAAGGTCTTTGGACGTTCCATTTGTACCGTTAGAGCGCAAGCAGCTTCATGTCGTAGCAGATTATTTCCTTCCGTTATTGAAGCTAAAAATTACGTGAAATATCGTATATAGGTACTATGACAATAACAATGGAGATACTTACAAATGGAACTAATCTCAAGATCGGTATTGAGTATGCTTATATCTTCATCATTGAGATTTAACGATAGATCCTCATCGTGCTTGTTAGCGGCATTCTTGAGCTTTTTCTCGTTTTCTCTGTTGCTACTACTGCTTATGCTCATGCTGCTACACTCCTTGGCAGCCAGCGATTCTCCAGCGTTCCAGGATGACATCGCTGAACTACCAGGCGAAGATGTTGGATCTGTCAGCTGAAACTGCTGCAATTTATATAGCATTAAGTTACTTAATAATAAAAAATAAAAAAATAATTAAACTTACCTTCGAACTCTTTTCCGATGTAAAACAATCCAAATAGAGTTTCTCCTCATCAATGGATGCACGTACTTCGCTGCTTTGATCGAGCAAATCATTGTCATGCTTTTCAGTTACAGTCAACTCGTATGGTTCCTTCTGCTCCGTTGCGGCAACATGTCGTAGATAGCTCTCCTGGCTGAGCACTGTATTCGAGCGCACCAAGCCATGTAACGGCAATGGTAATGCCTTATTATCCGTCGGTAATTTTGGCAACGCCAGCGACTCAACATAAGAGTTAGACTCGCTCGATGGCGGATCGTCCAGATTACGCACCTCGAATGTGTGCCTGCCGTTCATGACCATTTGCAAGTGACGCGGACGACTGCGACTCACCTTTTGCGACATGCTGCTGTGACCACCACCACTTGAACTGGAACTGTCCATCGCCATATCCATGCTGGCAATGCCCGAATCTGCGGAAATTTCACGTGTGCCAATGAAACCACGTCGCGTGGAGTTATTGGCAATCTGTTTAGCACACTTTTGACTCAATTGGCTCGACTTTGGATGTGCAGGCACGCCGAAGGCTGCAGATGCTGGTGCAGCGCCGTCCGGTGTTGTGGGCGTGGTGGCGTTGAGACTTATGGACACCGGATACTGTGGCTTTGGTAGACTAACTGTGTGCAACGTGAATTTCGAATAGGCAGCGGCACGTGCACTTTGAGGAGCTCTGTGAAAATATAGAATAGGTTGCTCAGCTTGATATAAAAAATGTGTTTGCGATAAAAATTACTTTTCACGTATGGTTGATGCGTTTGCATCCGCTGCAGCCGACGCCGTTTGCTGTTGTTGCTGCTGATTCTGACGCTGCTTACTGCTTTGCCTTGTACTGACGGGCTCAGCGACCAAAGGCTGTCCAAAAAATTGACGCCTTTGGAATTCAATTGTTCTGTTCTGATTTAAATTGAAAGTAAGCGTCTTCTGTATGGGTTGGTTAATGGTCTCCGCACGACCGGTGTGTGCGCTCTTTGAGCGTCGTTTTACTGAAATTGGAATAGTTATATTTATAAATTGACTACTTTTAAAAATATGTATCTTATATGATCCGTTTAAACACCGAGAACTAGAAGCAAACTAGCAAAGAGTACTAGCGGTCGCCATACATTGTAGTCACAAGCAAGTCGCAATCAAAACGGAACTACTGAACAGATGATTTTGCTGATACTTCTCAAAACTTTTCTTTGCTGTCAAAGTTGTCTAAATTTATTAAAAATTATGGTAAATATCTGAATATAAAATTTTTGAAAGGCATCTTTTGAAACAACGGCAAGATATGCCGAATAATACTTTGCTAAAACCAACGAATGATCCATTCTTTTGAAGGTTAACTTCACCGCTATTAAATAAAGATTCCCTGCAAAATGCCGATATAGCCATGTAGGAGAAATCTCATGGAAATATCTCATAGAATTCATAGAGCGTCTTACTATTGTTCAGGAGAAGTTTTCTCACTTTATGACGTTTCAAAGAAATGAGCAATGCCATGCCCTCTTCCCATGCAAAAGAAAGAACAAAAAACTAAAAAGTGTGTTACTATCATTCAGAAGAAGGATTCCTTAGAAATTTCAATAGGACAGCTATTATTGAAATTATAATTAAAAGATCAGCCATATGCCAAACTTCATAAGTTGACTCATAATACAATATGTGGACATATGATGATCTCGTTTTCACTGAATAGTTACTTAAATTGTGGTGATTTAGTAATTCAAATAGATTACCGCTTTCAAGCAAACAAAATTTCGAAATTCCACCATGTTAATTTCGAAATTAAATAATAATGAAAAAATTTGCGTATTCTTCTTATCAAACAGCACAACGAATGATGTTTTCTATGTACTACAGCCGACTATAAAGTTTTTCTATTGCAATTCCATTACGATATTAAAGAAAATAGTGATAAATGGAAAAAGCTGGCTATTTTTACAACCCATTTAGCAAGATGTATGATTTTCAATGAAATAATGGGCACGCATATAACTACGCGTATATCTATGTTGAGAGATATAGTTCTCTCTATAAATATGCTATTACTTACAATTACTTATTAAGACTCCATCAACCGTAGTCTTAGCTACAGCGCCAATATTTGTATTAGTATTAGTAGTATTGAAATTGTTGTTATCCAAATTCTGCTGTTCCTTTTCAAGCTGTCTGCTTATTGTATTTGCGGAATGACAAATTTGTCCTTGTCCACGGACATTTGCAGCTGTAGCACTCACTTTCTCAAAGTGTATTTCGGTAGAGTAGTCCTCTGAAATGTAGTAAAATGTATTTCGTTATAAGTAATTACACATACTTTATTGGCACAGCCACGCATTATGTTATGCTCACCGGTATTGCCATTATCATCCTTGTTTGCTCTATCTATCACAGTCTTTGTACGTTCTCCACTGCCTTGGCGCTCCTTGCTGCTATCCTTTTTCTTCTGTGACTCTAACAGTTTAGTTTTCTTTGCATTGAGCTTCTTACGAAAGCCAAAGGACATCGCCGTACCTTTGGTTTGTATGCCACCATCCGTTATAAGGGTGGCGTTTTTGTTCTTTGCAAGTTTCTTGCTTTCTGTTTGACCCTAGAAGTGTGGGAGTTAAGATACATACTATGCATTAGTATTAGTGGTGAAGATTTATCTATGCTATTACGCACATTAAAGGAAAATACGACATAAAATAAAACTCTGTATTCGGGAATTTCAAAACAAACACACTAAAACGCACACACAAAGTGGGGGACGGGGAGTGTAGTAACATGTCACATTGAAAATTTCGTATACCATATTTAAGTTGCCGGTTTCTTGTTCAGTTTCGGTTTCGGTATCAATGTCTACTATAAGATTTATATCCGAATTTCGTACAATTTCAACGTCTTCGCTATCATCTATAGCAGATGCTACTGTTGCAATTGTTGCTGTTGTTTGTATGATTTCTGTGCGTGACGCCTCTAAATCGATTGCGAGGTTATCACACTCATCCATCTTGGGCGTTTGGTATATTTTACCAGAAGGAGTCGCAGCGGTCTGCGCGGAGCTCCTCTTTTACATATAAAATTTGCTTAGGGGCCGTTTTGAACAGACTATATATACACACACAAGAGATAACTTATGAAATTTTTAGTTTTATTTTTAGCTACTTTATTATGTAGCTTTTAAGTTGTTTTTTTTTTTTGTAATGACAGTACACAAATTTACACATTAATTACAATACAAGTTCACTGGATATATATTTTTTTTTTTATCTTTTCTGTTTCAAATTTTACACAGAACACATTATTTATCATAGTATTGTACATCTATATACAACTATGTAGTATATAATTTGCTTTATATTGATGACTCATAATATCAAGACCCAATCTTCAAAACAATCTGTGATTTTCACAGCAGTTCATAACAATTTTTCTATTTTTCACTGACGGCTAACTGCGAAGATACTTTGAAAATAAAAGTTGTAGATAGTATATTGGATTGTGGCAAGCAGAACGCATGCGCACTTTAGGTATAGCATAGAAGAACGCATTAGGGGTTGCATATAGAGATGTACATAAAACGATATTATACACATTTTTTACAGTGTATTATTTTGTTACAAATTATTTGAAAAGCTTTCCGCTTACCTTCAACCACTGTGCAGCATTTTGTGGCTTGTTTTCTTTTGTAAAGCTCCATGGAAATGTATAAATTTTAAAAAACTGACAGTTCATGTTCATATAAAATCGTAAAAATTACACATAAGTATAGTCTATATATATAAATTACACATATGTGTTTTTTTAATGCTCTATTTTTGTTTTTATTAAAGATAAAATTTGCCCAAAATATATTTTCGTCGGTTGTATCAGATCAGCCCACACACAAAATATACTCTGAGCTTTCAATGTAGCGACAATATGCTATGTTATCAGTAGCGCTATACTCTACTGATAACAAACGCATTTTACACAGATATACATTAGATTTGCATGTGTATGTGTGCAACTTTATCTCATACATGCAATACTAAATGTATATATGTAGTTAGAGCTTTTATATTTTGGATGATAAAAACATTATTCACCATTTCAGTGAATTTCAATTTCCAAAAATCACCACGATCGATGTATTTACTATGTCTACCGAAATAAACAATTCCTTATCTCAATTCTCAAAATAATCAACAATCGCTTGTTAATCATTATTTAATAGAAATATTAACAGGCATGGATCATAAATCAAGAATCGAGTTTGCCGAAAATGTTCGAACTAAAGTTAAAAAAAAAACACACACAAAAACCAATTTCTCTCTTTACTCACTATGTATTTACATATATAATTTTATTCTTAGTAGTTCTTCGGGAAGTACATCTACCAAAAGTAATAGAATTTTTTGTTTTCTTTTTTTTTTAATAAATTGTTAGTGGAGTTGTCATTTATCAAAACATAAAAATGTCTTTCTGTCTCTCATACTGTCAGAATAACGAGATTTCAGAAATTATATGAAAAATTACCTTCAAATTTAGATATTTAGAATATTTTATTCCAAACTAGCTGTAAGGGCCGCCACCATACAATTCGACTTCTCATTTTTGAAATTTGCATATTTCTGTTTCTCTCTATTTCTCTCAACATAGATACACTCGTAGTTATGCGCGTGCCCATTATTTCATTGAAAATCATACATCTTGCTAAATGGGTTGTAAAAATAGCCAGCTTTTTCTATTTATCACTATTTTTTTTAGCGTTTCTTTAATATAGTAATGGAATTACAATAGAAAAACTTTATTGTCTTGATTTTGATCACTTTGAGGTTATATTTTGTTTAAACACAACAAAAAAAGCCAAAGTTCTCAATTTTTTTTTAATAAAAACATATGTACGGTGTTCAAAATGTTGTGTATCGGTGCAGAAGTGCAAACTTGCAAGGTCTGCTTCTTGAACCACCATGTTCCAAAATGTTTGTGGAGTTTTGCACAAAAAACTGTTCAATACTTCCGATATTTTGCCTATTTTTGTTTATATTTATGTCGCTGAGTCCAAATCCCTTAACGATTGTCGCGGTATTGCCAATTCCGAAAATGCTCATGTTCAAGACCCGTGTTGTCCGTAAGCCGAGTATAATTCGCGAATAGTAAGTCCAATCGAAACAAACTTTAGCTTGAATTAAAGCTAATTGAATCAGTTTGGTTCAGATAGTTTTGGTCTACGAAATATTCGAAAATTATTTGCTTTTTTTTTAATTTTAAATTGTATAAATAAATTATGCAGTGGGTGTTAACATGTCAGTGAAACGAAACCCAATTTTCTAAATTTTCATCTGATTCGATTGAGAAGCTATACCAAGTGGTGTGGAACGTGCAAATGATGAGCGGCTACTAGGAGTTTCTTATCCGAAAACTGGTCTATTCAATAAAAAGCAATTTTAAATGAAATAGAACTACTCTTCGCTCTGCTATCATTAAAAGAAATCGCTGAAATAAACATTCAAAAATACATTTTCGATTACCCCTAAAAACTTCGTCACTCTTCAACCGATTTTGGTCTAAGAATCAATCTATTTAATTAAATTTAAAAGTTACAAAAGTGCAAAATTTTTTGATAAAAAAAAGCAAAAATTTGAGTTTATAACCATCCGGAATCGACACTTCGTAGACCAAAATCTGTCTTAAAAAAAAAGTGAGTGGGAAATTCAATTACTGTTCGCATGTTACACTCGACTTGTAGACTAAACGACTCTCAAAAACGAGCAATTTTGGAATTGAAAATAAAAAACTGTTAAGGAATTTGAATCAGCGATCCTCAATTCACCGGATAAAGTCAAGCAGATTAAAATGAGGCCAATTTCGTTCCCTAGTGTAATTATAAATAGTTCTGCAATATAGAAACTGAACTGAAATAGAAACTGCAACAAATGAATAACTCTTCAGTGTTCTATGTTTCACTCTTCCGCCTCAGCTCAGCGTGCCATATCTAATTGAGCCAATAATATTGGTACTAAATAAAAGTATTTTTCATCCACTTCAAACTGCCTAGTATTTAAGTAATTTCATTTATTAAAAAACACAAATTTGTTTACTTTTTTAATTGCTATTTTCTCGGTTTGCTATTTTCGATACACTATTTTTTTACGCAAAGATTCTTAAGCTTGCTTTTCCGCATAGACAAAATAAAGTTAAATTATGCATTTTTCACATAACCGGCGTAAATTGATTAGAGTTACTAATTTTCATTAGCTGTGCATAAATTTTTGCGTATAATGAATGTCTGAAGAATTATAGCAAATTATAAGTTATTTTAATATAATTGTTTGCATAAATAATTCACGAGTTCTAAATACAATCGATCAAAGTTGACAATCATTGAAAATAAATATGTTCAGTACATACTACGTCAGAGGATTGTATTTTTAGCTAAAAAAATATAAAAAAAAAATAAACAAAAAAAGGTTCCCATAATTTTTCGATTATTAATAGAGCGAACGTGTGATATGCATTTGTCAATTTAATTAACACTAATAAAGCTTCCAACTTTCAGTTATCAAAGTAATAAGCAAGTGTTAATTTGTTTTATTACAATCGCTAATCAATGGCTACAATTCAATACAAAAAAAAGTATTGTAAATATTAACATCTACGAAAAATTCCATTGAATATAAAAAATTCTTAATGTAGATAGATATGGTACATACTTAACTTAGATACGATATAAAGGAATTGGACATAATTAAACAATGTTATTTTTAAGACAAAGCAAAGAGAGAATGGGGAATTACATATGACTCAATACATGTATGACGAACTTGTTGTTGAGCAAATTGTTTAATGTAAATTGTATGAGTTTGATCGTTTAGCTCAAAACAATGGAACATTCCATATAATGGTAAACCGAAATTATAAACATTTGTGGTTATCTTGCTACCTGAGTTTGAAACACGTATCACGCGAGTGAAATATTTTTTGTAAGAAAAAGTGGTTGCTATTGCTCTCTCTTCAATTTGTGAAAAATATTTGAAATATTTCTCAATGTAAAAATTACCTCAAACCAGCTAAAATGCATATCAAATTTTCAATAATATAATATATTAAATAATAAATAACACTTCATTTCATAGAACTGTTGAAATAGATACGTACAAAATAAAAATACTTAGATTCATTAAAACTTAAGCTACGATCGGAAATGGAAATGAATTGACCAAAACTTTCAAATTTACTTCATTAGTATACCAGTTTTCAAGGAAAGCGACTGCACACTAAACGACATCTAAAAAAAATCCGAAAAGTTTGGTAAAACATTTCGCATGTTTGACTAAGCCCCTGGAAATAAGGCCCTAAAAACTTAAAGCCTGAAAAATTATGTAATGACCTAAAAATTGGCGTTAAAAACAACGGCACTGCTATCTAATCCTACTCCTGGCTCTATAGAACAAACGGAAGTTGCTCATTATAAAGAAAGACATTTTCAATATATACCTTTCGACACGGATAATTTTTGTTAAAATATCCACTTCGAAAATTCATGTCCTTTTAGCTTACTTAATTATATTCACACAGAGTATGAATAGTATTAACATTTTTTCAAGGAGTTTGTATCGATAAAGTATATATATTTTTGATCTTCCCGTCGAGACGGTTCCAACCAGTTATGTCGGTTTACCTGCCTGTCTGTCCATCTCTGCCCAGACTGTATGAATCAAAACTAGTGTTTTTTGCAAGTAAAACTTTCTAATGTTTTTTTTTTTTAAACTAAGCACCTTAAAAAGCAGAATAAAGACTTAAAATAATCTCTACAGCATTAAAAGACTTAACAGTAATTATATCAGACCCTGTTTGGTCCTCCTTATATACTATGTTTATGCAAATTAATGTAACAGACGGAACGTGACGTCGTATAATGTATTATATACGAGGTATGTTCAAAAAGTATATTCTTGGTGAGATTCAAAAGTAGAGTCGATATAGTTCTATCCATTGGCGGATTCAGAGGAAGGGAACTGGGGAACACCAACCGAATTTTTGTTCAGTATAAAAATTATTTTTCTTTTCGTCTCATATTCATAAAATAATAGGAAAAAAATTAACAACGTAGCATATAAAATTGTTATATAAGGCCTTAGTTTCTCTTTTTTCACAGTTGCAATATTTACTTTAATTAAAAAGTTTTTACATTCATTTTAAACACATGCTTTTCGGCAGCGATAAGCTGGCAATAATGTTAATAATGCATGCCCATTGATTTAACTTAATTTTTTTTATTTAATATATGTATGTCACAAGTACTTGCTCATTATGAATGAAGTCTAATCCATCAAAAATACCAAGCTAAATAGACTGTAAATATGTATAGTTTGTATTTTTTTAATTTGCAGAATATAAGTTCTACTTACTTTGGCATACTTCTCATCATAATTTTATACAAAGCCGTGTAATATAACAATGTGTAATTGATTCAGAACACTATCAATAGTTGCCAAATAGAACTATCGCTGGTGCCATAGATAGTTTTGCAGATCCAGTGTTAAGTTAGTCTTAATAGTTATAATAATTAATATAAATTGTAAAAATACTTGCAATTTTAGTCATGTCTAGTATATATTTACTACTATAAAAAACGGTTTCTTTACACGCATAAAAACGTTGATCTTATATGGAATCGCCAATATAGATACATTTCAATATGTTTCCGCTCTCGCCCTCTCTTCATAACACATTGCACCCTTCACTTCATGCGTTTTATGCGGTCAGTTGAACACAGCAACAGCAAAACTCTCACCTATAGCACAGATGCATATATGTATGCAAGTATATTATACATATGTGCAACATGTTTGATCGCGTAGCGTATATGCAATCCCGTTAAGTCGATTCCGGCGATTTGTGTGTATGTTTCTTTTTCTTGTGTTTTTTTCTTCTGTGTTTTTTGTTTTAAAAACGTGCTGCTTTGAGTTGAGGAACAGTAAATCATTGCATTGCTCTCTGAAACGTGCTGTCGCGCGCAAGATCAAGTTTTGCTTTCTGCGCTGTCTGTGTTCTGTTTCTACGCGCTTTTTTATTAAGAGTTTCGGTTTTCTTCTTTTTTTTTTATTATTTTTGGTTCTAAAAAAAAAAAAACAATAACGAAACCAATAAAAAAACAAAACAAAATTGTTTATTGTAATTAAGCCAGTTTTAAGCTGAGTTTGCAGAATTTCAGTACGTCCGCCGCTGTTTTCGTTAGTGTTTTGACCAGTAACTCTCCAAATATTTGATCCATGTTTCGGTGAGGAAAATTCTGGAAAAAAAAAAACTAAGAAAAACAACACTAAAGGAGAATAGAAGAAAAGAAAAGACAAGAAACAAAAAGTAAAGCATAGAAAAATAATAGCAGATCGGATCGGATCGTTCGGTTTGTTTTATTTCGCCTGGACTGGACGTACTGTGTGGTGTTTTGTACTTGTATCGTATTGTATGTGAATGACGCATTTCTGATGCAAAACAAAAAAAAAAAAAAACAAAAAAAAAGCAAAGTAAGTAAGAGTAATTTTGTGAAAGATTTGCTATCGTTTAAAAATACTTTTGTGAAATTGGCTAAAACGTCGGAAACGGTAAGGGCGGCGCAAAATAATAATATAAAAAAAAAAATAAATTGGAAAAAAAAGTACGTGTCAATTGTGTGTTGTTCTTAATATTTGAAATGTTGAAAATTTCTTGAGTGATGAAGTGATTGTTTTCTATATTGGCGCATAAATAGATACAAATCAATGTCTGAGTAAATTCTTTTAAACAATTATGTAAACACTTATGTATACTAATACAATTTAATATTGTACAATACAAAATTTTCAATTTTTTTCTATTTAAAAGAACGAACTACCAGTTGAAAACGTCTGCACAATACGTTCAGTCGTCGTAATTATTTCGGCTACTGCTGGCTGGTCCGTGCAATCAAGTGAAGCGTAACGTAAAATAGTGAAAATCGTTTATGACTCCATATATGTATGTACTACATATATAAACATACTATATACTATAATATATACGAGTAACGTCCGTCCAATTGTTTATATCAAACGATTTTAGCGGCTTCAAGTTTATCGTCATTTGTACAGGGTGTCATCAAACATACAAACTAATATTTCTCAAATATAGCGTATTTTTTTAGGGATTGCATTTTCCGACAGGGATTAATTTGTCATAAATTGGCAACGCTTTTTTCATTTGAGCACAGTTTGGTTTGCCATTGTATCATGATTAGACTAAAGTCAGAACAACGCTTGCAAATTGTGAAAATTTATTTCGAAAAAGCGTGGTTTAGTTCGGAAATGTTATGTCGACATTACCGTCCAACCGAGCGACTAATTCGTAACACGTAAAAACTAAAACTAAAGTCGAAAATTGAACTTCCAGAATGCGCCATATCTGAGCAAACCATCAAAAAACTTATTTAAATACACTGATAACAAAAAATCAGGATTTCCATACTTGAATTGCTCCATAGCGGTAACAAAAGTAACCATGGTGACCACGGATTTTCAAACTATAAATTCTTGGTTCAAGAACAGAGTGGAAATTCTTAAATTTGGCCCTCTACTCAGCTTGAGTTTGAGAAAAAAATTAATTAATTTGAGTACAAAAGGGCTGAAAATTGTTTCTATTACGTTGTTGTTTTTTGTTTAACGCTAGAAAAATTTGGTGGAGGGAACTGGTATCGAACTATGATACATTGGAACGACGCTGTGAAATGTTATCGTCTTAACTACCTCGGCTAACATACATCTGACAATTGCAGTTGCTGAATCATTAATGGCATAAAACTATCTTTCTAATGAAGCCAATTTTCACTTTGAAATTATGTAATCTGAGTATTATAATTCAATTCAAAGTTATACAAATCTAGACAAGCATCCTATATAATAAACTTAAAACAAAACGTGATTTTTTGTTTAAATAAACGTATTATAATATTCTATATTATGTATCTAATATCCAATGTGTTGGAATTAGATCTATTCGTTGTCATCTCCATGACCCGGAGAGAAAATTTCTAGAGCATTTACTGCAAGGAAATTTCAATATTTAGTTTGAAGTTAAATTGAATTATGTGCTACATATAAGAGGGCAATATGTTTGAAAACATTTACAACTTACAATGTGTGTTATATTTAAATCTTGGAATGCAATTTTGTTAAATTTTGTTTAGTCAGATATTGCACAGTTGTTGGATATTCACGTGTGAATCAGAGTTCAGCTTGTGATTCCACACAAATTTTCCTGAAACACTCAAGAATCAAATCATACTCGCGCTCACAGAAAAAAAAAAAACTATCTATACAATCAACTAGTAAATATGATAAGCATTCTTACTCATTTATTGCTTCAACTTGGCTTAACACTCTTTATTGTCTGCGAATGTAAAGCTGATTCACAATTCGCACACTCGCTCTGACTCCGCTTTGAGTGAATGTCAATTACACTTGCTCAGACTTCGTTTCCGTTCGTCAAGCTTATCACTCAATTTTCGTAAGTAGCTCGCAAGCATAATACGCTGATCTGATTCATGGCACATCTCTGGTGTGAATGCGTTGGCAGTACAAAATTATGTTACTTTTGGTAGTTAAATCATGCATTCTTGCAAGTATGACAACAAATATAAAATTATTACGTTTTTCGTTGGATGTTTAGAAATTCGTATGATACATACATAGGGCGAACATACTGATGAGAAATCGTGACTGAGTTCGAAAGACGTGACTTCGCGTTTAAAAAATTGGAATGCTTTGCATATGAAGGACGAAAGGACATAGATATGACAACTCGACTTTTGATTCTGATGAGCCTTCTGCCTGTTGAACACATTTACACAAACTTAGTATATTCTTGGCCCCCCAGTGTATAAACAGGAACGAAAATTTGTAAGTCTAATTTTCTCTTATGGAATTTTGCTGTTAACGTGTCACGACTTTCATGGTACTTTTCTGATAATTTTACTACGAGACATACATTTGTGTCAAATTTCAACTAAATGGGAGGAGTGTACTGGCCACTTGTCCAGTGAATTTTTTTTTTTTTTGTCGGTGCCATTTACTTGTCTACCAAATCTTAACCATCTGCATCAAATAGTTGCTGATATATTGTGTGACAAATTTGGATTTTCAGTTATATGAAGCGGGCGAGGCGCCATCCATTTTTCCAATGGATCATATTTTTTCCAGTACACTTTACATATGTTTCATATGTCTTTCATATAAGTCAACTAGTTGCTGAGATATGACGGATTTGTTATTACTCTTAGATGGTGTGGCGGGGCACTGCCCTCCTTTCAGGCGATGTTTTTATTCGTACATGTAAACCAAATATGTCCTAAGATACATATAACGGATTTGGTTTATCTATTATATGGGATGTTCGTTTTTCCATTTGATATTCATATTCATGTGCGTTAATTAGTTGCCAAAATATGTATTTTATGTGGGGAGGGGGATTAGAATTGCGTAACACAGCTAGTTTTCTCCAAATGATATATAGCCTGAAACCTCTTTATCAATAGTAACACACTCCATAAATTTCATAACGATCGGTCCAATAGTTAAGACGACGATAAAAGACATACAGACAGACATTAATTTGTATATATACCCATACAGATAATAAAGTCTACGAACGTAGGTACTTTTAGAAAGCATTACACTCTCCAGTTTTCTCAAACTCTCTCCGTGAATCATCCACAGTTTATACACATATTAATATACAAATTAAAGCGTGGGCACTAAACTACAATCAGCTTGTATTAATAACGTTAATAACATTTATTTTCGCGTTTTACTAAATTTTTGCATGAATTTTACTTTTTTTAAATTATTATTACATATATTTTTCTTTTTAAATAGAGCGCTACTTTTAACACAGACGTTTCGCTTATAGCAAAAGTTATCGCAAATTATTTCCAATTTTATTCGCATCGTTTTTTTTTTTTCATTCTAAATAAAATTTAATTTTCTACTAAAACTATATGCAATGAAGTATGTGCAACTCTGCTTCTAAAAGCGATAGCCGGCAAAAAATTGCACAATATCTTATTGCAAATAATACTAATCAGTATGAGCCGGCTTTCTTTTTTCCTCCACCTCCCAACAATCTGCGCTTATCATTGTTTTAAATAAAAATTCATTTGTTTTCTGCAGTATAAACTCAGAAGAAAACAAAAAAAAAAAAATATCATTATTCATCATTTGAAACTTAATAAACAAAACGTTTATGAATTGCTCAATTTATACTTAATACAATATTTGATCTAGAATGTTTTAGACGCATTATTTCATACTAATTTAATTTGTATGACAAATCAATCAAACTGAAATTGAGTATATTTATGAATATTGCAATCTGCCATTGTCCTTATCAAAAAACAATAAAAGAAATTGATATATGTGTTAATAGTGTCTATGGTATGTCTTATTAGGTATAACTGTATTAAATCAAAACTGTCATAAATTGTTTTGAAGCACTAAACTGAAACGTCTAGAAATTTTAATGAGCTCTCCTATTCAAACAACCAATCAATGTAGAGCAATGAAAACTATAATACGATTCTTCAAATTGTTGTTGTCACGTGATTTTTGTCTAAATTTATCTTTTAAACATAAATTGTGTTTATATAGACTATTTACACGCCTGTTTTCTATTTATTTTGGTTTGTTTTTTTTTCGCACATTTTGCATTCGGACAGTTATTTTGATTAATGAGCAAAGTCAATAGGCTGACGTTTTTATTAAACACTTTTACTTAATTGATAAAAACCGAATAGGTATATCGGTATATATTTATATGGCTAGCTGAAAATAGACAGTTATTTATTAGTTAAACTTAAAGTTGCAGCAGTTATGTCAAATAACTTGCGATAATTATTTAATGTCAGCGCATTTACAAAGTGTACATATACAGAGGCGGATCCAGAACGCAATATTGATGAAGGGTGAAGTTCACTAATTTGACGAAAATATACAGTCCAACAAATGTATACTTCATTTAAATAATTACTTCAAATACATGCCTCTTTGTCGGACTGAAACTGACAGCGGAAACCGCAATTGCTGGAGAGAGTAGTTCTGGAGAGTTTTTTTTTTATGGTGAAAACGCTTACTAAGGCGGAGCATTGTAAAATTGTGCTCCCAAGGGGGTAAATGAAGGGATCAAAAGTTATATCCGATGATAAGTTTGTATTTTCGAAAAATTTTACTCCAAATGGGAAAGGGAGAGGGGCCGAAGACCTCTTCTAGAGTTAATTGCTCAATCAGTTTTATGATTTGCGCACCTGAAGCCAATTTTGCAAATATAGTTCTTAGAAAGTTTCTTCAACAAAAATAGTGCAATAATAAAGTTCATACAAAATTTATGGTTCACATAGAAAATTTTAAAATGCGAACAGTTTCTGATCTGATCACACTTACTAATTACATGGAATGTAAGCAACAAAATCTACAAGTATTACCTGGTAACGTACTGAACAACAGATTGCTCTAATATTTTTCCATCTGATTGTAAAAATCTCGAACTAAGTGTGAAAAAGGCATCTGACTTAACTCAGCGATAAACGTAACACACTTCTACCGAAACATATGAACAATTCCAGTCTTATTTAGAAATTATATAGATCAGAGGTGCCCAGAACGTACGCTCCTCACGCATATTTGTTATTGCAATGCACTTCAGTATCTGGCAAGCATTAACGTACACACACAACGAGCTCTTTACGTTAACCAGTGTGAATACGTCATCCTATAGCAAAGTGCAAAGCGGCTGCGTAGTTTTATTTTTTTGGTTTTTGGCCTATGCACAGACTTACACACACATGTAGCTCTTCCAATTTTCATGTTCTTCGTTATGTTTCTACGTATACCTAATATGAAAGCATACATTTTTTTTTGTAGTGGTGTGTGTGTGCCTTCTATTTGAAACTTTGAGATGTTTATACAAAACGCAAGCTACTTTATGTTGAAAATCTGCAAGGCAGCATTCTAGGACCTATAATATAATATTCTTTTACCTACGTGCAAATTTCCACAGCCACCTTAATAGTTATTTTCATTGACACTGCCTTTGTAGTAACTGCAAACATAGTGGAGAAATGTCTGCCTCCCCATATTTGGTGTTATGTTTTTAGATCTGATCTCTCTAGCAGTAGCCGTTTCGGCTGTACTTTGATGAATAAATCAGTCAAGCATACTTTATAGATAAAATTATCATAATAACTTACAATGATATACATATTTTTACTGTATGGAAAATTCTGTTGTGGCGGGGGTTTGTTCACCACTTTCTGTCGCCCATTGAACCGTCACTGACACATCATACTATTGTACATTGTACCTACTATTTGTACAATCATTATTTTCATTTGTAAAGTTTGAAAATACTACTATGTACTGCCATTGTTTCAATTGATGAGCGTTCGGCGTCAAAATGTAATAAATAACTAAATACACACGTCTGAATAGCTCACTTCAAACTAAATCCTGAATGGCAAACATTGTCTATACGAACGAGTATGGCTATACAATATTTGCTGTTGTATTTTAGTATTTAGTAATTATTAAAATCAATAATTTAAGTCCAAATTAAGTCACTCGATCGGTCTGTGTCTGTGTCAGGTGGTAATATATTGAACCCATAAAATTGATCACTCTGTTAATTGTTTTGTTTAGTATAAAAACACTACCGAATTTTTTTTATAACATTGTAGTTCTAGTTTAAAAAATGCTTTATGATATTTTAAAGCTTACGACCTGTCACTAGTAGAGAGAGTATATGTATTTTGGAGAACCTTTTGCATTATCTGAACAAATAAATGATTATCTTAAAACAAAACAAAAAAAAGAAGAAAAAAAAGTCTGCTTATCTAACTCGTGCCAAATGTCATGGCCTTTAAAATGAATTTTCCATTTATTGTGCTGTCAGTATACGAGCGTATTATAGCGACCCCTTAAATTGGATCAGCAGACCTTCGCACAAAGTTAGCTTGTCTCATTCTCATACATCATCCATCCACAGTCAATTTAATTATTTGATAATACCATAAAATAAAGTGTGAATTAAAAGTGCGTTGTATTGTTGGATCAAAATAATATTGTATATAAGCCAAGAAGTCACGAGAAACTTTTTGCACATGACTTTAGACGGAGGGCCTAATAAAAAAAAAAAAATAATAAAATAGTTCATATATATTTTTCTGAAAAATACACGTATTTACAATAATTTTCACAAGGCACAGGGTATTACGTAATAAGTTTGTGGAAAATACGTGTATAAACTGTTTTTGAATGCAAACAATTAAACTAGCTCAAATTGTGATCAATATTGAAAGAACTTTGGTGCTTAATATTTATTTGCATTTGAGGGTTCTTAACGAAAAAAGCTTTAAAAGAATTTTACTAAGATTTAGTAGCACAAAATAAATTCAAATATGAAAACAGTTCGAGCGGATGTTTTGCGTCATGTGGGCATATAAGATTTTACAAGTATTATCGTATTTTTCTATTTATTATTAATTGCAATTGCAAGTAAAGGGTGTGTGTTTTTTTTTGAGCAGGTAAGTTTTTGTTATGTTTACAACAAAAAATAATTGTTCGAAAAAATTGATATTTCGAAAACCATTCTCAAAAAAAAAAAAATAGTTGGGATTTTTTAAATTTACGCCTCAAAACACATAGAAAAAAGTATTTAAACCAGCTCTCGATATGAGGCCCAGATTTGTACATAATTGTTTGGGTAACCATCATGCAATGACTTCAATTATTCATTGAAAGTCAATCCACTTTTTTACCGTAAAATTTAATTCAGCAACTAGGCTCACTTCTGTCTCAACAGCTTTGTGAATAAGCTAAATTATTGCATTTGGTACAAGAAAAATCCAACGGTGTTCCTTCACATACCGGCACACCATGAAAAATGCACGGTTTGTTGCGGTTTATGGGCTGGTTGCATCATCGGGTCACACTACTTCAACTTCTTCATCATCGAGTCATACTTCTTCTCCGATATGGAGCCATTGAACGATTTTTTGTTTTGCAAAAGTAAGTGAAGGTTTCATACTGCTGCAGCAATCTCCGTTTTTTTTTGGAGAGAAGAGTTTAACGACAACATAATCTTCATAAACGAACCCATTGCCTGGAGCGCAACATCATGTGATTGATTTCAGCTTTTGAAGCCAATATCAAACGCACTATTCTTGCGATACGATCTCAAATGATTGAAAAAAATGATGAAAAATTAAATCTGCAGTATGCACTTCGTTAGAATTAAATTTTCAACATAATTGCCATAAAATTATCTACCAAACAAAACAAAAACAAGAAAAAACGTTAACTTCGCTTGAACCGAAGCTCTAATACCATTCGCACGAAATTTTAAATCGTATTTGAAGACAGAAACGTGGGTATCAATCATTAAGTTGATATTGACTACAATAAAAAAGTATTTCTTACAAAAAGTAAAAAGTGGGCGGTGGGTTTGTATGGGAGTTACCCCAAAAACTGGGAGTGGGAGTGATACTCTATTAAACTGCAATAAAAAGAAGTTAATGTGCAAAATTTTAACTGGATAGCATAAAAATTGGGCTCCAAATAATGCGAAACAACATACAGACGGACAGGGCTAGATCGACTCTTCTCGTCGATCTGATGAAGAATATATATACTTTATGGGGTCTACGATGCCTCCTTTAATGCGTTACAAACATTCAGACAAACTGATAATACCATATATATATAAAAATTTACTCATTCCATTTTATTTCAATTTAAAGTTCTATACCACTTGAAAATACACACTGTACAACAACAACAAATATTAAGAATATTCAAGAACTTTCGTTAAGTAAATTTTAGATGTTTGTTGTAAAGTTATGTTTTTGCATGAAATTGAATGCATTCGGCTACTTAGCAACTGCATGTTTGAGTTCTATAAACATGCAGCAGATAAAGATACATGTGCTGTAAGCGTAGCTACATATGTATGTATATGTTGCTCAATCAATCTATCTGTCTGGCTGTCCGTCTGTCTTTGTTTTTAAAAGTCCATAAAAACAAAATAAAAAAAACCAAAAAATTATCAAAACATAGACGCACTTTCAACTTGTATCACTAGCTCTGTTAATAAATATAGTAGTAAATGTATCTCGGATACACGTTCCGTTCGTTAATTATTGTCGTCGGCTGTGATACTCGTATTTAATTTTTTAACGTTCTTAGGAGCAGAGCGTCACGACACGACACGACACTCAACTCTCTCGTACATAAGTTTCGAACGCTTTCGCAACAGGTTCAAATACAAATCGTTTGTCATTGAGTTCAATTCGCGTTCCGTTCTGTAACGATTTCGCTCCGTGATTCGATCAATCGATCCGGTTTAGTTTGCATTGAACTTCAGTACGGTACGCGTCAATATTGATCGGAAACGCACCTTTCGGTAAAAAAAAATAAAAAAAAACTATACTTTATCCTGAAAAAAAAAAAAAAAATGTGAGTGAATTTCACAATAAGCCAAATAATAGTTGAAAATAAATTGCAAATACAATAAGCAAAACAAAAGTTTTATCTGCGAATTTGTATCTCGTTTGTTTTTCTTTATAAAATAGCTATGAAAATACATTTGCTAATGCGTTAAAAAATCGATATTCATAGAGCTTAATTCAATAATTGAAAAAGCTAACAGAACTCATAGTAGGTGAATAGTTAGTGTGTGAGATTTTCCGGCATACATATATGTATCTACACAGCTGTGTATCTTATAGCTACAAAGGACACAAATAGCAAATGTGTTTTGTGTGTTTCATAAATACAAGCATATGTATTAGTAAAGAATCTAGGATACAATCTCGTGTAATGGAAAAGAGCTGTGCTAGGGGGAGGGGTTGTTACATGACAAAAAAAATTACCCAACTAAATTATACCTCGCATAAATAATTATATGTGCATAAATATTTGAAATACCTATATCTAAAAATGTATCTGAAAAGCAACCATACATTCTTTTATGCAGTTTATTTGTATCTTTTGCTATTATAATATACCAAACTTCAATTTAATATACGTACATATCTCATTTGATCTAGCCTTACATACGTGCATAGTGTGCGGTTACCTATGACTTTTAGTTGTGAGTAATTATATATGTAAGATACATTTAGTTGATTGCTGGCTGCAGGTGTCGCAATTTGAAGAAGCTGAGTAACAAAAAATCGTTACAAAATTGAACGTGACTAATTATTTGTTTATTATTTTTTTCAAGATATACAAATGCTCAACATGCGTTTTTGGAATGAAGAATAGAGTAACGTAGTCTTTAGCTATGCAAAGAAATTTAACTTCAATGGGCGCGATTGCTTTTTTTTGTTCGGAAACATGCAGCTAAGCCGATTCTATCCAAGGAGAGATGTTTTGTTGTAATATTACTCATATCAACAATAATGAATACGAAGATGTTTCTGGATTAATTAGACGTTAAGCTAATAGAAGATTTTCAGGCAATGGTGTAGCAAGGGGTGGCCCCGGTTTAAAAGGGCTGCTAAAATTGAGTTTTGAATATATAATTGTTAGATGTTTGTGGTGTTTTTTTTTCTGTTCATATTGACCTTCTGCGGACACAGAACCATGTCTTTCTTTTCATTGAAATTATGCATAGTTTTTGCTCTTCACATTGGCCTCAGTGACTTTCTTTCTTTCAAATTGTTTCTTTTTTTTTTTTTTGTTCCTCACTTTGGCCTTCTTTGACCCTCAAAACCGTATGTTTCGCTTCTTTGAATTTGTTAAACCTCTTTCTCTTCCTTAAGGGCCCCCGAACCATATTCTTTCTTTCTTTTTACTAGTTTTTTTTTTGCTCCTCACTTTAACTTCCTACGGCCCCAAAACCATGCTTTTTTTTAATTTTATTGAATTTTGTACAATAAGTTTCTTTTTTGTCTTAGGGACGGACCACTACAACGATATATTCATCTTTTCTTTAAAATATTTTTTATTCTATTTTTTTGCCTACCCTGGCACCGGCCTCTAAAGATCTTGCTACCTCACAGTTTTTAGATCTAAAAAGTATTTAATATCCAGATTCTATGTTTATCTGAATCTGAGTTCTCCAATCTTCTCATATATAAAGCGATCATATTAACTGCTATTATTAATACAACTTTACAAATTGTTACAATTAAAGACCGGTGCCAATTTCACATTTATTTCTTCCGCTTGTGAATTATAAGCGAATAAAAAGATGTATAAATTCAAAACTAGTACCTACTTTAATTTAAGCTAAGGTCAGCCGTGTAAACTACTTACATGAAATTTGTGTATCTATCGTTCTTTTGGGGTCGGAAATCTTTCTCAGTTCACCCAACCAACCCTCCTCCCCCCTTCGTCTTTTAGATCCGCCACTGTATGAATAACTTACTCAATGTAACATTATTTTCAACACTCTGGAATCTAGTACTCTGAACTTTGCTTAAGGAAATAAAGCAAGATACAGAGCATCAAGAGTAGAGATAAATAAATTGATGATGATCATAAGCAGCTATTCAATCCAAGTCGCGTGATGTGTAAATGTCTATTTGACCGTTTCTCATGCCACATGCCCCATGCCCCATACTACTTACGAGAGTACTTCATATATAGTAAAATGGTTCTCATGCCCTCTCCGCCTACAATTATCCATGTTTATAGGGCGACAAATAAATAATTGCTTGCGTGCATTGCGTGACTTTAATTGAGTAGTGATGGCGCGTTTTCATTGCTTAATTTATTTACTTATTTTTTTTATTTGTGGAAATTTATTTGTTGCCCTTGCGATGATGCCAAAGTATTTCTAAAGTATATTTTTATTCTTGTCTACAATTGCGATATGTTTTTGTTACATACATAAATATTTATTAATAAAATTCTGTTTACAATTTATTTGCAGTTCACTTAAAGGGAAACCAAACCAAGAAGACATTGCACAAGCAATCTAGTAGAACCAAACCGAAACGTACCGAACAAACCATAGTAAAATTCGTATTCTCGGAGAATAAGAATTCCAATTCCAATTGGAAGTGAATATCAATGCAAGCAGAGTGTAAAGTTCAATCAATTGATGTGGCAAACCATAAATTGAAGGGTTCTTCGTTACATTCTCCATTTGTTGTCGTCTTTCGTATTCTGGCGAACGCAAACGCGTCAAATTCGCGTCAAAGATGAGTTTCAGCTCGGCCAGCGGACGTGAGAACAACGTTCGGAAACTATCATTCTTAGGCTTCAATACCAAGAAAAAGGTAAGTTTAAACTAAGCATACACAATTCTACAGCATGGATATCATGCTTCATTTTTTTTATTTTAAATGAATTTTGCACAAGTGCAGATAATAATAATATTTGAAATTACATTTGTTCGTTGATTATTTTCCGTTTGCATATGCCTAAATTGTGACTTTCAATACAAAAAGTATTTTTTTTATTTTTTTTTTTTTGTTATCGTTAATTTTTTGTGTTTGTTATTATTAACGTACATATGCGTATTATTTTCAAAGTAATGTCAAGCAACTGTTATTGATTTTTATTCCGATTCCGCGTTTGAGTTTAAAGCCAGTCAGTCCGTCCGTCCGCCATTCAGTGACACAAATTGTAAAACAAAACCGGTTTCAGTTTCACTTTCATCTGGCACTGCAATCCACACCGCACATGAAACTCCTTCGTTCAAATATTATTCGCATTGCATATGTATGTCATTCAAGACCAGATGATGATGTTGATGATGATATGTGTTAAAAGACATTAAGCGGTGTACGCATGCACTTGATTTTTAGACAGATTCTAAAGTCGATTGAAGCAGAGTGATGCAAAACTTCATATCTATAAAAAATGAAGCAGATTCTGAAAAAGGAGCTACTAACACTGGTCAACAGGGAAAGCGTGCATTCGATGGCAAATATTTTTTTTCTTTTTATAATTCATTATTATTTAATGGATTCGTTTTTTTCGCAATATGAATTTTTGAAGTTTTTGCTTTTGGAAGGAAGGTCTACTTTATTAGCTATATCTCGAATAAGAAACGACTCATCTGATTACGATGCGATTTCATTATCTTTTATCAAATTAAAGATAATGAAATACTTAAACAACAGTTTTTCAGATTATTAAAATCGCTTAAATAGTTTGAAAGTGATGAGCTGAAATATTTTAAAAATATCGATTTTTAAAACTTTTTATAAAAATAATCAATAGATATTTATCACCCATTAAAGCTGGAGTCTTGAATTCGTTTGTTTATTTTTTCTGATTTGCTTGGCAGTAAAAAATCCCATGTACAAGATAATTGTTGAAAATTTACTTAAGAAGTTGTAAAGGTGGTTAAGCAATTCTACAATATTCTTCTATTTCATTTTCTGTCATACATCTTACATATTATTTTTTTCAACAGGCGTTATTACGTGTCTCAAGACTATTTACTTTAATTCCTATTTAAATTTTATCCAGAGTCTCACTGACTTGAGTTAAAAGCTTGGTAATGGGTTTCATCAGAAAATGAAGTCCATAGAACGGAGTTATTAGTTTGCTATCCAAGAGGGATTGTCATGGATCGGGATTCATGACAAAGACTTTCTGATTGATACATAATTTCAATTAATTGCATTGAAAAAAAAGAGGGCAACATATACTACAAGTATTAGTATGAGGTGAAAATTCAGAAACATAAAAAGGTCGAATTTTAGTAAATATTTTTTAAAAACCATAACTTTGGGACTTATATTCGTATGCAAAAGACATAAAGTACAAAACTGCTTAAACATAAATGAATTCTATTTTTCACTTTTTTAAAAGTAGACTTTTTTGCTTTAAAAACATCTATAATTTTTAAATATTTCATCTCATATCTTTCAAACCGATTTTAAAACCCTGAAACCTGTTTTGTAAGTACTTCATTATCTTTATTTTGGCATATGTTTGAAATCAGATTCGTCGTTTCTGATACAAAATATAGCTAAAGTAGTGAACCTTATTTCGAGTTTATTGGACTAAATTCTATAAGAAAAAAATGGCATGGAAGAGACTTATCATTTCTTTTTAAAAATGTAGATTAGCTTAATTACAGTATTTTGCGAAATATTTGATAAAATCAGATTATCAAGTGTCAAAACATTGCCATACATTTCGTTGAGTTTAACCACATTTTCATTAATGCGAGAGAGATATATAAAATGAAATATGGCAACGCTTTGTATTTTGCTTACATTTCTTTTTCTTCCGTTAATCATAAAACAATACACACAACAGATTTCTTATTAATAGAATCTGTCCGAAAACAATGGATTAAGTACCCCTAATATTAATAAAAATAAATTTTAATTTAAACATAATGAAATTTAGAGCTACTATAAACAAATTACCAATGCAGTTATATTCGATACTATTTATTTACAAAATATATATGCTTGGATTTACATTTCAAGTGTGCGGCTTAATTTAATTTAATTGCATTGCAGGGCAAACTTTATGTGTAGCAAGCACAACATAGGCTGACAAATAGGAAACTCTATAGATGCACAGTGTAGTACTGTGACAGTCAGGAAATCAATATTCGTGGTCAAGGTTATTATCGTAATACTCTCCTCTCCCTCTCGTGTTCAAATTCAATGCAATTTTAATATTACATTTTAATGTAGTGTTGTAGGTGTTGTTTGTAGTAGTGTGTTATCGATTTTGATGACTACAACGGCGACCACCTGCTAACTAGATGCCCTGAAATGCTAACGACCGAATTTATTTGTTAGTTAGTTCACTGAGTTAGGCTGATTAGTCAGTCAACACAGTTTGATAATTGAACAAGAAAAATTGTTAACTTCGGTTGAACCGAAGCTCTTATACCATTCACACGAAATTTTAAATAGTATTGTAAAACATAAAAGTGGGGGCTTAAATTCGGGCTACCCTAAAAAGTGGGCGGTTCCCGCCCACTAGTAGATGTGTATGAAGCGATGTAGTTGATGTGTAAATTGCCGCCATATCGAATTTCAAGTTGATATTGACGTTTTCCATACAAATACATAAAAGTGTGCTTTGGGTTTATATGGGACTACCTCAAGAAGTGGGCGGGACACGCCCATTTATATATGTATATGAAGCGGTTGTCCACTAAAATCCACCAAATCAAATTTCAAGCTAATATTGATTTGCACGGTGGGTTTGTATAGGGGTTACCCCAAAAAGTGGGCGGGCCACTCCCATTAGTCTATATATGATAAGCGGCTGTCTATAAAATGGCACCACATTGCATTTCAACCTAATATTGACTCTAATAAAGAAGTTTTCATAAAAAAAGTCAAAAGTGGGCAGTAGGTTTGAATAGGAGCTACCACAAACATTAATGTATATGTCAACCATCCGACCACTATCAATCATTAAGTTGATATTGAGTACAATAAAAAAGTATTTCTTACAAAAAGTAAAAACTGGGAGTGGCGGGAATCTAAACACTCTATTAAACTGCAATAAAAATTAGTGTATATGCAAAATTTCAACTGGATACCATTAAAATTGGTCCCCAAAAAATGCGCAACAACATACAGACGGACAGGCAGACAGACGGACATGGCTTGATCGACTCGACTCGTCTCGTCACGCTGATGAAGAATATATATACTTTATGTGGTCTACGATGCCTCCTTTAATGCGTTACAAACTCTCAGACAATCTGATAATACCATTTCACACTATGTGTGAATGGTATAAAAATGTTCGGGCGTACATAATTGATACGTTACAGTAAAATAAAAATTTCCGGCATTGCACAGAAATTTCAATGATTCGGTGTGGTTGTTAGCTAATCTAGCTAAGAAGCTGAAATTCAGCGTTTGTAGATTAATTTTCTAACTTTTAGAACACTTTGAAGCATATTTGAAAAAAGGTTGAGTGTCACGGGTTAGAGCTCTGTTCACGTAATTCACGGATGGAGATACATTTTTTCTCGTCTGTTTTTAAAAAATTGAAAGGTAGTAGACGCTTTACAATGGTATATGAATGCCAAACAGCATATGAAACAAATGCACCATCTCTTAAAAATGTTTCTTAGACTGGATATTTTTCGATAGAAGATGAGTCTCGAGAAAGTCGACAAATATCATAGACCGATCAAAAGAAGTAAAGGCCACAATTGACGAAAATTCACGATTGACACATGAAATGCTTACTAATTTCGTATAAGATTTCCGTGTCATTTCGTTAACAGTGTTGTTATGTTTAGCAAAAAGTAGTAATCAGTGTTTTTAAACTCGCAAAAAGTAAACACCAGCTGTTTAACTTCTTTCTCTGCACTTGTTGGTCGCAGCAACCATTTCCGACACCAAATGCTGCGTGCACGACTTTTTCGCAATTTCTCTTCAGCTTTTTGCTTGTTTATTTGAATTTTTTTATTAAATGCATAAATTGCTAATGTAGCACAAATTTTCATTGTTTTATCCATTATAGATGCAAATGCACTAGTGTTACAAATGCGATTATGCTGCCACTGGCTAACACTGAAATTGTAGCTGCCAAATTGCATGCGCCTCATTTGACCACAAAGTAATATTTTTATGTGATATTTTGACAGTTGCATGATATACAAGACAGCTAAAATGACACGAAAATATAAGACCGTGTGACCAGGCCAGAAGAAACTGGGATTAAATGCCATGGTAGTGTCGCGAATATTTAAAAATGATGTGCTGTACATGAACTAATCTGCTCGATACGTTCCACCAAAGAGAGGCTCGACAATTCGAGTAGTTTGGAAAATTTGTGGAATTTTCTAAACAACATTTCCGCACATTTTCTTTTGTTGTTTAATCGTTTTAGTCGGAGAAAAACCTTAATTGAAGCTAATAGCTTATATTTGGATAATTACATTACTACCTTTCTTATTAAACAAATACATGTACACATCGAGTTCTTCTCCAATTCCAGATAAATTACTTGAGCTTGCACTACTTACTTCAAGTAGTTCCCCTTTTTCAGCAACGGATAAACTCTGGAATATAAGTCCTATCTATATACAAATAGTTTCCCGTTCAGAAGTCAGCATCTAAAAATATGGCACAGAAAAAGGCACTACTCTCGAATAGTGTAGACTCACGTTTATTCCGGTCTTAGCTTTCTATAAAAAATTAATATATGTTACTGCTAAGTTGGCGCAGAAGTCATACACGTTCTTCTCCAGCAGATACTCGAGCATCATATAGCTCATGCTCCAACAAGTACGACAATCCATTGCTGGCTTCTTTAACTACTTATCTAGCATTAGGTAGCTTATGAACGGCATGCGAAGCTTTTTGCCAGCCAAAATTGCTTTTGAAAATTAAGCATAAGAAAATATTTTTATTAGAAAAAAAAAAAATGAAAGTCATAACCGAAACTATACTGGTACAAATGTTTTGGTTCCGAAACGGCACTGATCTTTGATTTTATTTTATTTCGGTTCCGGTTTTAAAAAAATTTAAAATATCGGTTGCGGTTGCGGTTCTCAATTTGAATCGGTTAATTTCGGTTACCGGTTTCGGTTTTATTCCCTGCCTTGAACACATGGTTGAAATTAAATATGAAGCGCAGTTTTTATGTTTTTCTTCTTTAATTCGGCTTTATGCTTTGTAAGTGGAAAACAGGTATATATTTCATGTGATATTACGTAGCATAGAGGTAGAGGATAAATGCGGACTTATTTGTGCGACAAAAATAGTGCTCGCATATTAATACATATTAATATATTTTCGATAGTTAGATTTCCACAGAAAACATGCTTATTGCATTAAAAAAGCTTATTTAAGTAGTACAGCTTCAATTATATCGCCTAAAAATAGCTTTAAGGATCTTATCTATTTGCTTGAATTCAGATCTCGATTAAAGCTGTCAGTTTACATTTAAATATATTTATCACAAAAAACGACTGAAGTTTTCATATAATAAAACTAATTGATAAACGATACCCATTTTTACAACGATTCAATTGCAAAGCTTTTTACCAATGCGGAAAGCTTCTTGTCTGCCCAAAGCTTACTACTATGAACAATTGTTATCAGTTTACTGTAATCTATTGAAGGATATAAAAGTCTTAGCTCATTTCGATACCTATATATTACTAATGTATACAAAAATAATACATTAACTAAGAAGTCTATGTACATACATATGCACAATAAAAAATGTATTTAATGCTTTTATTATGCAATACCAGCAAAATCTGCTCCGCGCGCAAAGCATCTTTTTTCGCAATTGACCTTGAGAAAAGCTAACTTGACACAGTAATCAAGGATACAAGAATATTTATGCATCTGTGTGCGTGTGTGTAAATGTGGCTGTATGCATATGTGTGCAAGTACGTTTTGTACGTCACAGACCGGAAGCTGTTTTCAATGTCATGTCATCAGCTGTGCAACTGCAGGTTTGAGTGCAGGTAGAGGGCGTAAGCTTAAGCTCAACAGCTGTTTCGTTCGTTCGTTGGTTCGTTCGTATTTTCCATAAACGCTGGCGCGCGCCTTTAGTTATGCTACAACTATATTTTTTTCTTTTTAAATATAGTTCGTTAGTTCGGACCCGAGCTACCATGCGCCGACGCAGGCGCCAGCTGAACTTTCGGCTGTAGTCCGGCCAATTGATGTCTGTCCTGCCATCCAATTCAGCCCATGCATCCATCCATCTGTCCGCTAAGCTTAGCGGCTGGCACTTTCCCAATGAAAAAAACATTCGCTTCCGAGCGCGCTTTCGATTTCGAGGTCCAAGAGCTGTACGCACGTTAACGTAAAAAGTTTCCCTCGTTTTTTTTCTTATTATTTTTTTGTATGCCATATAACTACAATGTGCGTTAGTTGTGCTGTGACTGACTGATGTGTATAGATACTGTATATATAAATAATATATTTCAACCAAAAAAAAAAATAAAATAAAATAATTATAAAGAACCTATAAAGTATACACAATAAAAACGGTGCGTTATGGTGTAAAGAATTATAAATATATGGAATTAAGAGCACATTTTATGCATATATGTATATTAATAATAAATTTTTGTATCTGTATCAAGTCGGCTTGATATAAGAGCAGCAATCAATTTGTTAATTAGTTTTTTAGTCATGCAGTTTTTTGGGTTTTTCGAGTGTTATCTCTTTCTGACAACTTCTTTTCACGCTGCTCTTACAATTGCATCAATCATCGGTGACCTTGAGCTGCATATGTATGGAAGTTTTTTTTTTTATACAATACACATAGATACACACATGCACAAAAAGCTACACAGCGACAAAAAAAGGCACATGAATTTCGTTTGGCACTAAACCGGTTGCTCATTTTTGAAGCACAACTTTATTGTAATAATGCGCCAAATCATTAGTTATTCTGTTATTTATTTTATTTTTGCTTCTTTTTCAACATATCGACACATTCAGCTATCTAACTATGTATCTACAAACTGCAAACTATGTATCTGCAAGTCACGCGAAAATCAACAAGCATCTTCGTCATGTGACCGAGACGCTTTAATTGAAATGTATCGAATAAAAATAGAAATATACTACGTACGATATATGTATATACAACAACAACAACAACTATATATTTTTTAACATTCTCAATTAATTATTTAATTACTTTGTTACTGCACTCTTACAGACCGGCAATGAAGATCCCGATGAAGTGTTGCTGGATTCGGAAATGGAAAAAGTTTTTGCCGGTACAAGCCAACATAAAGATAAATTCGATGTGACTACTTTCCAGGATTCAAATCAACAACCAATTGGTTCATTTAAAAAGAATAGTAGTGAGTATCTTATATGCCCAAATATACTTTATAAAGTAATCTTATTTTTCTTCTTCTTTGCAGTACACCGCACAAATGATCTGAATATTGAAGAAGATTCGGAATACGAAAGCCAAACTGAGCCGCTAAATAATCCACAAAATTATGATGATATACCGGAAGATTTTCCGTTAGTCTCCGAGCGTGCTGGGCACGGAGATCATTCAGACAATTCAGCTGAAGAAAAACACGTACAATTTGGTGGTAAAAAGAAAGTAGCGACAATTTCACAGCCAAGTTTAACTTACGACGAACAACCGACCGATCAATTGCACGAACGCAAGCGTAGGAAAAGGTTAAATATTTTTTTATATATGTTTATATATAATCTTAAGATTTTTTGATACCATTCACACGTAGTTATTTATTTGGGCAACAACCGTTATAGGTTATGTCCGCACCAGTGCGCCTGATGCCATGTTGTTAATGCCAAGTTTTCGAAGATCATCCCTTGGTATTTCCAGTGCATGCTCGGTCACCCTCTTGGTCGTTGTCCCAGGATTGGAATCAAAAAAGGATCCTATCCGATACTTCCTCTATGTCTTCACTGATAAAAGTTTTGGGATGGCGGGAACCGAATACAGCGCACCAACTCTTAATTAATGGGCACCGCCTTCTCACAATTTTCTCACCTCGGAGCGGCTGTAATAACTATCTAATGTGGACTTCTGCAAACGACCCCATTTTCCATACATATTGAAGTATCAATTTGAGGACGGTGGGGAAGGGGGTAGCAGGGGAAACGGGAGGGCCACGTACAACGTCGCGGGACCTACTAGTTTTATATATTTTAGTGATAGCTTCTTATGGCCGGATACATATATATCGATGGGTGTGATTCCTTTATTTGGCGTAGCTCCAAACAAAGCACACTCCCACTTTTTGACTTTTTTATTGCAGTCAATGACACCCCTTTAAAACTTACCGCCCACTTTTGCGATTTTTTATGAAAAAATTTTTGTTAATTCTATACTAATATTATAAAGCTGAAGAGTTTGTTTGTTTGTTTGCTTGAACGCGCTAATCTCAGGAACTACTGGTCCGATTTGAAAGAGGAGGGCCGCGTACAACGTCGCGGGAACCATCTAGTGTAGTATAAACTTTTAGGGGTAATCTTGAAACTTCATGTGAATGGTATTAAAACCGAAGATAGCATTTTTTTTTGTTGTTTTTTTTTCTTGCTTTTTCTGAACTCATTGAATTTTTAATACATCTTTCAGTCGGCATCAGTATTATAGACAACGAAAATTCTCACACCAAGACAGCGTGGATCCGAAAAAGACACTTGAAGAAAATGGGGATGCGGGCACTCGTAGGATTTCGGTGCAGCCGGAGGATGCCACACTGGAGGTCAGATACATTTCTTAATTTATTATAACCTGTACCCAGAGAGTATAATAAGTTGCTGCGTGATAGAGTCCATATAAAGTGTATACATATGTATTTAATTAGTATCGGAAGCTGAAGATTTTTGTTTTCTATTACAGGAAGCCGACCTCAATGAATTGCGATCTCATCGTTCCGATGATCCACGCGCAATGCGTCGTCACAAAATACATCATTCAATTACACGTGAACTTCCGCAAATTAGTGTGGCAGCATTACAAGCATCTAAGAGGCCCGAAGTCGATCACAGTCCACATGAAGTAAACAAATTCTTACCATAAACATGCGTATGCAATGAGTAATATTTATTTCGTTCATAGATTTTTGTGCAATTAGATGAACTGATTGGCGTTGGCGATGATCGCGAATGGAAGGAGACAGCGCGTTGGATCAAGTACGAGGAAGATGTAGAAGAAGGCTCCGATCGTTGGGGCAAGCCGCATGTGGCCTCTTTGTCCTTCCATTCACTACTCAATTTGCGACGTTGCTTGGAGACTGGCTGTGTATTGTTGGATTTAAATGAGAAAGATCTGCCAGCTGTTGCCTATCGAGTTGTGGAACAGGTGATGCACATTTATATAACTTATTTATCTATTCTAATACTAACACATTATTATTATTAACTATTTTTAGATGGTAGTGGAAGATTTGATTGATGTAAATGACAAACCAGCAGTGATGCGTTCACTGTTGCTGCGTCATCGCCACGTTAACGAGCACCAAAGCGGATTTCCCTTTACAAAACGAAAGTACAACAGCTATACTAGTCTGCAGGTGGGTAATGTTTATGATGAGGATGTAAGGTCAATATATTTTAATTGTCATTATATGATTCATATATTCAATATAAACGAATTGTGTATGAGTACAATCATTTCATGTGTATACAAAAATTAAATTTTCCATATTTCAATTTCGCCTTTAACTTTTTCAAAATCTTTAAAACATTTGATTTGTATAGGATCTCTGTGATCTTGTGGAAATTACATTCACTCCTAAGTTGCATACGCTATCGATTTCGATATACGCAGATACATTTTATGTATGTATATTTATTTAGTGACCTTTACTGTGAAATTATATGTGTATTATGTTTTGCTCAGGGTGAAAGAACAAGAAGAAGCATATGTGTTCGAAAAGATTGAAAATTGAAAATAGTTGGGATGGCAATTGTTTCTAGCCTGAAATCCTAATAGTGGGTGGTACAACAAAAAATGTTCTTATATAAACAAGAAAATGAGGCATGGGGTTTGAATGGTGCTTATCCTTAAAGAGGTCCAATCTGAGCCTATAAGCAAAAAATGCAATTTGGCATTTCTAGTTTAATTAAGAACAAAAACAAAAAAATTTTGAATACAAAAAATTTAAAAATGGAGAGCAAATCAGAGCTACCCTTTATAGTGGTTCGATTTGGTTTGTATAGGGCTACCCCCTAAATTGGGGTTGGCATGTTCATTTATTACTAGTCATCTCTAGTCATCTGAAGAGTGAAAAGGAGGGTCTAAAAATGCAAATATGAAGTCTCTATATTTTATAGTCTCGGAGATCTGCACGTTCAAACTGACGATGTGTCTATGTACATAATATGCTCCGACACACTACTTTCTGCTTGTTACATACCTTTGCACACACTTAATATACCCTTGGCCCTATAGATACAGGGTATAACAAAATGCGCAACAAACCACAGACAGTCGGTTGTGAATAGAATAGCGGGTTGTAGATATTTTTGTTGTGTATGAAATAAATTGAAATAATTGGTACTTAATTTAAAATTTAAGAAATCTTCGATAGAGTAGGGGTTGAACCCATATCATTTCTGGCCAGTACGTAAGACAGTTGAGCCATCGAGTGATAAAGGTGTACAATTTATCCAAGAACAGCAATTATTAATAAAACTTAATGTGAAACTTAAATTGATTTTCCTTTGGTATGTAGTGGACTAATTAATTATTTAAATAATTGTTTAAATTGCAAAGTATTTATGTAGGGGCTACAACACAGTTATTTTGATAACTATACAGCATAAAAAGTTTCCATTTCCACCCAAAATTTCAAAGATTGGGTGAGAAGGGAGCATAGAAACACACAGAGGGATGCACAGACAGACAGACGAACATGGCTTGTCGTACTGATCACGAATATACATACGTAAACTTTATGGGTACTCTATAGGGCCGATGCTTTCTTTTAGGCGTTACAAACTTTGTGACTAAATTAGTGAATTATGGTGTATAAGTAATAAAAAAGTTCTTCCGAAGATGGCAGCATATACCAGAAACAATTGTCATTCTAGCAACTTTCAATCTCTGCGAACATATTTTATTGTTATTGTGCATTAACACTGAGAAAAATCAGTTCATATTTCTTAATTAGAAATACGATCTCGAGCTAGCTAAATTCATATACTACAGATACATTTTATTATCTTCTTTCATAACAACTTCAGCAACTACTATCTTGCCATGCTTCATATTCTGTTTCTATTTCTCTTATTCCTCTAACCGTAGGCCACACACATCATCATGACACCATTGGGAACGACATATAATAACTACATACTCGTCTATCTCATATATATAAATAGTATATAAAAGTTAAGTCCCATTTATCAAGCAGCACAAAACCGAAATATCAAAAGCTTGGTAAAGAACAAAAAAAAAAAAAAACTTGAACTTAATCTATGATATTTCATTGCTAATATTTTTTTGGAGCTAATGAACTTCATTGCATTTAATAAAACAATACAAATTGAAACATGCCAAATACAACTTTTTGCAGCGTATCAATTTACTACAACTAGTTTGATTTTTTATGCAATTTGAACCTACATCAAATTTTTTGCATTTTTTTAACAACCAAAGGACCTTGTATTAATAATAATAATAATATTCCACACACAATAAAGCAAGTTTTAAACTGCCTGTGTAAATCTTAATTTCTAATTTCTACCCAATGGTTCTGTTTTTCTACTGACTAATTAATATTCGTACTAAAAAAAAAAACAAAAAACAAAATGGGAATACATAATATATAATTCGATCAAAAAGTTACTTTGGATGGGCGTTGATCCTTCACAACAACAGCAACCAGAACAAGAGCAACCCCAACAACAGCAACAACAACAACAGCAACAGTTTGAAGATCAACCATATTTACAACCACAAATATACAATTTGCCTCACCGTTCGGTCTGTCAAACCTCGAGCGCACCATTCCCAGCGCCCACACTTAGTGGTCCAGCATCACAATATCGCAGACACTCCACGATGTCGTATCTCGGTGTAATATGTTTGAATATAACTGAAACTTATGAGTGAATAGTACAATATTATTTAATTTTATTTGATTATGCTCCAACTTTGTCCAATTCGTATCCGAAACCCAAACCAAACCACTCCAGTTGACGTTTAATTTATATGAGAATTTTTTCTTAATTAAAACGCTTGCTAGAATGTGCATGACTGTAGTCGAATAGTTTTATCTATGTTATCATTAATATAGTATGTTGTATGAGTTTAATGTATCTCCATTTTCCAATCTTCATAGAATCTAGCCGGCACGGATGATAAAAAAATCAAAATAATGCCAGCATGTGAAATCGGCGGCAGTAAACGCAGCAATGAGCTTAAGATTGACATGAAGGATGACATGTATTCATCATCCCAAGAAGATTTGAAGAAGCTGCAGAACGATACTATACTCAAGCGTATACCCGCAGGAGCAGAGGCTACAACTGTGCTGGTAAGTTTAGTTAGCTCAGTTAATATCATATGCCACATTGATTATTTTCTTTAACAGGTCGGTGCCGTTGAGTTTCTGGAACAGCCAACCATTGCCTTTGTGCGTCTCTCTGAGGGTGTTCAAATGCCGTCAATTACCGAGGTGCCAGTACCTGTGCGTTTCATGTTCGTACTACTTGGACCGCTCAATTTTGATTTGGACTATCATGAGGTCGGTCGTTCCATCTCCACACTGATGGCTAACGAAATGTTTCATGATATTGCTTACAGAGCTGATGATCGCAAGGATCTGCTGTCAGCCATTAATGAGTTTCTAGATGATTCGATTGTGCTGCCGCCGGGTAATTGGGATCGTCACGATTTGTTGCCTTTTGAAGAACTCAAGGCTAAGCGTGATTGGATACGAACACGCAAGGTTAAAGCGCTGAAAAAGCGCGGTAGTGATATGATTAAAGTCGGCACAAAAGAGGAGCTGAAGGTGCTAACCGAGAGCATAGTTGTTGGTGGTACCGGTGCGGATGGCGGCGGCGACGATGATGATGATAATGGCAAAAAGAAAAAACCCAATCCCATGGAAAAAACGCACCGTCTCTGGGGTGGTCTACGCAATGATCTCAAACGACGTATGCCAATGTTTAAGAGCGATATACTCGATGGCCTCAACACCGAAACATTGGCAGCTACCATATTCATGTATTTCGCTTGTCTCTCCACTGCAATCACTTTCGGAGGTTTGGCCTCAGCCAAAACGGACAGTCTCATTGGCATTTCGGAAACACTGCTCGCATGTTCGATTGTCGGTGTTGTATTTCATACGTTCTCCTGTCAGCCGCTGGTAATTATTGGCACCACCGGACCGTTGCTACTCTTCGACGAGGCGCTTAATAAATTTTGCATGGACAATGGCTTGAGTTTTCTGTCGGTGCGCGTTTACATTGGCATCTGGTTGGCAGTAATTTCACTCTGCATGTCTGCATTCGAAGGCAGTGTCTATGTGCGATTGCTGACACGTTTCACACAGGAAATATTCTCAGCACTTATTACGCTCATTTATATTGTGGAGACCATGCAGAAACTTGTTTCCGTCTACAGAGAGAATCCGCTGCTTTCCGACTATAATTTGCCGCCGCCAACACTGGTGGATCATGACATTTCATTCGAAAACGCCACACTATTAAATATGACGGCCAGTGATAATGTAACACTTGCACCAATATTACCAACATCGAATAAGGTAGCAGCGCCCATGAATCAACCCAACACGGCGCTCTTCTGCACAATTCTCACGCTGGCCACATTCACGGTAGCCTATTATCTGAAGCTGTTCCGTAACTCACATTTTCTGGGACGCAACGCAAGACGTGCGCTGGGCGACTTCGGTGTGCCAATTTCAATTGCCATCTTTGTTGGAATAGGCTATATGGTACCGCAGGTTTACACAGAGAAACTCAGTGTTCCACAGGGTATATCGCCAAGCGATCCCACACGACGTGGGTGGTTTATTGGCCTTAATCCTATGGGCACCTGGGTTCCATTTATCTGTGTCATACCTGCTTTGCTTGTCTACATACTCATCTTCATGGAGTCACAGATTTCCGAGCTGATTGTCGACAAGCCGGAGCGTGGTCTAAAGAAGGGTTCCGGTTTACATTGGGATATTGTACTGCTGTGTTTCCTGAATACGTTCTGCGGTTTCTTTGGCATGCCGTGGCATTGTGCTGCAACTGTGCGCTCAGTGACGCATGTCTCCTCCGTCACGATTATGTCGCGGTAAGTTTTGAAAACAATATGTTCATATTCCTTCCTATTCTGTAAATCGTCGTCGAGCATAGTCGTCACTTACAATGCATCCTTGAGGCGACTTGATTCGACGATGACTTACAGAATAGGAGGGACTGTTATACCCTATACCCAAAGGCACAAGTGTATAATAAGCTTGTGTGCATGTATGCCAGACTGGTTAAAGTGACACAAGAGCCATCACCCGATTTCATAAGCCACTAATTTGTTTTTCTAAATAAACAAAAAACGGTTGTGTTTGTGAATACTATTTGTTAATAGGTCCAAATAAACATTATTCACAAACAGAACTGATTTTCTTGAACAGCATCGGAAGCAAATATAGAAATGTCTGTCCGTCCGACGATTCCAGAAACTAGAAGAGCTAGATACACCAAACTTGGATATTTAAGCAACCATGATACATATGCGATAACAAAGAACAAGTAAAGTATTGGAAAGAACAATTATGTTACCCGTTAAACACACCTGAATACTTTTCTATAGAAGAAGAAATCTACATTAAAGCCAACAGCAATCTGAAGACATAAAGGAAACTTGGATTACCCAAAAAATTTGCTCAAATATGCCCGAGTTTGGCTATATAAAACCTCAACACATACGAGGGTTATGTCAAGTATTTAGAATGCCTGACAACTCACCTTTAAAAAAACGGATTTATCCAAAACCAAGAAGATGATCACCTAAGAGATGGATAGATGGTGTCGAAGATGATTAATATTTAATTGGCATTACTAATTGATAGAAAATAGACACAGTGGCGTAGATAGAGGAACCCTTTGATCCCCCAGTATATACTCATACAATATATACATATATACTCATACATATACGCAGATCAAGTTTAACAAAAACAATTTTTTTTATAAACATTTATTATACTCTGCACAAAGGACAACAACCATGATGCCCCAACTTTTAGGGATAACCCATACAAACCAACCGCCCACTTTCATATTTTGTATGAAAAAATTGTTCATTACAGTCTATATTAGCTTAAAATACTATATGGAGGCGTCTTACAGGACGGCTGCCACGCTCACAGTATAAAAAAAATACCATTTGAAAGGTATTAATTTGCAGATGTGCACAATCTACGATATATTTTATCACAATCGGTAGGATATTTTGAACGGAAAAGGCTTAAACAATCGTCACTCATACAACAAGTCAAACACACATATGTTTTACATGAAATACAAACGCACCAAAAAAAACAACAAATATTAAAATATTGGATATGAGGAGTTAAGACTCATTATACTTTGTATACGCTTCACTTTTATACTGGTGACTGTCTCTCTGTAGTTGGTATGAAATAGCAATAACAACAAACGCAATAATATACGAAATTATGTCCAGATTACGATAAATTGAGCTGATCGTAGGCCATACATACATATTAGGTCATTGTACACATTTTATGGGAAGCGCCATAATAACCCATCGCCTGCTTTTCGGATATATATAGTTATGTCACAGGCATGTCCTGCTCACTTTTGGAGATAGTTCCCATAAACTCAACAGCACAGTTTGTGGTTTTTGTATGTAAAATTTTCTTGTTATTTTAACTACACAACTTAAAAAAGAAGACTTCAAATAATCACTATAGCATTAAAATACTTTGAATTTGTTTGATAGATGCATGTGAAAAATATTGAAGCTTCAGTTCTAACAAAGTTAAGGCTTTGCATCCTTTGCATTTTTTTTTTTTTTTTGCAAACTTCAAAGTCTGCATAAACAAGAACACAGGATATTTCTAGCATTCTTAATTGCTAGTTTTTTACGTTAATTTTCAATTTGCACTTTCAGAACCCATGCGCCTGGTGAATCGCCACGTATTATTGATGTCAAGGAGCAGCGTATTTCCGGTTTCTTTGTCGCGCTCATGATTGGTCTATCGGTACTTATGCGACCACTATTGCGTCTCATACCGCTGGCAGTACTCTTCGGTGTGTTTCTTTATATGGGTGTGGCTTCCATGAGCGGCGTGCAATTGTTTGAGAGGTCAGTTAATAGTCAGCATGTTATAATAAACTCTTTATTAATAAGCATCTTTTTTTTTACAGAATAAGGCTGTATTTTATGCCCGTCAAACATTATCCACCTACTTCCTATGTGAAGCGTGTGCGCCCCTGGAAAATGCATCTTTTCACCACAATTCAAGTACTTTGTCTTGCTGTACTTTGGACTGTAAAATCTTCAAAATTCTCATTAGCATTTCCATTCTTTTTGATACTTATGGTACCCATACGTATACAAATGGGCAAACTCTATAAACCGGAAGAGTTGCAAGCAGTAAGTCAATCATTTATTGGCGTTTATATCGCAGTACTTAAACACTTTTTTTTATTTGTAACTCTTCTAGTTGGATGGCAGCGAACCAAGGTCCAATGAAGATGAGCCAGACTTCTACGAGCAGGCGCCAATACCTGCATGAGAAGCTGATAGCGTAGAGAAACGAACGTTAAAATTGTACACCTACGACATACTTAAATGAGCAATAAGAGATTTTCTAATTGTAACTTAAGTCTTGTTTTTGGTTTTTTGTTTTTGTTTTAAGCACAAACTAAAAGTATTATGTAAAAAAGTATTTACTAGCGCAAACAAAATTTAGAAAAAAATGAAATGCACAGAAACACAAGCAATTATTAAAAAAAAAAAAATGAAAAAAAAAAGTTTTGTAGTTGTAGACTGTTTGTTAAAAGCCTTAAATGTGTTTTTTTTTTGTAAAGAGGGTCTTGCACCAAAAATCAATCTTTTTTTTTTTTTTTTTTCTTAAAATATTGTAGTAAAAAAAAAAAGTTAAGTCAATGCGGTAATTTAATTGCCCCACTAGGCATATTTTAAATCCAACTAATGGTAGCTAGAATTGCAATCGGAATTGTCTTTAAAATGCTGTACGTAGTTAAAACTATTTAGAAAATGAAAGTCATTAAACAAATATACCTACATATATATATATATAGATAATAAATTGCACAGATACTTATGATTAATATATTATAGCATTCGAAGTATGAGTACTTAAGTTAGCTTGAGACTCAAATTTTATAGTTCTTTGGTTGTTAATTGGAATTGTGTTTATATTTCTTCATATATAATTGGAATTGATAATGTGTAATTGTTAGATGTTAATTTTATTCTATTTTATTTTACTCCACACACTCATTGTTCGAGTGTGTATGGTAATTAAATATTTTAATTTTAATTTTCTTTTTTGTTTTTTTAATTTATAAAAATTTGTGATTTAATAAACTGCGTACAGCACGTAATGAAATTGCTCATACAGCACTATTCTCTGTAACAAATAAGCCATAAATCAAACACTTTATGGTAAACTTCTTTTAATCAACATTTTTTGCACATAAAAATACGTTTTGAGATGTGCTAAATAAAATTCTTTGTGTTATACTGCTGTTATATACAATTTAAAATCGAAAAGTTTTGCTTAATTTTAACGCTTAGAGTTATTATTGTTTTTATGTACGGAGTATGCCGCCACAGGAAATACTTTCGCTAATTACAAAATCTTCAAATTTCAAACATGAAATTTAGTTTTATTTCGTATGAAATTTGGAGCTATTACGGCGAAAGCGTTTTCTGTGCTGCAACTCTGTTAAAGAAAATTCCATAGCTTTAAATTAAACAAACTAAACGATAGTTGTGATTTGTGACAAAAAGAAAAAAAAAAACAAAAAAAAAATCAAAAAAAAATCAAAAAAAAATTTAGCCATTGAATAAAGTCGAACTTTAATTCGTTTCAAATTCTTGCCACTGTCTTCTTTAGATAAATACCTACTAAACAAAACAAAAAATAGAGCAATGCATGGCATATCGCAAGAGTTTCCTATAGTTTATACTAGTATGATATGTATGTAAAATTACCAAAAAAAAAAAAAATATATATATATATATATATATATATATTTATATATTTTGTGATTGTACTTAACGTTTTAGGCGACAATAACTTTAATGGTCGAAACTAAATAAAATTAAAAAAAAATTATTTCTCTTAAAATATTTAAATTGGCTGTTTCATATTTTGTTTGTTAAAATTCTTGATTTAGTTTTGTGCTATTTTGCGTATATCAGATTCAGCGGGCACAACCGGCGCACGCACCTCAATACCGCGCACAGGTTTTCGATCCAGATGATGTATAATTTTGTAAACTTCGCTTCGATCCAAATCAATTCTCCGCTTTGGTTTTTGAAACTTCATAAAGTTAACTCTGCAACAAAAATTAATTTTTTCGATAAATAATTAAACAAACTTTTCAAACACGATTTAAAAAGAAAAACTAATGAGCATGTTGTACCTTGAATCGTAGCCCAGTAGCGGACTCTCGAAGGTAGGCCTTTGTTTTTTTTTTTTTATGAAATGAGATGTAAACGATGTAAATGATAACAATATGATTAGCGCACATTTGCAATGAGCATAATGTTGTTTTTGCATGTATATACTTTACCCCAGTGTAGTGCCAGTTATAAGTTCAGCCTGTGAGCTTAAAGTTTCTGCTATGAATTCCTCAATCTCGGCATCTTTTGGTTTATACCAACGTCTACCGCCGGGCAGTACAAGTGGTCTATCCGAAGATGGCACCAATGGACCAAAGGCACGCTTTGAACGCTTTGGTTGTTTACGTACCAAATGCTCCTCAAGCTCTTCGATGACATCGTGTTTCTAAGCGTAGCAAGCAACAGATTTCGAAATAGCGAGAAATACAAGAAAATGTATGAGAGTAGACACGGTTTTAGGTACATATTATGTTAGACGAATATCTCTAATAGCATATTTAGCATTCAAAAATTTTATTTAATTTCAAAAAAAAAATAAATAAATAAATAAAAAATGACAATGAAAAAAATTAAATTTTACGTTATTTCTTTGTGATAATTTTGCTAATCCAATTTTTAATCTTGAGAAATTGTATTTATCGTCTCTTAAGTTTTTTTTTTTACAATTCGAAACGTACCGTGTGCTGAAAAGAAAAAGAAGTTAGGTTGTTTAATGTTTTGATTTCCATTGATAGGTTTATGCTGTGAAAACTTATAGATTGAACCTACATAAAAAGGACTTTTCCGGTTTTCACTTTCGGAACAATTTTGTAAAACTAAATTTTGCAATATGAATTCACGTATCAAGAGATCAAGAGAAATTCACATGTACAACATACGATTAACCGTAACGCAGGCTTGGCCTTGCATTAGGCCATATATGACTGTGCGCGGTGCACTCTTTACGCTATATCTCAAAAACGGTTAATCGTATGAAAAAAAATTGAAACGAAATTTGTAGAGAATTTTATACTCAACAACTTTTATAATTGGTGCAAATCACATTTAAGATATAGGAAGCGAGATATTCGCGACCTTTGACCTTTAATATCTTAAGACGCTAACACGATATTATATAAGACTTTTGAGACAACATATAGAACGCCAAAAGAAAGGTTTATACCAATTTACAGCTTATTATTTTTCATTTCGAGGTGAAACTCTAATATGACTGGGCTAATTACTTAATACTACAAGTGAATTTAAATCGCAAAATCATCTCGAAATGCAATAATTTATCATTCCAAGCAATTCACTAACGTATCATTTTTAGACCCTCCACACATAGTGTATATGTACATATATATTAGCTTATTTATTCTTGATCAGCTCTTCGAGACGAGTCGATCTAGCCATGTCCGTCTGCCTGATAGCTACTTTTTGCATTTTTTGGGAAACATTTTTTTAGATATCCAACTGTAACCTGGTACCTAGACTTTTAATGCATTCAAATAGAGTGTCCATGTTGACATACCACGCCAACTTTTTAGGGTTGCCCTCATACAAACCACCAGTCAACTTTTGACTTTTTTTTGTAAGAACTTTTTAATTGTAGTCAATATCAAATGAAAAATTGACATGGTGGCTTCTTGGGAACGGGCGATGCACATATAAATCAATGATTGTGATTTCGGAATTTTATAGGGTAGCCACCATGCAAGCCGTACACCCACTTTTGAGATAGTTTTTAGCATCAAAAACTTTTGTCGAAACGTTGCTGACTTAGTCGGACATAATTAAAGGACTGTTATCATCTGTTCGATTTTGAGCCTAACCGGACAGTCGCAGAGCAGATCCAGTTTCGTCGTCCTTAATACAGAGTCTACACTCTGTTTCTGAGGACAGACATAGCTTGTTTAGACAATATCTCAATCGGTGATGACCAGTCAGGTAGGTGCGTTGGTTTTAGGGTTTCATATGGGATAAGCTAGTTGTCTAGCTTTCATAATCCAGGATGTTTTATCTAATGCTGAGTTGCAGAAATCATGAAGAAGTCTGCAATAAAGGTCTATCGGAAAAGGCAGTTGCAGATCCAATTCTGGCCTGCTCATCAGCAATTTCATTTCGTTCGGTACCCTTCCCGCCCTTCGGCGTCCTTAGAACTAAACATAAGATTGTGTGCGCAGACTTCAATGGTGTGGACCTCAGATTAAATTACCGTGGGCAAGGCACCCATGGCAATAGAGATCCTGGTGTTTTGTCCAAAAATACCCGTACCCATGTCGATAACTGAACCATCAGTAATCATTAAGTAATGGTCCAATACCAGACATACATTTATCTAGAAAAAAAATGAGAGTCTGATATATTACAGATTTCGATGCCAAAAATATATTTGGGAATACTAGTGTGACCCAATTCATCTAACATCAGACTAGTTACAGTCTGAAGTCTCAAAGAATTAACTACTACTGAGGATTGTGAGAACATGTGCAGCGTAGGTAGATCAATGATCACCTCCATTGTAGCAGTGGGAACTGTCCTAAAGAAAAAACCTATTGTTTTATGAAAATTAAGCGAAAATGAATGCTTTCGTACTGAACCAAAATGCTGTTGGGTGGTGGGAGGCGGTCCCCACTTCCCCCTTGGATCAGACAATGCTATGGATGCTTCGATCGATGTGTAGATCCAAAGCAAGGACTCCACGTACGACCAAACAAACGTTTACACGTCCAGAGGGTCATTGTTGCCTTATTGATAATGTTAACTTTTAGGGGTAGTTCCCACAAACTTACCACCCATGTTTAGGTTTCACAAATATTTTTTTGGGGTTAAAAATTTCATGTGAAGTGTATTATAGCAAGTAGAAGTAAAATTTTATACCACCATAAATTTAATTCTGTAGGAATTACGACGTGCACCCAAGTGCCTATCTAGTTTTTTGTACCTTTTGTTTCTTGGCAAGTTGTTCATCTGTCATTTGTGTGTTCAAATTCTGTTTGTGTTGCAGTTGTTGTTCTTCAGACAAACGTGAAAAATTTTCAATTTCTAAATCATCTTGGTCTTGTACTTGCTCTCCAACTTCAACATCTTTCGTAGTGGTTGCTTCAACAGTATCTGAAATATTTTAAATTAATTATTATTAAATTAAAAAGTGGCTTACGAATTACATTTATAAACAATCTATGTAAACATTCTCACCAGTTTCCTTAATTTCATGTTCTGTCTCAGTTTTATCCTTAGGCTGTGGTGATCCCTCGCTTTGCGTTTCACTGGCTGTTTCCAGCTTAAAGGTCGGCAGCAATTCAGCCAGTTGCTTGGTCACAGCATTCAGTGTTGTCTGTATGGTCGAGGGCAGCGAAGAGAGTGCCGCCAATTGTTGTTGCACATCATAGAGTTGTTTTTCCAGACGTAACTCCTCTTCGGTTTTCTTCACAGGTGGCGTGGTTGCATCCTCAGTAGTAGATGCTTCGGCACTTTCCATTTCCGGCTTTTCATTTTCCGCCAGTGTTTCGATCTCTTCCGGCTTGTTAGGCTCGCCATCTACCGCTTCAGTGTTAGTTTCAGTTACCACACTTGGTTGCTCAGCAACTTCTTCTGCATTATTTGTTTGAGGCGCCACTTCCAGATTAGGCAGCTCACTATCCGTTGGTAGAGGTTCTTCAACAATTTCTTCAGGTTCCTCTGCTGCTGCTGCTGGAGGTGATGGCTGTTTTTCTTCAGGTCCTGCTTCAGTTGCTGGCGGCTGCTCTTCAGTTTCTGTTGGCTGCTCAGTTTCTTCTGGCGTAGCAGCTGCACTAGCTTCAGGCTGAAAATAAAGTTGAAATAAGTAATCCATTTATCTCACAATAACTAAACTAATACTCACTTGAGGTGTTGTACCACGTGGTGCCGATTTTACAATTTTCACTTTATATGCATTCGCAGCACGTCGCTCGGCTTCCAGCATCTGCTTGCTCTTCGGTATCGGACGATTTGGCTTCTGCAAAAACGTAGACCATTTACGTATGTCCTTTTCACGTTCCGCTCTGGTTTTGATGGCCTCTTCATTGAGCGAACGCAGTACATCGCTTGTCATGCAAACACCTGGCTTCGGAAAGATTCTGTAGAAATTAACGCTAATATAATAAGATAGTTAATAAAAAAAATATGTTGCATGCTAAACGCGGATTACGCACCCCAGTACACCATTATGATCCTTCAACACTTCCGATTCGCCGGAGAGCACTGCAGCTATCTCCTCTTCGACAATTTTAATTTCAGTTAGCTCAGATAAAGCAGAACATGGGCGATCGGGTAGATCCGGAATGAAGATATTATCACGAAAATCTTCTTCTAGTTGCACTTCACGTGCTAGACTAGGCTTATCTTCTGTAAACTCAGTATGTTCCTTGCGAGTATAGGGAAATTTTTTTGGTTCACTTTCGATTACTTCTTCGTCTCTGTTTATTAAAATTATGACAGTTACAAAAAAGGTTTAGGAGCTGGTAATATTTATATTTACCTCTGCACACCGAAGTAGAACACATTTCCACAACTCTTAATAATGCGATTTGCTTCTTCATGTGCCAAGGGAAGTGCAGCAGTATCATTGATTCGAACAATGATATCATCTACCTGAAGTCCAGCTTCTTCTGCTATGCTGCCTTCAGCAATCTTGAGCATTTAAAGAAGAAGATTAATAACATTTCCGCAAATTTACACTTGGATGGCACAAATTAGTCTTAAATTAGTTTTCGGCACACATATCTTTCAATACATATTGTAATCAAATTGGCGCATGATAAGAAACTAAAAATAAATTTGCAAACTTGAAATATATGCACGCACACACACACACACACACATATATACATGCACATAATTCTATAAGAAACTACAATAATTTTCCATAGATGTAAAAAAAAATTCGAAGAACTACAATTTATTTTACAAATATGTATCTTTTTATTAATTGAAATAAATAATAATAAAACAGAAAAGTTATAGATATTCTCACACGAAAACATTTGCATTCGTAATACCACTTTATGTAATTACATAATTCCGATTCGATTTGAAATCGTTTCAAAAATGCATGCATTTATTTAATTTACACATAATTTTTAACCACATGAAGTTTGGATACACGAAAATTTATTTATCCAACCTTTACGACTGTCAGCGGGTAATCGTAATCGGCTCCGCCCACCAACCGGAAACCCCAGGGCACATTGTCAAAGCGACACATCTTTATGTCAACGACCATTTTGGACAAGGGCACTTTTCTCTTTGCTCTTCTTGAAATTATCACAGCTCTTTACCCTCAGCACAACTGATGTCGAGCTCAATTGACGCGACTGACCTGTTCTGATATTTCGTATATATATATATATATATATACAGGTAAACAGATTTCCTTCTCAATATCAAAACACCTGGCACTTGTATACTATATAGTTAGATATACTTCTGCTAAATTACCAATTGATGCAAAGTGTTCGCTCGATTGAAATCGCAAAGTGACTGAATGTCGCAAGAGCTAGTGCAAGATGCTAATTTAATCTGTTGAAAAAAATCTATCTCTTGCTTTAATTGATAAGATTCGCAGATACGTTCGAGAGCAGTTCAACAAGTGTTTGGAAATGACATGAAACAAAATCTTGTACGTTTTTAATATGATGTAAGCGTATATGTGCCTCGTGGGAGCCTGGCGTATAGCCATTGACTCCAACATATGAGGTGATAGGAGAGAAATAAAATAACTCCAGCAGAGCAAACAGATCGAGGAGCAAGAAAAAGTCTCGTTGAAAAACATCTGGAGCAACGGAGAGTATCACATTAATAAAACTTTTTGACAAACAGAACCTATTTTATTTAATTTCAAATTGAAATTTAAATTAATGGCATTTATGAATGCTTTTCATAAACTTGCATAGTTTTACTACGATTGAACCTCATCACTGCTTTATAATTGTGTATGCAGTTTTATAATTCGCAAACAGTTTATTTGCGTTTTGTATAAAGCGTCTAGATTTGAGTAAGAAGAACAATGTTGTGTTGAAATGGTCAGGTCAACAAATAAGAACTGTTTATCAGACAAACACTGCTAGAACGACTCATCTGGTCGGGCCGCGATTTAACTACCAGGAGCTATAGCTCCGATACGAAGTTTGAAGAGTATTAAAGCTTTCACCTTAAAGATTTGCGACAGTAAATTATTGGAACATTAATCCAAGACGCTGCTCATAGTATTGTGTTAAATCACCCTGTTTTGGATTTGACAACACCATGCAGGAACAGTGTGATGTATGCACAAAGCGCAGTATGCTTTCTAGTATGCTTTCTAGTTCATTCTAAAAAGCATGATAATAAGTCAGTGTACGAAAATATAGTGTTTTTACAGCTTTTAAACGCAGCGAGTATTTACAAAAATATATAAGTTTGCCCTCGTAAACACTTACTAAAATTAGCACACTCACATTTATCAATCGCATACGCAAATTGACTTTTTTAGATAATTCTCTTAATTACAATATTATTGATTATCTGACTCCCAAGACAATAGTTCAATGCTTCTCTTAAATCGCATGTAATGTCTTCTCTCTAGTTTTTTATAAAGTTTTCGTTTAGCAGAGCCGGCGCTAGGCTAGGGTGTGGAATTGCCCAACTGTCATATATAACAGCCTCGGTGAAGTTGTTAATAAAAAATATAGTGGTGCAAAAATTAAAACAATTTTCTTTTTTAATAATATCTGCTTTAAGAGATTAATAAAAATTTTAAATAGGAAAAAAAACTTGAGTTACTAGACGTTTTGTCATGGAATGGAAATGAACTCGAGCCTCTTTTTTAACCTCAGATTACTTCGATAATTTTTCATTAATCGAGACACCAACATGACATTTTATTCCAGTTTCTTAGTAAACAAATCTTCGTCAACTGTAGCCTTTTTTCTTTCATCGGTCGAAGATTTTTGTCAACTTTCGCGAGATTTGTCCTCTACCGAAAAATATGCAGTCTGAAATCTTCTAAGTCATTTTTCATGCTCATGCACATAAATAATTTTAATTTTTTTAAACATGCAATATTTCTTTAAGCCCATATCGATGTAAATTTCTGATACCGAAAAAACTTCATATAAAAAAAAAGCTGTCAAACAACAATCAAAAATGTTCGGCACGAACTGATTTTCAACGAGTACTTATATAACAAAAATTTTTGCTACCGAAAATACTTCATATACTCAAAAAACATGTGACAAAGGGTGTGACCCTTTGCATTTCCGTCAGAAAAAAACCAAAGACAAATCAATATGTATGAACTTTTCACCTATTAATTATCTGATTTTAGTATTTCATGTTGATTAATGATTAATTTCATGTTGGGAACACTGTTTTTTGTTTCTTTGACGTAGCAGTAATAATTTACAATTATGATAGCAAAAATTTTCATCGATCTCAGTATTGCGCTTTAATGAAAAAATTAATAATAACTTTTTTTTTTTTTATTTCTAAATAAAAGCAATTCTGAAAAAAAGGAAAATAATCTAAAAAAAAATTGTTTTTGTTTGCAACTAGTTTACCTTGAAAACTTTAGTTTCAAGTAAATATAGCCGTATTGCATACAATAATTTTATACACTAGATCTTTCTACATATGAGGAAATTCTAAAAGTCCAAGTTTAAAGGCTCTACCTTTTATAAAATCCGAGATCTGGTTGTTCAAACTTAACAGACGGACGGACGGACATGGCTAGATCGACTCCGCTTTCGATGCTGATCAAAAATATATATACTCCTTATGGGGTCTGTCACGCCTTCTTCTGCCTGTTACATGCATTTGCATAAACTTAGTATACCTCTGGGTAGAATATAATAAAATACCAGCAACTAACCAAACTTTTGTTAGTCCCCCGGGTATGTTAGTGTATAGAAAAGTATTTATTTAACGCGTATTGTTTAGTTTTATTTATCGTATATTGTACACCACATCGGGCAGATGCACATTAGCACGTAAATTCATTATTTACAAAACAACGTATAATACTTAATGAAGACGTTTAAGACGACAGATGCACAGAGATATATATGCAAAGTGCTCATTTATCATTAAATTTATAATATAAATTTACAATATACAATATATATAGTACGTACTTAGATTTTCAATACCGTGTGAATACCAACGTTTCTTCTAATTATTTTAGTTTAATCTGCTTTCGATCCTACTATACAATACTTATGTTTTATCGGTAGCAATAGAAATTAAATTGTTGAAATCCTACACTTAGCGACAATATGAGCTTAGCTCATCAAATGTGCAGGGCTTGCTGCAACACTCATCGGAAATGCCAAATCGACGCCTACGTGTATGAAATAATTGATTTAAGCCCGGTCCCAAAACTGTAGGAACATCATTTGGCCATAGTACTGCATCGCTGCGTTTATTTTGGTTCCATGTGACTGTAAGCATCTTATTATTATTATTTAAAAATTAATTACCTATTAAAAATATAGGCAAGTACATACGTGTACGTATCGATTTTGCATTGTATCCATGCAAACAGATTTTATCTAAGGCTTCTGGCAGCTCACGGCCGCAGAGTCGCATGGAGCCGACTACATCTGTGGTCAGCATAAATGTCACAAGTATGCAGACAAAGAGTACAACACCCAAGGACTTCGAATGCTGCATTATGCCTGAAGACTATTTAAATGTTGAAACTTTTAGTATAGTAGCACTAGATATCTCCCTTGGTGATCTTCGTTTACTACTGTAACCTCTGATAATTGTATGCGCTTTTATATACAAAATCTGAAATATATTACACTGTGTTTAACTGTCATCTCCAATTAGCTGATGTGTCTATTTGCTCTATTGAATATGGGTGGCTTGTTATTCATGGCACAAAGGAACCTATAGAGTGTGAGTATGGAGGTATTGCAACTCAACGTAAACAAAACATTTCACGTGAAAATAAATCGTTTAACTATTTATAGAAATTGTATTTACATACAACTATCGTATTAACCAGAAGAAGCTAAGCTAAGAACACAATGCGTAAGGAGAGATAAATTTCAAAGGTTAAATTTACTATAAACTATGACTATTTATTTAATGCATCTTTATTAGTTCAATTACAATATTTTTGTTTTTTGTTTGTTTAAAGTATATTAAATGTGGATAAAGTTGTAGATAGTATTTCCATATGTGTATGTATATCTTGTAGTTGTGCTGATTCTGTGCGTATATAGTAGTTTCTTCCATTGGTGAATTTGTTATTGCCCAAATTCGTGAAATCTTGTTTGGTATAAACCTTACAAGCAGTAGGCCACAATATCATCATAGGTGCAACCATTTTTGCAGCAATCATTGGCAATGCGACGACGATGACGTCTTAGGCCCGAAATGCTACGATCCTCTCCACGTCGCTTACGCACAGATGACAGTTCATCTTTAAGACGTCCCAGACCACGTACATTACCAGTACCAGTAGGCTGTGTGGTGTCTACCTCCTTAGCCAATGGGTTTACTACAATACAACAACAAAAAATAAAATTTTTATAAATAAATAAATATAAAATTTTGAAATAGTTTTTGTACAAAGATTTTGGAATAAAATTTTTAGAAACTTACACTCACGTCGCAGCCGTAGCGTGAATCCTTTGACACACAACAAGTCCAGAACTTCATTAAGTGCATCGCCACAAATTTTCTTCGTTTCATTGGGCACCACAAAAGTGGACATGGTCAGTAGAAATATTACATAAAACTTCACACCCAAACCGCAATTGACGTCCATAGTTGGACTTAAACTGGTACATCAAGTGTTGTACTTGGTACATAAACAATAAAACACAGAACGGTTGTGAGTGGTTAACTTTATGCTGCAGATAACCAAATGATTGCTTTAAAGAGTCTGGCGCCCTTTTATATACGTTTGAAGTCGATTTGACTTCTTGACATCATCTACCTTGTGCCACAAAACATCATCATTGTCAGCGCGTGTCAATGCCAGGTAGCAGATTTCAATTCTATCTTGGTATGGATAGTACAATTCGTCTCGGACTGTGAAACTAAATTAAGGGTTTTTTCTTTTCCGCGAAGTTGAAAAACATCAGCAGTGCATGTTGTTGTTGTTGCCGAATTGCGAGGATTTTCCGAAAATGCAACATGTTTCGTTCGAAGGAAATAGTACGAAAATTTTGTTTACCATTTACTGGTAATCTAAACAGATGTTGAAAGAATGCCTGTGGGAAACTCTTTCAACAAACAGAACGACTATTGCGCATATAAGTATGTATATGTTTTTTGTTTAAACTTTAGTATGAAATTCTTCTAGGTAATTAATTGAAATCTTCATGAGCTTTTTGCCTAAATGCTAGTTTCTTCTAAGAATGCCTTTTAATACAAAATGTGTTTATTGCTGCTGATTAATTAGCCTAAGTAATAACTTTTCTCAGCGTAAATCAAACATTTCTGTTGCAAAATTATGAAAAAATAAAAATTTTTGAAAATAATTTCAGTCACGCTGTCTTTCATCTCGTTCGATTCGGTTCTGAGAGCTTTCGCACAAAACTTAGAAAGTCTAAATACACATGTAGGTAGTAGATATGCATGTATGTATCGATATATATCACTTTAAAAATATCTTTCCGAAAATAAACACTAATAAACAAAAAGAAAAAAACACTTAATATAAAACGTTTTAATTTTAATAATGTTATATTTTCGCTTATAAGTTTAAATGTGTGTGTGTGTGTGTGTGTGTGTGTGTGTGCGCGCGCTCGTTTGTATAAATATCGCCTGGAAGCACACACACACGAACACATCATTTTAATACACTTACACCTAATATATATTTATTTTTATTTATAATGCCCTACACATAAAAATGGTCATCAGGTGTTTGGAAATTTGAGGAGCTTCTTCCTTTATAGAACTTAAAACAGACTAATGGCAAAAAATTATAGACCAATGTTGTTGGGACATATCTATATTTTTAAACTCTTGAGAAATTGAGTTTTGAAAAAAGTTTTCGTAATTCTGTATCTACGAAAATAAAAGCGTGGGGCTTTTACACCGTTTAGTCATCTAGGAGAGTAGTGCCAGAAGTACCCGACCTAATAAAGACAACACAACAAATTTGAGAAAATAATGACTACGCGTATGGTAGAAAGGATCAATCAGTCTTTCGTGAAAGATTTTAGTGAACTTGTAAGCAAGGGAAAAATTGAACATCGTTAGGTGATACAATACTTTCATTTGAAAGTCAACTAATATAATAGCAGAGCTAGATTCTACTCCGGGTGAGTCTGCTCCTCCATTGAAACCACAAGAGCTGTCAAACTGAACATATCAATTGTTAACACGCCAGAAATGGTGAAGAAAATCATGGAAATTTAATGTATTGCATGGCAGTCGATTGACATGGTTGGCATTTCAAAAAGTGCTTTACATCGTATATTGGCTGAAAACCTTGAAAAGAGAAAGCTGGGAGCAAGATGGGTTCTGCGATTATTCACAATATTGTTTCATCAAGACAATGCATCAGTTCACGCATCCGTCATCGAGATGGTCAAAATAATTGAGTTAAAGTTCTAATTATTAGGAAAGGTCCCTTACAAATCCACAGCTCACTTTTAAGTTTTTGTATGACAAAATGCATTACAGTTGGTATAAACTTCAAAATTTGATATGGGGACTTCTTCAAAATAGACGCTTATCACCCACGTTTACGTTATGAGTTCGATCTAATTTTTGGGGTCGCAATTTTGACAGAATTTGTATGAAATATTCGGATTCAAATTCAATTTCGATTATAGAATTTTTTCGATCCAATTCCATCAAACTCCAGGTGTAAAAATTTGTTGTGAATTTTTTTTTTCAAATTTCTGATAGGTTACACTGTTTTTTTTTTTTTTTTCTTTATACTTCAAAGATACATCTTAGAGTCTAAAATGATTTTCAATGAAAGCAAACATCGATAAGTTCTGTATCTCCATGTTTAATTTACATAAATTCAGTGCTCGTAAATAGATTTAAGGACTATGAAGCTGTAAAGAGTAAAAACCTAAAGAATTTGTTGGGTTTGCAACTTTGAAAATATGACCGCTGGTTTGGATTGCTGTCTTTAAAAAACTAAAGGATTAGAAAAAATATAAGGCAATTTAAAAAAAAAAAAAAATAAGTTAAACACTTTTTGAAGAACTTATCACATGAGATTATTGTTTTATTATTCATTTCTCTTTGTACAGCTTCTAGAAATGCTGTAGAGTATCGATTAGTCAGTCAATATAATCCGTGCAGCAAAAGCACACCCACCTTCGTTACCTATATGCAAATTTTTGTGTGTTTAGAACAACATATGTTGTATGTATGAAGATGATGATGACGATGGTGATGGTGATAATTTTTTTTCTTCTACAACATGGCAGCGCAGATGAAAAACCTAAGATAGAACATACATATTTTGTAGCCGTCGAGTCGTAGTAGTCGCAGTCGTCGCTCTTGTCATCAAATATTTTTCGTTAGGCGTGGAAATTCATTTTTCAGTAAGTGAATTTTTTCTTCCTCACCAAAGGTCATTAAGCAAGAAAACAATAAAAGATACAAAAACTATTTATTCAGAATTTCAAGTGACATGTGCATGAAAATATTTTGTCAAGCGAAACAACAAACAAATAAACATATGTTTAGCTAAATAAATAAATTGAACTGAGTTAATTGAAACTGTATGAATATAAAATTAATTATTTTTCAACTGCAGACAATGGAACTGTGACATTAAAAAAAAAGAGACAAAAAATTTAAAATCATTTGCTAAATAAAAAAATAAATAAAATAAAGTGTCTACTAATAAATTACTATAAAAAGCTAATTCTAGTTTTTGAACCAATCATTCTAAACGCTTACAAAGTCATATAAACAAAATGGCCGCCATGCAACGTCAGCTGGTCCACAAGCAATTCAACTCGCCCATGGGGCTCTATTCGCGCGACAATGTTCAAGCGACACTGGATCGCGAATTGAAAGCATTTGGTGCCGAAGGGTAAGTGTAAAACTAAAATTTAATTAAACTAATTACGTCGATTAAATTGCTTTCAAATAGCAGCGACAAATGACTACGCCACGCCACACCACAGCATAGCACACAATATACATGAGTCATCATTGCATTCGCATCGCATCACAATAGATTCAATTCACATTGTTGGCACTTATCACCAAGCAGAACGCTATAAATATCACCTGAAACATACAAGATATATGTATGTGAGCTGTGAGCTAACTAATGTAAATTTTAATCATTGTTACTCTATGCAAACGGATTCAGCCTACATTGAACGTTAAATCAAATTTCAGCTTCAGATACTTTTTCAGATACTTTTTAACGTAGCTTCAGATCAAATAAATATAAAAAAAAAACTCTTGGTGCGGTCAAAACCAAGTGATGAAAGTCTACTTGTAACTCCCCAAACTTAAGATAACAATTTTGTGACAAGAGATTTATATTTTTCAATTGCATTGTTGGAATGGTTTGTAATATGTAATTTTTTTATATTGGAACTTAATGAATGTGAAATAATATATTTTATAATCAATTCCCACAAAACAAATGAACAATACAAATCTTTCGCCACAAAATTGATATCAGAAGTTTTGTGAGTTGCGAGTAGTCTCTAGGTTTATATCTCTATTTTTATTTGACATTAGTCATTTTAATGGAGAAGCTGAATGTAGTGTTTAGCTAGAACTGTAAATGAAACTTGTACCTTGTTTAAGGCTAATTATATGATTCATTTATTTGTTCGGGGCTATATATTTAGTGGTCCATTCTGAACATATGCAGGATATTGACGAAAAAGAAATAATTAAAAAAATAACAAAAATGTTCATACACAATAACTATAAAAATACCGATAAATAATGAGTATAACACTTAAAACCGGAGTTTATCCATGCTGCGCATAGCACATGTAGCATCGATTGGTATGAGACCAAAAAGTAAAAAAATTAACAATTTTTTATTCAAAATGCTACAACTCAGCTTCCAGGAATTACAGATAAAAGTACAATATATCAAAATTTTCCCAATCTCATAATGTATTTTCGATCGAAATATGAGCACAAAAATTTGGGCTCAATTTTTGGCAAATCGTCAAAATATACTTTTCAAAATTTATTTTGACTTATATTTTTTATGTAGTAATTGTACTACGTCGACTATGCATTCATTTGATATGTATTCGAAAGATCTTTTCAACGACATATTACATGATAAAAAATATTAACCCATTTGGACAATTGAAATTATTTATTTTACTTGTCAAAATCCACCATTTAGAAAAAATGTATAGAACAAAAGTTTTTAGTTTTTTTATATACAAAAATTTAGGTTTTCTAAAGAATTCATACAAATAAACTCACACACACACAAACTATTTCATTAACTCTTTAAAAAATTTCAACAATGCATAACTTTTGAACAGTTGGAACAGTCTTAGTCTTGGACTAGTTGGACTCGTCTCTGTATCGAAATAAATATGTTTGAGACTATATGTTTGAGACAAGAGCTCCAAAACCCCTTCGGAGTGAGTATTTTATACCTCTCTATATTTCGGATTGATTCGATTTTGTATGTATTTGATTAAGACCTTTTTAAGGATGTATGTATACCACGTCTCGATCGAACCTATGAATAGAAACTTCGTTTGTTACTGTGGTGGGCTTTCGTCACTCGCGTGTACTACCGTCCACAGTGCTAATTTTTAACGAGCGCATCACATTCCAGAAGAGGCTACTTTGTAGTACTCAGAAATACAAAAACAAAGAATAAAAGATAGAAACTTAGATAGCCAAACGTCTCTGACGTCAAAACGTACGCTGTAAAGTATCAAAAAATAGCAGAAAAAAAAAATGTACATACTTAGATGCTGTCTAGCGCCGTTGCCTCAAGAACACAAACAAATGATATCAGATCAGCACCTTACCTCAGCACACCTTTGTGATATGTACTACAATACATATAGTCTAAATGAATAATTTTTGCATTGTAGCATTGGATGGAAGAAGGCAATGCAAAAGCAAGCGTGAAACAAGTGAAACCGCAAGATACATAGTTTGTATCTTGTATCTTGTATCTGTATGTATTTGTATTTATAACAGACTAATTAGCAAAACCATATACACACAAGCACATACATACATGCACGCATAAAGACTAGGGGCGGCTAAACAATGCATTTTGTAATTTACATACTGGCAACATATGTTGCAGAGCTTTTTCCATATGTATAGGTACCAAAAAAAAAAAGAAAACACCTATATAGATACTGCAAAAGTAGCTGAGGTGAGGGCTGGCAAAACAACTAACAAAAACATTTACAAAAAGCTTAAATATAAATAAAAAGCTTCATGCAACGCTCGACCAATTGGAGCGTGATAATAAGGCTTTTAAGCGCTTTTTTTTTTTTTTTAAATTTGCATAAAATTCATAGACATAGCTTAACACTGAGCTAACATAATTACATTTCTTTTAATATTTATACTTAAGTTAATCTTGTTGATACTTATAAATAGTATAATGCAATAAACCACATTTATGCTTAACTCCATTTACATGTTTACATCCGCCCTAGTACATAATTAAATGAAATCTTTGATTCAATTAGCAAAAACCCAAGACTACTGCCAGTCTCTTTTCATTTATCGTCCAAAGCACACGCGACTGTCTTCGTAATTGAGATAAATTAATTAAAATTTAAAATTAAAATTAAAATATAAAAAAAAAGAAATATTTACAAGAAAATCAAAGCAAAATGTAATTACTAAATCTAAATCAACGGCTTTAATTTCTATCTCAAATGGAAAATGTTAAGCTAAAAATTAGTCATAATTGAATAAAATTTAACAATTGAAGATTTTTAATACAAATCTTTAATACAATCATAGAAGAGTACTTAAAACGTGAAACAAGTGATAAGATAAAATACCACACTTAATTATTATATAAAGAATTTTTTTTCGTTAGTTGAGATACATGAGAGAACTATTTGGATGATAATTCTTAGCTTATCAAAAAAACCAAAAAAAAAAAAGTAGAAAAAAAGTGTCATTAACTTGAAAGCAAACAATTTATATATATTTAAATTAAAATGTTTTTAACTTAATTATGCAAAATTTTGAATTTTGCATTTCAGGATTAACGTTGATCCCAATCAATCCAAGCCGCTCAACTTGGTCAATTCCTCGGTGTTGCGCGCTGTTGAGGAGGAGGATCAGAATAGTGGTAAGTCAATCTATACTCGTATATAACTAGTATACAGAGGCGGATCCAGAACGTAAATTTGTGGAGAATTCTACACCTTTGTGATAGTATTTACATTTGACAGGCCAAAGAATAAACTGTAGTTCCTCAACTGAACAGCAATATAGAATATGTTGCATGAAAATGAATTATTCATGTCTTGAAATAAAATTTATTTAAACCGAAATTAAAAATAAAAAAAATAAAAATGGTTTATTTAACCACTGAGCTATCGAAGTACAACTTTTCATGTTCGAAATGTGCAAATACAAAAGCTCTCTAAGTGTTTTAGTATTACCACCATATCTTCATAAATATGAAAATTGTGCACCATTTACCACTGTTTCTGTTGAACGAAATTTTGAGTTAAAGTTTTACTAGTGTCGGTAACTAGCGAGTCTATATCTCAAGTTTTATGACTCTAAAATTCTTATAACTGAAGTTGGATGACTCTAAGTGTTATTGTAACTAAGAACTATTTTCTTGCACAGACGTACTTGTACTTGTATATAGTTTATCTTTCATAATTTCTTTACATACATTTTTAAAGTACAACATACAAAAAAAAGCAAATACTTTTGTTCAAGTTATAAAAAGTCTCATCTGCAGATTGTCGATTCTATTTATTACAAGGTATGTAATTACACTCTGTACATGAATTTTGAAGTTCCGTCTACATTTCATGTCATTTGAGGTGAACATTTTTGGCATACAACTTGTTAGGGATAATCGAAAAAATGCCATGATCGACAAGTATGTTTTAGCCAAAGGATTTTCGCCATTTCCTAGTGTAATTAATACATTTTGCACGCATCTCAAATATGACAGTTAAGCATTTAGGGATATAGTGATTCTTTGAAGTCTTCATTCCGTTTTGGTGGTTAGCTCAAAAGTTTTTCATACAAAACCTGAAAAAGGTGTAGTAGGTTTGTATGGGGTTATATCTTTTAGTGGACGTGGTATGGTAATTGTGATATATGATTAGCCTATGAACATAAGAAGTCTTCATACCCCATAATAGATGAATATCTTAAAAACTGAATGAGTAGTTTTGATTCGTACAAACAAGCAGACAGACGGACATGGCTAGTTCGATTCGTCTCGTCAAGCTGATCAAGAATACACAATAGTATATACTTTATGGGGTCTCCATTGCTTCTTTTAATGCGTTAATATTATTCAAACTATGAGTAAAGAGTATAAAAAATTTATAGAATATTTTTGAATTTTTTTTGTTAATATAAAAATTTATAGTTCATTCAATACTATTTACAATGAGAGGATTTTTATTTTTACTGAATAAATGTTTTTCTGCTGAAGAACAGCAAGAGTTTTTTCTCTTCCTACGTCGATCCGCCTCTGCTAGTATGTAGTCCTTTTACTAAATGTATGAATGTGTCTGCGTGTGTGTGCCGTAAATGTAGATAATATTTTTTAAATACGTAGATTCAGTAATATCTACAGATATAACTGCCAAACCAAAACTTCTGTGTACCCACCTTCTTTTTTTTTTTTTGTTTGTGGTAATTTGTAACATTAATTTAGTTTCAAGTAGTTTTAAAGAATTTTCTGTTAATTCAGAAGGAACATGTCAGCGCTGCAGTCGTCCACGTCAGCGTCAGTTTCCAGCTACACAGTTGCATCAGGAGCTGCTCAAACAAATTAAAACCGATTATTATAGTGTACAAAAGGATATATCTGTTGATAGGGATACAGTATTGAAAATAAATCGTTTGGCTACACGTAGAAATTTGCATAAACGCGAACAAAGTTGGCCACCAACTGAGAGTGGCGCTGAGCTAGTAACTGCGACCAAAACCGGACGTCTTACAGCTGAAAATCGTGTCTGCAGTTCTTCTAGAGATAATATAGTACACTTTAATGAGACAATCTGTAAGCAACATGTTATCGATCCAATACGCGAAATATTCAATAGTCCCACTAGAATAATTGAGCCCACTTTGAAAGAATTGAAAAGTCATCATAACGCCCTAATAAAAGAGAATGGTAAATGTGTAACAAAGGACAAGGAAAATAGACCAATACAGTCGAAAAGGCGTTTAATAGATTATAACAAGGAACATGGTACTAGTGAAAAGGATGGCCAGAGCGTTGTTGAATTATTACCAAAGCCTGCTTTAGTCGAAGCTATTAATACAACAAACACTGTGGACAATGCAGCACAAACGCCAACGACAAAAGGCTTCTCGGCACCGGAGACAAAAGCGGCGGATCTCTATATAGGCATTGTAGCGCCCAAATGTGAATACTATGAATTATTGGCGAGCAGCAATGCGCGTGCGAAAAAGCCAAGAAGTCAAGCTATGACAGCGGCAACGAGTAGAGGACGCAAAGGACGTCAGTGTCAGTCATTGGAGCGTTTAAAAATGCGAACTCAAGCTGAGCTACCGCCACCAAAACCACGTGCACGTAGCGCCTCTGGTGCTGCTGCCGCTGCTGCTACTGCTGCTACTGCTGCTGGTGGTGGCGGTGCTGTTAAACCAAAGTTACAGCGTCGCTCTATCAAATTGGCAACGGAGATACAAATATCCTATGAAGATCCTGATGCCAAAACCAGCATAGAGCGTGACCAGCCACATATCGAAGCACTTAACGCTATTGAAAATCTACCGCTGCCTCCTATACCATATATGGAGGCTGACCTTGCTGCAAACAAAGACAATGACGACGTTGATAGTGCTTCTAGTACTTCTAGCGCGATGTCACGCATCAAGACGACATTTTTACAGCCAACAAAATCGAAGCAACTGTTTAATAAAAATTTGGACAGCGAGACTACAGCCAAGAGACAACCACAACTGCTCAACGATGTGCCGAATGCGTTTGGACAGCAAATGCATCTCATACCAATTACATTGCCAGCAAATGAAGACAAAAAGCAGCAGGAGCCGGAATACATGGTCAGTTCAATACAACAATTGAAACGCGACGGTTCGTGTAGCGAAGAAGTATCCAAACGAAAATCCTTAAACAGTAGGGCGAATATTGAGCCGTTTAGTGTCGATAATAAACAAAAGATGGCAAAAAGTGATATACGCAATGAAATCAGTCAAGATTTTGCACAATTAGAAGTTAAATATGCAAATATACAGAAATCCATAAGCGATCATTTAAAGGAAATCGATGCATATATGGAACATGCAAAAAATGCCTTAAAGCGCAGTGTGGATACATCATCGACAATTATAAAAGATACACAAGCAATCGAAACAAAAAGGAATACACGCGCTGCTACACAGGACGAACTCTGGCAAACATTCAACGCAAGGCAATCACCCATTTTGGATGGTGAGAGTCCATTGCAAGCCATATTGCGCAAGATCTACTGCAAAGCGCATGCTGGCGCTGATAGAAAATCAAATCAATTATTACATGACATAGATTTGAGTGCAACAAGCAATGAGCCGGAGAATGCATTAGAAAATGTACCCGTCGTTGAGCAAGCTTTGAGCGATTTAAAAGACTTCGCTGGCTCTTTGGATACTGTGCACGTATTGCAGCCGTTGGAACATAAAATATATCCAAATGTCTGTGAGGCACAGCACATTGAAGTGCACTCGGATGATAGTCTAAAATCTGTGTCAGCTGTAGAAACTCATCAAGTGGATGACGATCACTATCAGCATGTTTCCGATGTGGTAGCTAGTTTTGAACATTTGAGTGAAGCTACACCGCGTGCTTTGAAAACACCAACGCCAACTTTTAAAGTTACCACTAATGTTGAAGCTACTGATGGAACTGAGGCAAAGCAGATTTCATTTACTGAACAAGCAACGAAGGATGATATAGCTAGGCTAGCTGCAGAAAACGTAGAACAAATAGACTCAGATACGCGACACGATAAATGCGCAGCAGATTGCTGTCCAATTTGTCAAGATGCACAACGTAAGTCACCACATACTTGGGGCAAAATTACACCAACCGATCTTTGGCGTTTCGAAAATATACATAATGATAAATTTGATACATATGTGGCCACCTACGAGATACCAAGTCCATATATATCACGTCAAATATCTTGGGATGATATGTTCGAAAAACAAACTCAATTAAATTTAAATGCCCAGCAGCAGGCGGCAGAAAAACCAGTAGAAACATTAGAAACCGACAGCACTAAACGTCATGAAAATATACTTGAAATCATAACAGATACTAAAGTATCTAAGAAAAATGCTAAAGATACAACAGCAACAAATAAAGAAGTCTCAGCTGCAACTATTGCGCAGAGTGTACAAAAGTGTACCACTCCAGAGGTGAAATTGAGAGAACAAAACGCACAGCAATTGAAGGTCTTTGTGCCACAGCACGAAGGACATAATGTCGGTTTAGTGGTACACGCTGCGCAATTGGAACAACAAAATTTCGCAGCGAAGCCACATTTCTTGAACGCTCTCACATATGCAGCCAACACCACTTCACTGCGTGCATCTCCCGCCATGGAAGATACAGCAATGTCGGAGAAAGCATTCCGCAGCAGTTCACAACCGCCTCCATGCGAATATTTGCTACAACACGACGCTGATGTTGCGTCTACAGCGCCGCCTCCGCCACCTCCGCCACCCGCTTTCCGTGATAGCAACTACGTCAATTATAATACAGCAGCTGACACAACAATAGGTACAGTGGTAATGGAGCCGACACTGTACTGGAGAGGTGATCCGGTGATAAGTCGTGGCTTCGATAATGTTTCGCCACGCCCTTTTATGGCTAATGCGGGCGAAGGAGGTATGTTAAACACGTTATAACACTACATCTTGGTTGTGCTCATTACTACGTGTTTAACTCTATTCCTATTGCATTCTATCTGTGTAAATACATATAGATTTCCAGTTTTGTAAAGATTTTGCGAAGGTGAATTCGTTAAAATGATATATTTCTTATATTTAACTTTTTATCGAACTCATTTTCGCAGATTTTACTCAAAAGTGAGTACCAGTACAAGCATTTTTATATTATAGCGGAAAAGTATCTTCCCAAGTATTCTGCCATTGAATTCAGTTTACGTGTAGCATATTATTTGGTTTGGTTTAATTTTTTTTTTTAAGCTGTAATAAATGCCAACAAATTGTATTTCAAAAACGCAAATTTAAACTAATGACTACAAAATATTTCAATGATGCATACTAGTTTCTATTTTTCTTTTTTTTTTCTCTCTATTTTTTCAATGTATTATTCTCATGACCAACAATTGGCCACTAGTCATCATTATTCAAGGTGAACAGAAAACAGCAATGTCTTAAAAATAGATCATATCGTGATATATGTGAATAAGTATTTTTCGATTCCAACTTTGTGTCTTCACAAGAAGCGCTAATCTTTTATTGTTAATGAATAAGGAACAGCTGTTCCCGAAATGAGACTTTTACATTATTTAATTGCAGCAATTGAATTGCACAGACACAAATTTTAATGTGCTGTGCAAAATTATTCTAGAGAAAAATTGCAAAATATTTTCTATATACTAAAATAGTACAATTGACGCTCTTTGTTTTGGTCTACATACTATTAGAATATATATATATATATATATATATATATATATATATATATATATATATATATATATATATATATATATATATATATATATCTATATATATATATATATATATATATATATATATATATATATATATATATATATATATATATATATATATATATATATATATATATATATATATATATATATATATATATATATATATATATATATATATATATATATATATCTCTCTATATATATATATATATATATATATATATATATATATATATATATATATATATATATATATCTCTCTCTCTCTCTCTCTCATATATATATATATATATATATATATATATATATATATATATATATATATATATATATATATATATATATATATATATATATATATATATATATATATATATATATATATATATATATATATATATATATATATATATATATATATATATATATATATATATATATATATATATATATATATATACACTATTAGAATATATATATGTATGAAAAATATATGTATGAAAAAATATATATATGAAAAAATATTATATTGTGGACACACCTGAAGATTTTCTATAATTTAAAAAAATTTTTTTTTTTAGAATATATTTTTGAAATGTTTTTTAACAATATTATATTCTGCTAATTGCATATATGTATGCTAACTAATTCAAAAGAGAGAAAAAGAAAAATTATTTTTTATACTACAAATCAATCCTTCTTAACATATATTCGTACGTGCTACATCTTCAGGTTGACGAGGCTGTCTGACATACATATATGTAAATAAGAACTCAAAATAGAACATTAACTTCAGTAAATACGAAGCAATTATACGCTGTAAGTGTGCTAAAACACTTATACATATTATTACTATTCATGATATAATGATTTAATGAAATCATTTAAATGTTTCTAAATTGCGAATTTATAAAGTAGTAGGTTCGTAAACGAATTTAAAGGCTGCAGAGTTATATAGTTTAACAAAACTAACATATTTATTGAGGTTGAGACAGATACGTATATTTAGATTCGCTATTAGTCGCTTGATCCGCATCGAAAGATTTCACATTATCCGTGTCCGCATCCACATCCACATCCACATTATTAACATCCATCCAAACCATATTCTGAACTGTTATTTATGTAAAGATATACTATGGCATACGATTCGGATCAATGACTGATTTTCTAGATAAACAATTCCATTCTTTATTTGCTTTTGGGAGCATAGAGCGACTGCTATTTGCCAAGATATTCGGTCAATCTTTCTATCGTAGTTCATTTCATGTAAGCGCCATTGTGTAATTCGCGATCTGTTTCGATCTCTAGCCGGATTTATTGGTATTTCTAGCGCACTGCTTGTTTAGCTATGTTTCCAACGTCTTTGCGCAAGGAATGAACAATAGGCATTTCCATAATAGTAATGGCGATTTGATCGAAGTTTGTACGTTAGAATAATTCATCATTAGTGAAGGTATTTGGTCAACAGATTTTAAGAAATATTTATATATATTCCAGATTTCGGTAAAATATCTCAATACAATATTTAGACAGATAGTCTAAATTGATTAGTCTCGTTGAGAAAATATATAAATGACTAATACACAAACTAACGGGTTAGACAAAGAGACAGGCGGCTAGACAGACTAGACAGATGGACATGGCTAGATATACTCAACTCAACGCGCTGATTTTGTGATAAACGAAGATTTTTTTGAACAATTTGAATTAAAGTCAATAATTCCTTATGATTCTTTGATTATATGTATATGTTGGACTTGAAAAATGTTGTAAGACACTTATACAAAATACGTCACATACATAAATTCGTCACATTCTGGAGAGTTTATAGTGAAATTCCTGCGATTTCCTGGCGTATGTTCGCCTAAATTTGCGCGAGAGAATCAAGAAAAAATCAGGCGGAGTCAAATCTTGTGAATGAGGTGCACAGTCGAAATGACTACTTTTCCTCCATGTCAATTTCATGGAGCTCAGTTGCCAAAAAGTTGCGCGTCTTCAAAGAAGCATGGGACAACGACTCTTTCCGAGCATATACCGCACCATATAGTAATATATAATGGCACCTCATAAATTAGTTGAAGATTTTGAAAACAAAATATCCCGTTATATACATTATAGGACCTACGATGTCTACGTTAATGTCTTTCAACATTTTTGATAAACTGATAATATCATTTCCCAAAAATCAAAATATCGATTGGCAGGTAGATTTACCTAAATAATTATTCTAAAATCTGGTATACAAATATTTTGCATTTTCTAAATTCGTTTACAATACGCTACAAACTATTCATTAAACTGAAAATACCCTTTCCTTTAATGCTATGAGTGTAGAGTATATAAATTGAAATAAAGCTAAATAAAATCAAAGTGATCTACTATATAGGTAGTTATTTTCCCCACACTTACTCACGTACTCAGATTCGACTCATCGCAAAAAAATACGACACAAATAGAAACAACAACAATGAATAATTCACCTCGCGTTAATTTGAAATAACAAAATTCAACACGATTCACACATACACACACACACATTTAGAACCGAACCAGAGAGGAGATTGGCATTAGAGATGCCAATGGATCTACCTACCTACAGATCTGTTTCTGTGCGCATGCATGTATATGTGTAACTGTGTGCATATCTGTGTGTTGTGAATAAACACATACATAGGTGTGCTCAATGATACTTGGGGAACGCAGCGAAAATATATATTTTGAGTTCTTTAAATGTGAACATATTTTTAATCGAAACGACAAATCCAAACGAAATTCAACTGTAAAACCAAAAAACGAAACGCATTGAATTAATTTAAATTTAAAAAAAAAAATTTTAAACGAACTTAATAAAATTATTACAAAACACTTCAAATTATAATCAATTTTGTGTGAAAAACCAAAAAAAAACAATAATTACTTTAACGAAATAAAAACATAAAATTAATAACGATCGAGAATTAACTTCAATTTTAAAATTGTTTTAAAAAAAAATAAGAAAAAAATTCGACAAAATGGTTGCACAGTGGGAATCAATTAACAAAAGTTATAAGAATCTGGAAGGTATGCATCTGATTCAATATTTTTTTTATACATTTTTTATAAATAACAAAACTATGCCAGCTATAAGTAAAATTTTAAACTGGTGCATATATTTTTGTGTTTATAAAAACACTTGCGAATTCATGGACAATTTTTGACAGGTATTCCAAATAAAATTCGCAAATATATAAAAGATCGACTGAAATAACAAACAGATATGTATATGCATTTATGTATATGAATCATGTAGCTATTTAAGTTTTTTAAAGCAAAAAAAGAAAAAAAATCTATAATATATAGAGCCAGACACACCTGTGTATAGCGAATTTAAATGAATTCTTTTACTTTGTGTCAAAAATCAAATTTATTGGTTGCTTTGGGTATTTCTTTCAATATAGTTTTTATAAACTGAGTAGGATTTATATATATACGTATATATTATTTTATTTATTAGACAGCATAAAATACGGTTACGTCATTAGATCGAAATTAGAATTTTAGAAGATTACAAACGTATTGAAAATTTGTCTCTTTAATATTCTATATGTATTGATGTAGAATTTATTTATGTATGTGTATTTGTATGAATGTTTTTATGCAGCTACCAGAACTTCTATAAATATGCCACTTAAAATATATGCATTAAATGTTTATTTATTTTTACAAAAAAAAAAAAAAAAAAATCTTCAAAAAAAATAGGCTATAAACGTGTCGCTTGGCCTCCGGTATCTGAGGAGCGCATTATACGAGAATTTACACCGCAGCCACATGCGCAGAGTCCTGCTCCTGGATACAATGCGCAGCAACAAGCACAACAACAACAAACAGCTCAAGACCATCAACAGCCACAGGTATTATTACAAAAGAATTATGTATAGAATTTAATTATGAAACTAATTAAAATCGTTGTAAATCCAAACAATTATGTACATATAAAAATATTCCTGTTTACGTTCAGGCATTGTAAAAAGAAACAAAAAAAGAGTGTTATAGTCGTGTAATCTGACTATATGATACCCTGCATAATTTCATGGTGATTCAGTTTGGAGGCTTGAAGTAAAATACTGCTTTGACAATACTATGCACTTTAAAAGCTTAACCTGAAACTAAAAGAACTTCAAAGAACCGAGTGCAATAATAAATTTTGTTTAATAGTTGAGTTCATTAAACTAAAAGAGCATTTCTTTAAAATTTTAATAGTTATACTGCATTGTCTAATATGTGGATTTTATGAGAAACGGAATACTGTAGGCGAAAGTATGACAAACTTGTTTAAATTCACAAAATACCAAGTGTCGCATGCACGCACGAACATGTCAGCTTATATTAAGTAACGGTAATTGTTAAAGAAAACACACAATTATATCACTTAATCATCAAAATTTGTTTATTCGTCTTCAAAATAAGCTTTATTTGATGCGAATCACATTTGGAGGTCTTCAGCTCATTCCAAGAATTTTCGTTTATGATCGCGATCCACTCAAAACGGGTTCTATGTAGCGGTAATTTTAGTAGGAACAAAAAACTTACACGTATCAAATCAGATGAGCACTGTGGTTGATCGATGGTTTTTGTTGGCCTTAAAATCGGTCACATTTGGTATCTTTTTTTGTAGAAAATGCAGTTCTTTTGGAACGAGCTGAACGACGACACGTCACATTCCTAAATTAATCACCAAAAATGAACAATCGGACTCATGAACTTAAACTTGAATGACAATTATAGAGCACAATTTCCTTCGCTTTTTCTGTTGAAGAGATCGAAGATTGTCCGGAATAAAGTTTGACTTCGACGAACTCTCAGTGTTCCTTGAAGGCATCGTACCACTCGTACGTCTAGTTTTTAATATACCTCTAACCCTCTTAGCGAATCGACACCCGAAACTCCATTCGCAATTCATTCTAAAAATCGTGACGGACTGCTTAGATGTACTAACTAAAAACGCTAACGTAAACAAACTGTTTGACAAGGGTATGGTATAGTATAGATTGGTATTATAATTTTGGACAGTGGTGCCAACTTACGAAGAAAGATTTTTTAAAAATCTTTAAAACGTGACTGCTTAAGAATATAGTATCTCCAAAGCTTACTGTCTTACTCGCTAAAAGTTAAGAAAAAAAACTAGTACTCGTATGTTATGTATGCAGGGTATATAAAAATAAAAACACCATACTGAACGTAGCCAAACTCACGTTAAAAAATCCTTTCATAATATTCCACTAGCAAATTGTATATTGCTGTATATTAAATGCACAAAAATATAAAAAACCAACTTGTAAATATGCACTGCGCGGTAATAATTATGTATATAGTATCTGCAAGATCTAGCAACAATTATTGTAAGTAAAGAAAATAAAAAATAAAAAAGATATCCTCTTCAAGAAACATAAATCTAAACTGTCGGTTGTACTAAGTCACAAAAAACCATCAGACAATTAATTGCTTTCTATACCTCTATCTCTTCTTCTTACCTCAACACTCAACGAATGTTTTATAGTGCATCTGATATTTCTTACGCATCTTTTAGAAATTTTATTACATAAAAAAAACCAACAAATAATTGCAGGGTCCTATTTATAATAATGTACATAGTCAGTCATATGCAAAGCCAGAACAGCAACCGCAGCGAAATGCACCAGGCAATCAACAATATTCATATCAACCAAATCAATACCAGCAACGACCTCAACAACCACCACCACAACAACAACAACTGCAGAATGGGCATGGTAATGACGCCCCTGTCCAATATACACAGGCGCATCATAATAGATATGAAAATCCAGCGGTGCCGTCCAGTGAACAGTTTGCTCCATACCACCAGCAGCAACAACAACAACAGCAACCACCACAACCTCAACCACCTTTTCAATATGAACCACCTAGAAATCAATATCCAAACCATTTACAACAACAATCTGCACCTCATGGCTCTACTTCGGAGCCAAGCCCATCTTTTGGTGCCGGTTGGAAGCCAATACGCGCTCCAGTCGCCAAAAATGAAAACCAATATCATGGCTACATAGGTGGTGATCAACATCCATACCCTCAAGACTACTATGGCCAGGTACAATGCAAATTTTTGGCATTTGTAGCTGCTACGCCTGCGCTGGCTTTGTTCTCAGCTTCGATTTAATTCTCAGAATGCAGCAAATGACCATGTTTTAAAAACTATAGCTCTCTACTCGTACATACCTAAATACCAATAAAATACATTACATATTTTAGTAATATGCAGTTGAAATCACTTTTAATGCTACTTCGCCTTAATGCACATTACGCACAACTTACGCAGGTTTCATTTAAAATAAGTCGCTTAGAAGCAAACTGCTTAAATACAAATAACGCCTAAATGTCATTTCAATAAAACCACCTACAACAGATCTGATCATATAAATGCAAAACCAAATCTCTGCACCACCTGGAGCGTTATGATAATGCTTTTCTACATGCAAAAATAGCATATGAGTTGATATAACTAGGTCCGTTGGTCACAAGAAATGGTCAAGCAAGTAATTTTGATACGTTTCTTCGTCAAAAATGCAATTGTGTTCATCAAATATTCCGCACTAAATAAACGAAATGGTTTCTCGTGTACATTTTTAATAATACTCGTATAGCGGTATATGAATAGCGGGGAGTAAAAATGAGACATCAAATGAAATTTTACTCTGATCAAAAGAGCTACTAAAACTAGGACACACAAAATTTCTTTGGCTGAAACTTTTCAAAGAACATTTCAATCGTAATTTCTGCAAAATTGTTTGGAAATTGAGCAAAATTAATAAAAATGCCATGATCAACATTTCAATTGAATTTCAATTAAATTTCCATTCAATAAAATTGACGATCATGTCAAATTTCAAAGGCGAGGTTGTTCAAATTACGCTTGAAATGTTGGCGGAAATTTGATCTACCGAATTTCGATGAGACATCATACAAGTTATACGCGACTCACAGATACCGAGATTTGCATTTTTTTTGAATTTGGATTCAGCAAGCCTCAATTTTGAAAAACTGAATTCAGTATAGTACGCATCGAACCCAAAAATTTCAAAAATGTCTTGTTTCGTAAAATCTGATATCAGATTCGTAATAAGCGAACTTTATAACCTGTGACGGTTACGGACATTTTGGCCATCTTATTTGGATTTTGAACCACTGTGCGTTGGTAAAACTTCCACATAAAGTTTGACACCCAGCTTCGGTGACTTTTTTTGCATTATAAAATGATTTTTGCCGTTTGCCGTTTTTATTTAATCATATTCCGATGGAGTAAGCTGAAATAAAACTTACTTTAACTAAAAAGTCACCAGAACTTATCTTTTTTTGTGTTCTGTGTTTGAAATTTTTTTAAATTATGCAGTTTCTAAATGATGCTCTGCTTAAAGCTGTCATTGACACTGACTTTGACAGGCGATGCATAAGATGAATGTGTCTGAGTAATGACAACAAGCTCGTTTGTTTTGGAATCGAGCACACATGCTGAATTAATGTCAGCACTTCTAAATAAGGAAGTGACTGAGAATAAAGGCGATCTGCTTCATGAAAAAACAAAACAAATTAAAACAATATATTTGTTTGGCCTGCTTTAAACTTTTTTTTCTGCATTTTAGCAGTTGCACTTAAGCAATATCTACTCTCATTTGTACCTAGTCTTACGCATTACGCATTTTTGTTCCTGTATTTTTTAATTCCTAGATTTTATGCACTCACTCAAACGCTTCTTTAGCTAATTTTAACAAATCGTTCTTCTTTTAATTTCAGCTTTAAACATTTGTACAGTTTTTTCGATACTAACTAAAGTTCAGCAACCGCACATACACCCACATACATACATATTTACCATATATCGTTCGTTACACTCGCACATCCCATCCGATGTTATTGTCTGTGAGCTAATCTATCTATTATAATTATCTTTTTCTACATGCTGATTACTTTCTTTCTTGGCTGACAAACAAATCTGTCCAATTTTAAAATATGTATGTAACATACTTCACACAATCGACATCCAAAAATCCCAAAAAAAAAAAAAAACAAAAACCAAATATGAAAAATATATAGCATAGAGGAGATGTTAATTATCAACAGAATGCAGTGCAGCATCCCGGCAATTATCAGCCGCAACAACAGCAACAACAACCACAGCAGCAGCAACAATACCAGGCACAGCCTAATCAATATGTACCGCCGCAACAGTACCAGCAGCACCAACCACCACAGGCACAGCCCCAATGGAATCAACCACAACAACAACAAGCGTATCCATATAACGCCCAACCTCAATCCAATATAACATCTTCTGTTCCACCTTCATCATCAATTTATCCACCACCACAGTCTCAACAATACGGACAAGCTACTCAATATAACAACTCTTGTTCGCAGAATTCGCCACAGCCGCAGTACCAGCAACAGCAGCAGCCAATCTCACGCGATCAAACCGATCAGCATCAGGTAGCACCGCATGATTATCGTGGCGCAAGTCCCGGCATTATAACCCTACGCAAAGAGGCACCAGTAACACAGGCTCCAGCCCCAGTTTACACCTCACAGCCGGCAGCCGTTAGCTTTCAAGGTATGTAACATTCACAGCATATCAACATATTCTCCCAATTATTGATGTCTAGATTCTGATCTAGGAGGCAGCAAATTGCGCGGAGACTTAAAGTGGCCACCACCGGAATACAAGGAGGCAGCAGTACGCGAGAACGAGGAGCGTCGTCAATTGGCACTTGGTCCTGTTTGTAGACCAAGAAAGGTGGATCGGGTATGCGTTGCACGCATTGTCATTGTAAACTTTCAGAGTTAATTGTTTTGTTTCTATTCTGCAGGATTACACTGCATTCTTCGCCAAGCATGCATTGAATATGAGTTATCCCAGTTACAAGGTACCACCAGGTACCCAGCATATGCTGGCTTAAAATGAAACAAACTAAAGAAAATTCAACGAACCCACTTAACGAAAAATCTTGGAACAAATATCTAATTCGAAAAACTTAAGCTGAAAAAAAAAGCAAACAAAAAAAAACTATTGAGAGAAACGAGATAACGAATCTTAGACTTAAGCCATTGGCATTACTCAGTGCGGCAAAACCAACTCGAGGATAAAATGCTTCTAACGATTATCATAGCGAACTAAATGAATTACTTACATATATATGAATACATACATATTATTGCAAATATTAACTATGTATTGTATAGTATATACAAAAAAAAAAAAAAAAACAAACAAACATATTTATCTACTTTGGGTCATATGACATAAGGTTCTATTGAGTGCGAAAAATGTACAGAAATTTCGCAAAAATTTTAAATGTTTCAGTGTTTATTAATCAATCTAAAGAGTTTACTACTGTTAATAATGCTTGTTAATTAAAAAGAAAAAGAAAATGCTTTAAAAAATGCTTTAAAAAAAAAATTGTCGATTAAGCAATTATAAATACAATTTTTTTTGACATCTTGTATATATTTATTTAGTAATCCAGTTTGAATTTATGCTATCCCATAATTTTCAACACCTTAACAGTTTTCATTTTGTTCAAAATAAAAAAATGAGGATGCCATTTTGTGCAAATTTGAGAACTCTTATTGGACTGAAAATTTTTAGGCATGTTTATTAATTTTATAACTTAAAAAAATGAGACAAATACCAGATTCTACATTAATGTTTTACCATGCTATGAAACCGATATTGTTCAATGTAATGATCAAAATAAAGATGAAATAAAAGAACATAGAAGAAGAAGAAAACTATATATTTGTACTGATTTATTTATGCTCTGTTTAGACTATCATTAATCATCAATTCTAGCGGAGTTTTTCCCATCACTTCTTGTTAAAAAATTTATAAAGATTTGAACTTAATTTCAATACAGTGTGTCTATAAATAAATACACGTTGCGACAAATACATTTTGAGACTGTCCATAGAAAAAATAGTTAAAACATATAAAATGAATATTGAAAATAATCTGCTCCAATTTAAATACACTTGTTACAGTGATCCAACAATGACTCAATGACATATGTTATAGCTATTTTTATAGTTGAAATATCATTAAAAAAAAACATCCGTTCAACTTCAATTTTGGGAATAGACAGAAATCGTATGAATACGTCGGATGATTGAACATACAAACTTGATTTCGAGCCAAAAACTGATGAATAATGAATGAGGTGTGACTTAGTGGATTGTAGTGCAACAGACATTAGGTTTCTGGATCAAGATATTTGGATCGAATGACAAACTCTAGCCAACAGATGCTTCAATTAATTGTCAGTTGGAACAAATTGACTGTGGACAATTCCTTTGCTATCGAACAATGTAATAATGGAACTTTCCGTGTTTTTTCAGCTTGTAATGAATTTTTCAACTTCCATTTCTGAAGAATGATTTAGATCCTTTCTCTACTTATGTTTAAAGGCTATTCCATCATTTTCAGCGAAGAATTTCGTGCATTTACAATGAAATCACATACTTTTTCGTTCATTGCTGGTGTCCGTACTGAAATTGGCCTTTCTTCATGTGGTTATCCACTTCTAACCTCTCTCTGCTTTCCAAAAAAAAGTTTACGCCGCAGAAAAACATTCGAGCGTAACTCAAATAAGCATACCGTTCACTTGTTTCGTCAACCGGATTGTTACTGCTGCATTTTTACCAAGTTTTGTGTGAAATTAAATAACTGCTCTTTGTTCCATGTTAGAATTTCAACATGGACAAAAAAGTTGTTTTGGAAGAACTGTCATAACTTTCTTTTTAGCTTTTATTGGTAGCACTCTGAAAATTCGCAGCAACAAGGTAGCCTGTCAGGCCCTGCGTTGGGCGCCGCAAAGAAGCATCGACTTAGACATGACGAAGAACTGTAGAAGACCGAATGCATTCTGCCATTTAGCGAAAAATAAATTTTTCCCACACAATTTGTCACCCCCTTGGCGTTGGGGAGTTCTAAAACCGATGAAACAAGTTGTGTCAAGAAGACAAACGGATAAAAAAGTTTCCCCATAAAATCCTTGGTGGGAGATTTCCCATTCCCCACCACAGGGGTATAGTATAGGGGATAGTAGATGCAAACGCTAGGAGTATGAAGAAGGAATTATATTCGCTATACTATGAGCAATCTGTAAATATTTACGAGTATAAAAGAAGACAACAGGTCTTTAATATTTTGTTTTGAAATATTTTTTCTGAATGAGCAAAAATAAAAAATAAACTGCCACGGTTTGCTAACTTGATTTTTTATTGAATTAATGTTTACATGTGTAGTTAATTTTAGCATTTTCAACATAATTTAATTAGTATCCAATAATATTATTTACGTATAGCTTAATTTTGGGAAGAATTGATCATTTGTTCAACGTCCATTTTATTACTGGAGGAGCTACTATGTTGTTCACTATGTTTTGAAACGTTTTTCGAAGCTGCTTTTGCCGTTGAAGCGGATGATGTGGCTGCCCCTGTTTGTGATAATGTATCTGAACTACAAGCAACGCCGTCATTATCTTCATCATCGTCTTCTTCCTCTATGAGTTTTCGTGCTAATTTAACAGCCTCAAACTCTCGGTAATGCGCCTTTCGACGTTGCTCAAACTCGCGACGTCGTTCTACAAAAATAGAAAAAAAAAATGGAAATGGATCAAAAAAATTAATCAATTGTTGATTAATTAAAATTATGCAAATACGTACGTCGTTCCTCGTTGGTTTCCGGCACTTCCTCGTCAGACGATTCATCATCAATTGGCTCCGGTTGTTGTGTATTGGCCGCTATGCGTAATCTGTTTTTATTTTATTTTTTTTTTATATTTTTTGGGATTGTTATATGATAAATCGGTTAAAAAAGGATGCGATAAAAATTACGTTTACACAAATATAAAGTATAAAAAATGGTAAGACTGAACTTTAATATATTTTTATGGAACTAGCATAAACTAATACCGCTAAATGTATATAATTAATAAACAATACATACAAATTGTATATGTCTCTACTATATGCAGTGCAGAACAGATATCTATAGCGGTGTACACGCATCTAGGTTCATTCTAAATAATAACTCAAACTAAATAATAACTCAAATTCAACACAGACGACATCGGCATATCGTAATCTAGAAAAAGCGTGATGATACCTCAATATATCTACATATATACTACATGGATTTTACAATGCCTTCTGCTGAGTCATACAAAATTTACGATAAACGGATCTTTTTTTTTTACTTTTTCAATGTGTTTGGGATTGATGATTCCACCAAGAAATATTGACAATAGAAAAACGCTTCTAAGAATAGAGTCAAGTCAGAATCAGAATGCTAACTTATTAGTGCTATGGTCGGTCATTTAAGAGAGACGCTGAAGAGTTCTTGTTTATCTAATTACCGTTTTTAGTTCAAAAAAAAAAAAATAGCTAAACAAAAAATTTTAGTCCAGTGGTTGAAAATTTAATGTTCTCTCTAAATATTATGCTGAAATATTTGCATTAAATTATTTCGGACAAACTCCTACTTATTTCCATTTTGACATGATTTACAAAAATTAATAATTTTGAAAAATGCACAAATATTGTACTCGTAACCTACACTAGGTAACTTTTTTTATTTCGTTTTTTATTTGGTAGCACTAAGTTATAGATTAATCTGTACGTATTACTGGCCGTTGTACGATCAAGTACACAAGTGACGTAACTAATGACACTGTTGCTAGTGCGGGTGATGCGAGAAACAGGCTCTTAGAATGTTAATATACTCTCTAAAAATGATGACTGTGTAGGCGGGTGAGATAACAAACTCGTTAAATAAAAATTCAATGTCGCTCCTCAAAAAAAAAAAAAAAAAAGCAATAGGCTGAGTTTTGGCCACTCACGAAACAGATTTCGCGTTTTTATCCAACTAGAGGATACTTTAAATCATATGTACTCATCTATAGTATATATAAATAAGCAAAACACTGAATAAAGTTAAAAAAGGGAACTTGCTGCTTTCAAATAAAACGAATTGTCGCTGAAATCGCTAGGGTCTCAAAATCTCAAAAACTGCCTTTTATCAATGAATTTTGGATATTTGGACGGTTTCTGTGACACCACTGATATATTATTTTTAATATTGTGCATATTTAAGTCAAAATATTGAATTTTGAACTTAGTGAGAACTCTAGTATGTTATAATAACCACCGAATGTAAGTATAAAAGAATAAAAATAAAATTCGGTAACAAAGCACCACCCCCCAAAATCATCAATTCTAGTAAAATATTCCAAATAGGATTACTAAAGAACATAGTTCAGATACAAAGCTACGTTTTAATTAAAGACCCTTAAAAGTCTAGCACACTCGACAGCAGAGTTCTTTCATGTTTAAACTGCATATATGTAAAAGATGGTAGTATAAAATGTAACATACTTCTCCACCAGCAAATCGGTATCCAGCTCATCTCGATTCTCATCAAAACCTTCGGTATAGTTATATGGCGTTTTTGGTTCATCGATTTTCATGTGACCATAGTCCTTATCGCTAGGATGAAAGGTCTGCAGTACATTCAATTCATCAAATTTTGCGCTTTTGCGAAAACTGTCAAAAATGATAGTAAATTATGTTAGTTATAATAAAAAGAAGTATTTAAATACTATGAATGTATAGTATATTTACCTGGAACCAGACTTATCAAAACTACGTGAAGTCTTCAATATACCCTTGCAGGGCATTTGCGGACTTGGATTGCTTTGCATCATTTAGCGGAAGATCCAAAGATTTTAATGTGTGAAATGTTTATATTAGCTGCAAAAAGCAACAAAAACAAAATTAAAAATATTTTTGAGTCACCGCAAATTCGTTGCAATTACGCATGATGTAATTGAAAATCTTTTGTCTGCTAATAGCTAAATTTTATATACAGATATATATATATATATATATATATATATATATATATATATATATATATATATATATTAGTATATATATACGTATGTATATATATATATTATATAGACTTGGAATTTTATGTGAAAACGCCGCGGCTACTTTAAGTTTAAGAGGCAAGCAGCGAATTATTTGTACTGCGTATTATATGCGGACGTGGTCTTTGTTCAAGCTAGGCTGCACATTATACATAATTAATGTGCAATACAAGGATTTGCAAGGACCTTGGTCTGCAGCAACTTAAAATGTGCATATGTGCGCTGCAAGGCTCTTTGAATGAAGCGGCCCGGCCCGGCCAGAACAGACCAGGCCGCCCACCTGCCACGCTGCATTTACCTTAATTTTCACGCTTCGTTCAAACACCTAAATACGCCATTGCACAATTGGATGCTTAGCCTAATTTAGTGCAATGCCATTTTGGTAACTTAGTAATTTTTTTTGTTAATACTTTGCTTTTCTTACGTGTGTGCGATGGAAATGCAGCAAATGCAGACCAAAAACTGAATTTTTATATAGACTCCGACGTACAAGTACAATTACTCTCAATTACACATTAACACGCTTTCGTCATAATTTTGTTTTTAATATTTAAAAAAAAAAATATAATTCTATACTGTGTTTTATTTTCTTATTTTTACTTTTTTTTTTTGTTCTTATATATTGTTATTTACTTGACAGAACAGCAGAGCCTGTCTCGTTTACTACTGTTTATGTACTGCTCATGCCAATAGTAGTTACATCTGTACAGTAAATTACTGTACAGACACTGTTCATTTCTAGTGCTGCAAAATACGGTGCGCGTGAAACTTTGTGACAAGGGTTTGGGCGATGCGTTTTATAGCATTGTACATTTTGGGACAGCAGTAACAAAATCAATTTGCTTAAAGTTGCACAAAAAAAGAGATAATTATAAAACAATACGACGTGTACCTAGCAGCAATTAATTTAAATTTCTTGTCAACATTAAAAGCAACATCGTCGAGCTGTTGGACGAGCAGCAGCAGCAGTAAAGCATAGCAAAGCACGAAACTAGCGCTCCGGAAACATGTTAAACGGTTAGAACAAACAATATTTTGCATAATTTTTTCACATATTTTTTTATTTAAGTAACTAGTTTGTCGCTATTGTAGCGTGACATGCATTTATTTTAATCGATGTGTAAGCTGAGATTGTGTAAATCTGTGCGGGGTTTACTGTAATTGCGCATACCACTGTGTTGATCCGCATTAATTAAAACTCACACCCCCTGCAACAATTAGTAGCTTTTCTATTACTTTCCTTTTTCTTTATGTAAACATGCGGAAATAGGAACAAGAAAGAAGACTGCAGTCGAGTGTGCACGATTTTGAGATGCCCTGTACCTTGTTTAATACTTCTTATATGATCTATAGATTATATTTTTTAATGGTCCGATCTGAATATTGTATTGGAAATGATAAACAAATTTAGAATTCATCTTTATAAATAAAAATTAAATGCTAAGTTGATCACTTGAGGACTACTGCACTCGGAAAGCTACCGGTAATATGCGGGAAGAACTGAAAGTGGTTTTTTCTATGTGTTTTTTTGTACGAATTCAAGCTTATTATCATGTTTAATGTAGATCAGCGGATGGTTTCTGTTTATATATAATTTAGGTGAAACGGGCGGTGCCACACCATCAAAATAATTATATCTCAGCAACTATTTGACGGATGGTTATGAAATTTATAAAGTGTGAGATCAAAAGACCGTTTCTAACTATATAACATTCTGAAAAAGTGGGCAGAGAAGACAAAAACCCACAATTCGTCACTTCTCAGCATCTAATTCACGGATCGTTTTAAATTTTATAGAGTATGTTAGTACATATACCTATATCAGTAAAGTGTTTCTGGCTATTTGCTAAAAATGGGCATTGCCACGCCCCCAATAAAAGAAAAAAACGAAATTCGATGATTGTGTCTTACTATTGCTAATCAAAAACATCCGGATGTATGTATTTTTGAAAAAGTAGGCGGTCCTACGAACCATATTACGCCCCGAATGTGCCTGTGCCCCTTAAAATGGTACGATCTACACCTAATTGAAATATTTTGTAAGAATTGACGTAAGATACAGTAAATTTAGTGTTTCTAGCGTAAAACTAACAAAACCAAAACCTGTTCATTCAAACAGACAAATCTTACCATACTGATCAAGAATAGATACTTTATGGAGTCTGCAACGCCTCCTTCTGTTACATACATTTGGACAAATCTAATATGGCCTTTTGCCATATGGGTACAGGGTATCAAAAGAGCAACGGGCAATGTCATTTGACAAATTCTTTGCCAGTTGCTCCATTTTCTTTTGATTTTTCTAGTTTATTCTCAGTTGGCTTGTTGCATGACATTCGCTCAGATCTAACGAAAACAAATTTTCTTTTCAGCTCAAAAAATAAATTAATAAAGAAAACTAAAAAAAAAAAAAAAATTGAACTTTGTATCCAAGCTGCGCTTTATATTTAGAATAACTGATGACTAAAGATTAATAAACGTGATAAGCAGCTTTTATTTATTCAGCTGAAATTTGTAATGTGTTTTCAATAAAAAGAAAGTATAATTTCATCATGACGTGGATGGGTCTTGGAATTTTGGCAACAGGCTTTGGTATTATAATTATAATAAAAAAACATGAAAATGAACCACACGTATAATATAGGATTTTTCAAAAGGGACATAATAATTTTTCATTTTAGTACTAAAGCACCCTTAAATTTTTTTCAGGATCTATCAACGTGGAAACATCAGTCAATGTTTTTATCATGGTGAAGTTCACGACAGAGCAATGTTTGGAAATTATTAAAAATACCTATCGTAATTCTGAGTCTGTGGGTCTACCTTAAGAGCGTACTTAGTTCAATTTTCGTTCGTAATAATCGTCCCATAGTGCATAAATTTGACTCATCAAATTCGCTATTGGATGTTCCAATGCCAGTAAGACAACGCACATGCTTCAGAACAAAATGAGCCAAGTCTGTCGAATCCACGCCTTTCGAAGGATTTGTGTTCTCCAAAGCCACATTGTGGCGAATTTTACATAAATATCTTAGCATACAACCTTAGAAGATCAATCTAACTCAATAACTGAAATTGCTTGATCATTTGAAGCGCCGAAACTTCTCCGATTGGTCTGTACAAAAGTTTGAAGAAAGTTCTAATGTCATTGCCAATAAACGAAATATGCGTTATTGGACAGCAACAGACTCAAATGTGGTTCAAAACACTCCATTGCTTCCAAAAAAAACTGACAGTGCGGTGTGGATTGCCTGCATGAAATGATTGGACCGAAAATTCCAGTACGTGCTCTAAAGGTTGCGGCTACCGAATCAGATTTACGGTAGTATTTTATATAATTTCCAAACCATGATAAAAAATTAAACCTCTTGACTGACGTTTTGACTGTCAGATCCAGAAAAAATTTAGCGGAGCGTTAGTATTAAAATGAATATTATTATGTCTCTATTGAAAACCGGTATATAATATAATAAAATTAAATTATTAATTTGTTTTCTCTTATGCAGCTCTGCAACGCTTGCTGGGCGGTGATACGCCACCTGGTAAAGTGCTGGAAATTAAAAGTGAATCTTTGGGCACTTTACAAGTTTTAGCGCGGGATGATGCCATGGTTCTATTTGCACCACCATTCAATTCCAGTGATAAGAGAGTCTACTATGAAATCGTTTTACAACGTCCTACATCGGACTCAAATACATCGTCCTTCAGTTTATATCGCTCACCTATACAGACTGAAGCTGAGGAAAAGTTTAATGCGTTTATGCATCGTTTACCGGTCTTTCTTGGCATTGTCAAAGAAGTATGTAACCCTTTCAACGCCTGATATCTCTACTAATTTTTGTTTTTCTTTTTCAGTATTATAATTTGAATGGCATACAAAAAATTTGCGATACACTAAGCGAGAATCCATCTTGGTCATTGACGCATTTGATTGCACATTTTAATTTAGTTAATTATATAAGCAATCCAAAAGTTTTGCAGTTTGTCGATTATGCTGATCACACCAATCTTATGTCACCATTTCAGGTAATATTTTCTTTTTACATTTGTACACGTTTGTTCGGCAAGTTACTCGAGTTCCCAACATATTAACGATTCGCTAACTACTGCTCTTTAGTTTTAATGATTTACTTAACTACTAGTCGTTAGCTCTTAGCTAGCAAAAATATTTGCTAGCTAAGTCGCGTCGGACAATCTAAAAATTCAAACTTGAAGTCTCTATATATTATATTGTCCAAGATCTCATCGTCGGACGCTTTTTGTCTGTTAAAGACATTTGCCCAAATTTAATAAGCCCTTTGACGCAAGAAATTGAATCACTCCGTCCTCCCCCATTGTAACATTTTGTAACATACAAAATAACACACATACACAAAAATTGGTATATTTTGTATACGATTGGCTAGCCCCTTTTTCCTAGAGAAGAGCTAACTACTTAAGCCTAGGGAATGTCTAACACCAATTCTGTAGCGAAAGGTTATGCAACGTTGTCCGCTCGTTCCGTGCAAATACTCACTACCGATATCGGTACTGCAGCACCGGTGCAGTCGAACAACTAGATACAGTTAGAGACAAAAACAATTATTTATCAAACAATACACTTATCATATTCTCTATATATTTATATACATATGTAGCTGGCGATAAAAGCTGGCAATATAGAAATGGTCAAGTCGCTATTGCCTCTCTGCAAAATGGAGCATTTGGATAACAACAGCAATTCAGTTTATCATTATGCCGCTAGCACAAACAAGGACATTATAAATGTAAGCAAACAAAAATTTTTAACGTACTCGTAAATATTTTATTAATTAAAATTATTCTCTGCATAATAGTTACTCACCGCTAATAACACTGTGAACTTAAATCACTGCAATACAGATGGCTATACGCCGCTACACTTGGCTTGTCTTTCGGACAAGCCGGAATGTGTAAAGGCTTTGTTACTTGCCGGTGCCGATGTCAACCTATGTGCAAAGAATATAAGCAAATTATACAAAACGTCCACGCCTACATCTGTTGCATCGTTTTTAAAGACCAATGCAAATAAACTTTATACACAGGACATGAAATACGGCGGTACACCGCTGCACTGGTGTTCTTCGCGTGAAACTCTACACGCACTGATTATGCAAGGCTGCGATGTAAATGCCACAAATTTCGATAACTGCACAGCTTTGCACGTAATGGTTGCACGGAATCGTTTTGAATGCGTGGTTACGCTACTTGCACATGATGCGGAAATCGATGTACTTGATAAGGATGGTAATACACCGCTGCATTTGGCTATCGAGAAGAAATTGGTGCCGATTGTACAGTGCCTGGTCGTTTTCGGTTGCGATATAAACATAAAAAACAAACACGGCAAAACACCGCGTCACATGGTCGGCAACGATGCGAGCGGCAGCAAAGAGGATGAGATACTTTATATACTGCATTCGGTCGGTGCAAAACGCTGTCCTGAATCAAGCTCTAAATGTCCACCGGGCTGTAATGCAAAAGGGGCGTATAATGGGATACCACCAGAGGCTCCAGAATCTGTGCAACCACGTGAACATATTGAAAATATGTTGGCCGCAACAAGCAGACAAGCTGTTGCCGGCTTCTTTGGGCAGCCCAGCAATGGCGCACCGAATACCGAAAAGTTGACAAAGTAAGTTAATGTAGTATTTATTGAAGTATATGTACGTAAATAGCATAATTAAATATTTGCAGTAGTTTGCCAGTTGTCGTCGATACAGAAAAGGAACAAAAAGGTCAAAGTATTATGGATGCACTACTTGGCATGTTTACTTCAAAAACTGCAATCGATTTAGAAAAAAGTGATTCAACCAAGAATTTAGCAGCTGCTGCCCGAGACAGCCGATCTGGTGTAGCCAGTCCAGATTTACCATCGCCAACATCACCTATACGGGACTATGGCGATAAACCGTACGGACGTGGTCGGTTATTGTGCTTAGATGGCGGTGGCATACGTGGTCTGGTACTGGTCCAAATGTTACTCGAAATTGAGAAGCTATCACGCACGCCGATAATACATATGTTCGATTGGATTGCGGGCACCAGCACTGGTGGTATACTAGCGCTCGGTCTTGGCTGCGGCAAAACGATGCGCCAGTGTATGGGTCTCTACTTGCGCATGAAAGAACAGTGTTTTGTTGGTTCACGCCCATATCCCAGCGAATGCTTCGAAGCCATACTTAAAGATAATCTCGGCGAGTTTACAGTCATGACTGACATTAAACATCCCAAGATAATGGTAACTGGTGTTATGGCCGATCGAAAACCAGTTGACTTGCATCTGTTTCGAAATTATACAAGTGCTAGTGATATACTCGGCATTGTTACGCCCATAAGTATGAAATAATAATAATAAGTTCACTGTCAACTGCATTTACATAATAATTGTTATTTTTGATTTATAGATAATCGACGCATTCCACCACCACCACCTGAGGAGCAGCTTGTATGGCGTGCAGCACGTTCAACTGGTGCTGCGCCATCATATTTCAGAGCCTTTGGCAGATTTCTGGATGGTGGCTTAATTGCAAATAATCCGACTTTAGATGCAATGACTGAAATACACGAATATAATATGGCATTGCGTAGCGTCGGACGCGAAGATGAGGCTGTGCCGGTAAATAAAAAATTTAAATTTTGTCATTACATAGAAGACGCAATGTATTAATTTGCAAATAGGTTTCAGCCGTAGTTTCACTTGGCACAGGACATATACCTGTGACAGAACTAAAAGATATTGATGTATTCAGACCGGAAAGCATCTGGGATACAGCCAAACTTGCCTATGGCATATCAACAATCGGTAAGTTAATCTGTTTTATGCATTTTATGTTATGTTTTATGAATTAACTTATTGCTATGCTTTACTTTGTAGGCAATTTGCTGGTGGATCAAGCAACCTGCTCGGACGGACGCGTTGTTGATCGTGCAAGAGCTTGGTGCAGTACTATTGGTATACCCTATTTCAGATTCAATCCGCAGCTAAGCGAAGATATTGCTATGGATGAGAAGGACGATCAGAAGCTAATTAATATGCTTTGGCATGCAAAAGCATATATACATAGCAATCGTAACAAAATTATAGAAATGATTAATATGCTGAAATAGCGTGTAAGAAGGATTTAGGCTGCTACCATAGAAACCCTATAGTTATTCTGTGTTATACCTTATATAGTTTATGCTGAAAATTCTCAATGTGATGTTTTCTGCGGTCTAAATCTAGAATTGTCATTTTCATTTAACCAAATATTTCAACCATATTAATTAGTTTTGGTTTTTTTTTTTCGTGTGTCTCGACATTCTCATATTTGAATTTGTAGTTCAATTGATTCGAATTAAAATACAATAACATAATTTTAAAACAAAAACCCGTAATCGGTTCATTACCACATACCGAAGTCATTTTTATAACCTGTATGACAACATTATGTTAATCTTTCCAAAACCTAAATATAATCGATCTAGCAACGTAAAGGTGTCCGTCCATAGAAATGCCTGTTATTCATAGTTTTTGAAGTAAAGAAACACCGCATAAACCATTCAGTTACTCGCACAAGCTAATTTGGTCTATAATGACTTTTAGATCGGACCTTGATAAAAACCCGTTCCAAGTTCCAAAAAGGTAAAAACTTTGGATATGCGTAAGCCCCAAAGCTTTAGTCCATAAAATTTCTTCTCATTCCAGTATAAAACTTTGGGGAGATTGCTCTACATACCTTAGTAACTAAGAATACAGAGGAAAAATTATATGCTTTCGGCATTCTTAGACATAGAGATAACGTCAAACCAGCTGCATTAACTAAAGCATTGACGGCTCTAGGTGTGACCGGCTAACTGGTGTAAACATTAGCCAATAGCTTATATGCACGACGGTGAACGCTGTCAATGGAACAATGTCTTGAGAGAGAACTCTAATAAGACATAGCTTGTGTTCTTAACAATAAGGTATAAGATTCCGAATCTAATACTCTTAAACTAAAATGTATAAGTCTAAAATTAGAGTTTTAGGGATAAGTGCACGACTTCTAGGCACCCTTCTTGTTAGGAAACTTCTGTGGAACGAAAAATCATTCGAGTGTTGAAACGCACAATTGTACTATGTAGGAAATGGATGTTCTTTACCAATAGTTTACTGGCTATATACTACTGCAATAAGATCAACACTTATGTACTTCGTTTTTGTCTGATGGGTATATAATGTCACAATAAGAATTGTGCAAAGGTGCAAAGAAGTGCAGCACTAAACACAATTCTACTTTTTCTTCCACCTTATTTAGTAAGGAAGGAAACCGCCTCTATTGCCGCTAAAATATCTGGAAGAGTGCACTGAATCTTTGTAGGGTAAACAGAACCGATATCTGGACGAGAATATGAACATTGCTTGACCTATCAATCAACTTTTGCACAGATTTGTTTGGAAAAATTAACAAATAAGTTAATATAAGGTTAAATGCCTACTCTCTTCTTTTTCGTTAACAATAAATACTTAAGACATCCAGGTTAGCATGCTTTCAGTTGTTCACCATTATTATCATAAATATATCCATGAACGTGTTTAATACTTTTCAATATTGCGTTTATTAATAAAATGTCTACAAATAAAATAAACTAAGTTATATAAAAGATTACGATAATCATATGTACGTAGGTGCCACGAGAAGCATAATACTGTAGAGACAATGAAGTCGTATTTGAGCGTATGTAGTTGAAAATATCTTAATGTACGTAAATTAAATTGATTAATATAAGTAAATGTAAAATATAGCAGCTAGTGCAACTATTAAAAAAATGTATTAAATGAATTTTGGCACACATAATCGCCTAATTTCAATATAATATTATATATGTGGTAGAGAGAGGTCAGTCGAAAGTTTATTTTATGTATTCCATATGAGTGCAATGTAATATGTATGTAGCTTAATCGAATGCAACCTTACGTGTGAACGAAGTCAATGAAGATATTTCGCTTGGATTCGAATCCGATGGCAAATTGCTGAATTCAATCTCTTCACTTGCTGCCGAAGCAACAATATTTTCGTTGGATTGTGTGGTCTCATCGGCGCAATGCATGGGCCATTGTTTATGACTGGGAGCGTACAAAATGAGCAAAGCAAAAATATAAATGTTCCACATGCCGTAAACACCAGTCAGAAAAGCCGAAGTAAGTTGAATTTCGACACCTTCATCCCATTTCCAGTGACCCTCGGCAGCTTGACCCATAATGAAACCAGCAACAGTTAAACCAGCGCAAAGTAAAGTAGTCAACATCAGAAACTTGAAGCGATATATAAGTCCTGTGAACAAAATGTAAATATTTCTGTAATATCATAAATAACCAGCATTTACCTTCATAATGCAAACGCCGAGCCTTGGACATCGATGGTAGTGATGTACGCTTATCGCCAATATTCTTGAATACTTTCCACACCATAAAGCATAGGAAAAGAAAATAGACGCCAGCCGAAATGCCCGCCAGTACAATAAAACAGAGTGCAATTTTAGCACCAATCGGTGTAGTCCAAATGGAATAGAAAGGATTGCGCAGCTGCACGCCACGTTCGCAAATATCAAAAACAAACAATGAAAGACAGCCCACCACAACCGCTGACAGATGCTTCCAGTAGCGGGAGCGTATTGTTGATGTATTTGGCGAATCCTGTATGAGCATATGTTCGCCGGCAAAGACCAACCAGAATGATAGCAGCATTGCATAGAAAATGCCTTGTCTTATGTCACTCAACAGCAGCATATACGTCATTTCCATATTGAGCGTAAGATACTCCAGCGGAAGATTGAGAAAAGTTAAGGCAGCGCCCAAATAAATGAGCATATATTCGAGCAGCGCCGGAGAACGTTGCAGTATGTGCACGCGACGCCAGAACCAGATCATAATACCCAAAATAAATGGAAACAGCAGCGTTTTTAACAGCAGCCACACTTTGGTGAAACCGCCATTCTGATGTATTGCTGTCAGCGTCAGTTCGTGCATATGACCAATATTAATATTGAGTTTCATGGCGCTGTCTATGGGAAAACGTAAATTAAGCAGATAGTAATCATGATGCAGTGCACCAAGTTCGAAAAGCGGTATCATATCGCAAGAGTAGATTGTCTCCTCATGACTGACGTGCATCGCATGGCAGTCCAAGTAGCGGTGCTCCAACGAATGCGCATACAATTTCCAGTCTGAGGCGGCGTCTTCTTTGTTTCGATAGGCGAGCCGCATATCGATTGTAAGCAGTAGATCGTTTGGCGGCTCTATAAGCGGTAAATCGGCACTGTAGGCAATGTCTACTTGCAGCACACCGATTAGATTCTGCTGCCAGCGCGAATAATGTAGTTCTTTGTTCTCGCGCGGCAGCGGAGTTTGAAAAACATATACAATCTCATTGGCCATCTTTGCAAAGTGTTGATCAATCTCCTCCTGCGCAATCGCTGTGCAACGACCTTCGCCGCGTGAGTATAGCCATTTAGTTGTATCGTTTTGTCTGCCCGGAACATCTGGACAGACGGTACCGAGTATGTTCTGATGACCTGCCGGATTGGGCGCCATTATGCCGCCAAGCAGAAAACAAAAGACTTGCGCAAGCAGCAGCAAAGCGACCAAAATCGACAGCTTGCGTCCACTTAAATTCTCAAGTATTGTGCCAGCCATTCTATTGTGACAGCTAAAACGCAATCGAACTCAAAATAATGCTTGAATTGATTGTACCAAACAATATTCCCCACAGAACTTCTTCAATAATGATCAGTGTGAACGAAAACGAGAATGCAAAAATTCCACTTTTAGAAAAAAAAACTACAATAAATATTTCGATATTTCATCGATAAGCGATATATTGCCAAAAACTATCGACGTGATAGAACTATCGCCAATTTGTGAATTTGTTCGGAAATATTTGTAAATTTTTAAATAACTAAATAATTTCTTACACAAGAGCCATTGCTGATTGAAGGAATATGATAAAAACCACTGTCAACAATTAATAATCCAAAGTTACACAACTTAAAAAATATTGACATCAAAATATTGACAATAAAAAATATTTATTAAAGACAAGAAAAAACGTTAACTTCTGTGGAACCGAAACTTTAATAATCATCCCACTTGCTCTTTTTGCTCGGCAATACTGGTGGTTTACTTCAGTTTTTAAATTTTTCAATGAAGGTTTAGATTTAAACATTTTTATTATATAAAAATGTTTTCATATAGAAGGTGTTCATAAAACGAAATAGTATTATACATATCCTTCTTTCGAATCCTAAGTTGAGTTCTTTATTTCTCAAGTTTTTCCAAATATGCCACTTAATATTCAAAACGAAAATTGTTTGTGTGAAAGAACCAAACTGGCACCAAAAAATGATATTGTTATGAAAATAAATAATAAAATCTTGGACGAACTAACTAGCAAAATATCAGTGTATAATTATATTTGGATTTATCCGGGGTGCCATACCACAGGTTGGAATTAAAGGTAGGTGTATCCGTTCTGTTAATGCGCAACTTGAACTAGGAAGGAATCTTGTGAAGGCCACAATCTTAACTGGCGAAGCCAGTCCCAATCATACCTAATAACTTACCATTTAATTTTAAGCGCCTGCAGTTCCCATTAGAAGATGCATTTTCAATGACTGTCAACAAATCACAAATCAAAATCGTTGGGATTTTTTAGCTTATTTGTGGATTTTGTATATTACTGTATATGTGTGGGTGTATCTGTCATTCACATGCAATCGAGAATAGTCATATAAACGAAGAGGAAGAAACAAAACAAAAATATATACATATATCTATCTATATCCGACTCCGACGGAAAATTATATGTATATACACACATATAATCGAGTTCTTAAATATTAGCTTTAAGCATAGTGATTGCAGTAAATACACAAAAACATTGTTATGGCCGCGAATGACTCAGGGGTTGAGACGAGCAATGAAAGTAATGATGGAGGAACTGGTGGGATTATGATAACCCCGCCCCCTGCTCACGTTATGCCACCGACACCCACATCTTCTCCAAATACGCACGGCGAATGGCCAAATATAAATCCGAATGCATTCCAGCTAAACTCTGGAGAACACTTTGCGCTGCCCCATCTGCCACCGCTTCCGCTAAACGCAGACTATCTGCCCAGTCTAATACATCCGAGCACCCTGCCATCGGGCAGTCATAATTTCAAGATGCGCAGATGTATGAAACAACGGGAACAGCGTATACACTGCAGCTACGGTAATATATTGGCCGAATCAAAGGGTCGCAAGTTGCGCACAGCCGCTTCCACCTGCAATATTGAACTGCTTAATCGTATATTGGAATCCGGCTCCGATCCGAATGCTGCAGATGAGTATAAACGTAGTCCACTACATTTGGCCGCCTGTCGCGGTTATATACAGATTGTGCAGCAGTTATTAAAATTTGGAGCAAATCCGAATGTTGTAGACTCACTGGGCAATACACCATTACACCTGGCAGTTATATCGGCAAGCTCCAATAATTTTAATATTGTGGTGCGAATACTGTTACAGGGTGGTGCCAGTGCGCATATGTTCGATCGCAGTGGCAAATCACCGCTGGAGTTGGCCGAGGCAAAATTACGCTTACTGCGAAATCGCTATGATCATCCCACTCCGGAAACTGCAAAAATCCTAGAGGATATGTGCATGCTGACATCGCTTATACTACGCTATATGGTAAAACAGAAGCGAGAATTGGAGGATCTGTCGGCGCTGGAAAAACGCCTGCAGAACTTAAGCACCAGCGATGATCAGAAACAGGTTGTATCTCAGACAGCCGATGAGTTGCTCGCCAGCGTTGAGCGTCTGTCCATCAACAAATAAATTTAAAGAAAAAAAAAAAAACAAAACAAAAAATTTAGCTTCTGAGTGCAATGAAGTATTCGAAGAATATTGTTCTTCAGTTACATATATATTGTAATGCACTGCACAGCTGCATCTGCTTTTGGAATTTCAATCCAAAAATATTTATTCGCATAATCTTTTTATATTTTGTGAATAGATCGCGAACTATCTCTATCTCTGTCTGTGTCTATTCTGTTGTCTCTTTATCCATTTGGGATATGATTTCATACATTGAAACAGGCGTGATTTGGATGCAGCGGCAGTACGTACCATGCGATGCGATCTTTATTACGATTAAATACAAAATCATTAAGTATTTCTTTTTAAGGTTTATAAATATTTTTACAAATTCACATTGTTTTCTGTATAGAACACTTAATAATTCGCTATACACATGCATATGTATGATCACTCGACGTACATAGGTATATTTTAATATTTAAGATATGTGTTTAGAGAGCCAAAACAAATAAAGAATAATTTTAAAACACATTTCCAAATCATATTTCAAATGAGCATTATCTATCAATAATCATCTTTCAATGTAAATTCTGTCATTAATCTATTAGAGAAAAACACAAAAAAAAAGAACCAAAAGGAAAAATGTCGGAGTCTTTTGAAAATATATATGAAGGCGCAAAAGATTGTAAAGTAAGTTCGTGTATAACCAACTTTTAAAAAATTATGACGTATAACATATGCATATCTGCAGGATTTGCCATTAGCTTCGGTGTTCTATAACTGGTTTGTGCAGAATGTAAGTTTGCCGCAGGATTTGGGCAGTTTACTTGCCGGCGCATTTCTGTTCATACTCGCTTGTTATACACTTCTATACACGATACGATTTATATTATCGATCGTGTGGCCGCTTTTTCTTATATTTTCGGCAGTTGTAAGTATATGGTACTGTATAAGTATGGCATAGAACTCATTTGGTATTTGTCTACACTGCAGATTATATTTAAAATCGTGCAAAGTTATGACAGCGTGCAGCTACGTGACCAAGTAACTGTGGCCTTTACTAACATTTTTCAAACAGCCGTGAGTATTTTTCAGTATTTCTCCTAAATTTTTTATTTTTTTTTTGGAACACCATGAAGTAGTGAAAAGTCACCATTTAGATTTTATTATTGCCGATATAGGGAAAAAAACCGACAGTGGTGTTTATGAAAGTTTTTTTTTTTCGAACAGCTTAGCTGACTTCGACTAATGGATCAATTTTATACACTATCAAGTCTTCATATTTTTTGAAGACTTTATAGTGTATAAAATATAAAATAATAAAATCAAAATGGAGACTTTTTTTTGCTCATAGAATTCAAAAAAATTTGTGGTAAATCAGAGACTCTTACGAGCAATACCTATTTATAACTAGCTGGCTTCTCCGACGTTGTACGCGTCTCTTTAAAATATCAACTATCTGCGTCAAACAGTTGTTGAGATACTTCAAATTTGGGTTTTCCTCTTTTATTGGATCTTCTTTTACCTTGCATCTTATTTCTCGCGGTGCTATTTACATATGCACCAATTGTAAGCCTGATTCATCGAAAATTTGCGGAGATAAGACTTTTGTTTATAGGGTCGGGAGAGGGTTCAAAATAATAAATCAATAGTTAACAACCTTCTTCAAATCACGAATCAATACAAAGGTAATTTTATTTTATTTTAATTCTGGTTGAAATATGTAATTCCAAATTTTTTTCCAGATTTTTTTTTCAATTCAAATTATTCAAATGAGTTATTTCCATCCCTGAATCATAAACAAAACAAGACAAGGATCTACCAAATATATCGTTGCTATGATTTTTGCAGTTCGATTGAAAACTTTTACAGAACCATAACGAAATAAATAAAAAAAGAAGAAAAAACGGTAACTTCGGTTGAACCGATGCTCTAATACCATTCACACGAAATTTTATTGTAAAACGTAAACGTGGGGGCTTAAATAGGGGCTACCCCAAAAAGTTGGCAATACACGCCCACTATTAGATGTGTATATAGCGATCATCTATAGAATGACGCCATAACGAATTTCAAGTTGATAGCTACATACAAATGGATAAAAGTGAGCTATGGGTTTGTATGGGACTACCTCAAAAAGTAGGCGGGACACGCCCATTTGTATATGTATATGAAACAGTTGTCCATTAAAATCAACTAAATAGAATTTCAAGCGAATATTGATTTAAATAAAGAGTTTTTTTTATAACAAAAACACAAAATTGGGAGGTGGGTATGTATGGGGGCTACCCCAAAAAGTGGGCGAGATGCGCCCATTACTATATGTATGTTAAGCGGCAAGCCATAAAAAGCCACCACATCGCATTTTAACCTAATATTGACTTTTATAAAGAAGTTTCTCAAACAAAAACACTAAATTGGGAAGTAGGTTTTTATGGCGGCTACCCCAAAAAGTGGGCGGGTCCTATCCATTAATATATATATGTGAAGTGTCCGTCCACTAGAAGCTACCATATCAATAATTAAGATGATATTTACTACAATAAAAAAGTTTTTCATACAGAAAGTCAAAAGTTGGCGTATCGGGTCAATCTTGATACTCTATTAAACTGCAATAATTAGAAGTGTGTGTGAAAATTTTCAACAGACGGACGGACATGGCTAGATTGACTGGCCTCGTCGAGCTGATCGAGAATATGCGATGCCTCATTTAATTCGTTACAAACTGATAATACCATTTCACACTATGTGTAAATGGTATAAAAAATACACATATCCATCTTACAAATCGTGATTATGGTCTTGATTTCATACGGAAATCCATCCCATAGGAAAAAACTTAGATTTTGGAAACTAAACTGAAAAATAGGCGTGGCTTTTTGTTCTCATGCTGAAACTGGATGTTCTTGCTGCTTCTGTACGAAGTATATAATAAGTCAGATTCAGTATCAGATACAAACCCAGCATTAAATTTTTGCGAAAATGAATATTTATTTAGAATAGCAACTCTCGGTTCGCATACGACTCTAATTGTAATTTACTTACTGTTACTCATGCGCTTTTTGTCCAAGGCAATAGTTTTAATTTTATGCTAAAGTTTCCATTAAAATCGGCATATATTTTTTTATTTGGGCTATATGCAATATATATATATTTTACTTTATCAATCTCTGATTTTTAGCGAAATTATCTTGGCCATTGATTCTAGGTTTACACAACTATTTAATGCCTTTAATTGAATCATTTAATTTTATTACATGTAATAGTTTTATAGTTGGCTTTTATCTTTATAAATGTATTAACGATATGGAAGACATTTGTAGTTAATATAATTCTTAAAATGTTGTAGATATGTATATTTTTTATATATGTTTTTTTTTTGTTTTTTGTTTTGTTTTTTGTTTTTTTTTTTTAATAGCAACCACAAATATATAGAAAATTGAACTCTGATTTTAGCACATTTAGTTTGATAATAAATAAAATTAATGTTACTTTTAAAAGTTAATATTTGATAACGAAAACCAATTGGCAAAGAACTCGAATGCAGGTGGTGTGTTTAATTGAGAAGGTGCTTTAAGATACAATCCAACGACTTGAAATTACTCCATAGAACCATATTGAACTTTCTTGATTTTGAAATAGCTGAAATTTAGCATATGTATACATTTTTTATCGATCGAATTACGAAATATGTGTATAACTCACCGCCATCCGCCATAACCAGATATGGTTATTAATACTGCGATTGCCAGAGCGGTGCCAACTGCCAGTGGTGCAGTTTCATCGCGATAGGAGCCAGTCGCACTACAATGAAACGATGGACCCCACTTACCAGATTCTTTAAACATAAAACTCTGCATATGTATATCACGTAGATAGAGGCGTGCAAGATGTCCCGATTGATCACCGGAATCGAGTGGTGCGTACAGTATAACAGTTTGTTCCTTATCGCAGACATAGGCTTTTCCAACCGGTGTGGGAAAGTACAATTGTTGTTGTGCTGGTGAGGTTAGCTTAACGTCTAAGCCCGGTCGATCAGGATGTTCGAATAGTTGATTGGATGTGGAGTAGGTCAGTGTAAAGCGATTTATATACCAGCCCTCACCGCCGGACGTCTGCATTAGAAAATATTAAACGTAGAAAAATCAGCAGTTTATAATAATAAAACACATTTTTCCCAGCTATATTTAAACTTGAAATATACCTTTTTGAATAGCATTGTAAGTCTAAAACCTTTAAAATCCAATGTCAAGATTTCCATATTTGATTCAACACATTCGCCACTCATCTGTGGATCATCGGGCAGATATATGTCTGCCTCAACATCTTCATTAAGTTTATTTCGATATTTGATGCTTATTAAACCATCAACTTGCATTAAAATGCATGTTATATCGTTTGTAGCATTGAAGCGATAAATGGAGGCGGTAGCATCATGATTCATTGAAGATGCCTATAAATTTAATATATATGTATATATATAACATTTCTAAGTTCTTCACTTTAATTCAAAAGAAAAAAAAAAACTCACCGAAGGCGATTTGGTTGTGTACTTTGTTAGCCTTGGAGTTTTTGTAGTAAAAGCGCTAAGCTGGAGAGAATCTCCAAAGTTGACTATAATTAATCGAAAAAAGAAAAATCATTTGAGCACAACATGAAAATTATTGATTTTTCACAATTTTCAAATACTTATGTACGAACTTACATAGCGAGAAGAGTAGAAAAATAAAAATGTAGATATTAAATCCTCCATACAAAGTAAATGAATTCGAGTAGCTTTTGTTGCTACCAACAGCATTTTTGTTTACACGATTATTAAACATTTTTCAAAACCGAAATAGAGTATTAAATATTTTCACTTTTCGACAAACTTTGATATGTCCAATTCACTTCAATCCCACTTGATATGTGTGCTGCGTTGTCCTGGTCCTGCGTACGAGTGATGTTTGATTTGTAAAAAAATAATTGGCTTATATTATTCTATACCCCACTATCCCTCTGTTGAAGTAACAAACCGTTGATATGAGAAAAAAATAAATTGTTTATTATTTCAGAGAAAGCTTTAAAATGTACTTCGCAGAAAGAAACTATTGATAAAAAAATGTGTTATAAGAAAAGCACACAGTGCCAGGCCTTTGTGTATCTTTAATAGAGTTAAAGATGTTTGAACAAAGAGATATTTCACATGAACTTCTTGCTTATAACGACTTCTGCGCATGACTGTCACGGACTATATATTTCCACCTAATTTTTGCTCCACTTTTTTTCAGGTTACTGCTCTCATAAAATCCGTGGAAACTCTAACAAAACTGTGGAAATAAATCAAAATTTGAGAGATGTGCTTCGGATCCAATAAAAGGAAATAAATTAATTGTTTTATTTTGATTTAAAGAAAAATTTTAATAATTCAAAATTATATGCAAATTAAGTGTTTCTAGTGTTAAATTATTGTATAACAATTGAAGAAATTATTAAATAAATTTAAAATTTTAGTTAAATATGTTATTTGCTGGCACTGAATAATCTTCATCTAGTGACAATGTTTGATGAAACATCAAATTGTGCTTTAAAAATGAAAGAACGCTACAGACGAGCATTATTGGTTTCGAGACACATAGTACCTTTTTGAGATTCTTTATTTAACCTTTAGAATTGTATGGGAGCTGTATTCTACAGTGGTCGGATCTGAAGCTATATGGGTTATTCTATTAGGATTGATATAGGATTATGATTTGCTGAATTTTTATATGTTCAGTGGACTTTCACAAAAAGTACTTACCGGTTTTGTACAGAGAAGAGAAAAATTATGAGATATCCGTAAATAGCCGTAATATGCTCAAAATCAAAATTTTTTCAATTAAAATCTGTTAAAAAAAAGTTTAACAAAAATGACTGATTAAATTATAAAACCAAAACCGATATTGTAACATAGTGAGAAAAAAAACCAATAAATGTTATTAAATAACCTAAATAATCGATTAAAAACCTATATATTTCACATGTTTGATTGCGGTGTTTCATTTTTGAATGAATAATAAAACGAGTGTACTTATTAAACAAAAACTAACTGTACAAAAGGACTTAGCCAACCGTACAAAATGTGCCTTCAAACCAAAAATGCTTTAATATATCTTATTCGAAAGGTCTTTCTCTAAGAATGATTTTCCATGTTCTCGAAACACCAAATTAGTCCTCTGACAGGTTTTTAAATGATTTAAATTTTTTAAAATTTTCGGTATTTCTGTACCCAAAGTTTTAAATTCTAAAAAAATCCAGAAATGTACTAAGGTAGACCTGCGATTGTTACTCATTTCTTTTAAGTTACTGGCAAATTCATAATAATGAGGAGACACGAATTTTGTCTGCGTGCAGCTCAAAGTGGAATAATTTCAGGTGGCGAATTACGCCTAGCTGCTCTTTTTTGTTCCTTTCGGTTCCTTTATTTTCAGTTGTGGCTCTTTAATACTTTAGCACTGAAGAGACAGATAAGGGGGGAAATACAGCTCTTTTCATTATTTTTCCATAGTGCGGCTGTTCGATATTATAAATTGTTTTATATTCTAGTTTAGACGATTTTTTATTAAAACCATATAAAACTTTACTTTATACTAGTATTAAAAAAAAAACAAAAATAATTCAATTATATCTCATTGCGAATTTTTTGAATTGAATATTATTCATTTTTAAAATGATTTGAACAATAAATATTGTATTTTTTTATTACTTCTTTGCTTGTTTGTTTCTAATTTTTATTATTTTTGTATTGTAAACTAAATTTAAAACTTCCCTCGAAACATAACATATATATGGTCTCTTTCTTTCTTAATTGTGAGATCAAAAGAGCGCATGAAACGAAAAAAACGATAATTTTTCAAATTTACCATTGAATGGCTTGAAAAGAAGAAGCAGCATTTTCAACTTCAATCAAAACATTGAAAGTGCAAGCTAAAAAGAAATAAAGTTTATTGAATAAATAACGCGTGTTTTTTGTTGTGGCTTAAAAAAAAAAACAAAAAGCGAAGTAAAATGTAAATCGAGAATTGGCAATAAATAAGAAAAGTGCTTTATGTCTGAGAACAAAATTTTATGTAAAACAAAAGCTAAAATTTATTATTTGTTGAGTATTTTGAAACAGAACAATTCGACGAAAAATGAAAAAAAAGAACGGATGCAAAATAAAGTAAAACAAATCAACAAAAATTAGTAAAAATTATATCTGTGTGATCGTTTCTTTGTGTGTGTGACAAATGCCGAAATTTCCTCATGTTTAAAATCAATTTAAACAAACAAAATAACATAACATCATTTGGCGCACGTTTTGTATTTTTAGTTTAAAAAATAAAAGTACTAAATTAAACTTTAGTACAATTATTGTAAGTGAAATCAAATCAGTTTAATTTGGCTCAAAACTAGTTTAAAATATTAGTAAAAAGTTTAAAATTTGTCGCCTTTTCAGTTTAATTTGGCTTAAAACTAGTAAAAATAATTCGAAAAACGTTTAAATATATATATAAAAGTGTAAAAAAGGATTTAATTTAGTGCAAAAAAACTTATTTTATAAATTAAATATTGTTACATTGTTTTTTCTTAAATTAATTTGATAAATTTAAAAAAAAAAATAAAAGGGCGAATTAAAATAAAATTAAATTAAATAAATATAAAACGCGCTCTCTTTGTTTACACTCACAGTCTACAATGTCATATTTCAGTCGCACTCATGCGTTTATCTATCTTAAGTATTTATTGTTTATTTCTCACGCACACATGCAAATCTAAACAAGTCTCCAGCTCAGTTGTGTGTGTGGTGAATTCTGTGTGAATTCACCACCACTGTGCGACGTTGGCAATCAGCTGTGCCAACGTCGCATAGAGTATGTTATAACAAATTCATTTACACTTTGCGCTGCACTTTGCTCGGTTGTAGTATCGGCCAGCAAATTGAAATTTTATAAATTAGAATTTCAAAAGACTGTTGGAAATACGGTGCTCAAGTGTCGTGACCGTTGTACGTATAATATGTGTTCAATAAAAAGTTGCAAAGCGATGTGATCAGCGTAAAAAGATTGAAAAGAAAAATCAACATTGAAAGTGTCTAAAAAAACGTGCTGCAACGTAACTGCTGGCCTCGCCTCTGACGTAGTCAACGCTTTTGCTGCTGCTACTGCGACCGCTCCTCAACTGCAACAGTCCACGGTCGTCGCACTTTCACTAAATCGTCAAAACCATCTCCTGCATATACAGGGTGCAAACGTGAATACCATTAAAGAGAAGAAAATCAAATTCAATGTCTGTTCCAGAGGAAAAAATTATACGCGTTGGTTCCCGAAAGAGCGAGGTAAACTGAACAATTACATGTGAATCTGAGGGTTTATGCAATACCTGTTGCTCGGCACTGTGCCGGAGTTAAGATTTGTGTGTGTGTTTTTTTTTGTGCTTTAATTGACTAACAAAAACCAAAAATTTCAACAAAAACTGAAACAAGAAAGAACGCTGGAGTTGAGTGTTACAACTTCGAGATGCCCTGTATCTTGCTTAAGGTTTCTTATATGAACCATAGATAATATTCTTTAGTAGAGCGATCTGCACAAGCGCGGGATGAAATTATTAAGAATAGAACTCAAAATTGGGGACCCCTTAAAGTGATTCGTTCTAGGCCTATATGGAATATTTTATAAGAACTGACTTAAAATACGCCAAATTTTGCATTTCTAGCCTTATTAGGAACAAAACCAAAAAATTTCATACTAAAACCGAAAAATGGAGGTAAAATTTGCTTGGGGGCTATCTCTTATAGTGGTCCGATCTGGACATATGCGAACATTGAATTACGTAAGTAAAGATGAACATTGTAAATTACGAAAGATGCGCATTGTACGGGGCCTAATCCCAAAAGGTGGGATTGGCAGAGAGAAACGGAGAGTGTAAGCATCATTTTATCTGAAGAGAGAAATGGAGAGTCTAAACATCTAAACTTGAAGTCTCTATCTCTTATTGTGTCCGAGATCTGTTCGTTCAAACAGATGGTCGGACGGATGGAGATGTCTATATCGACTCGTCTTCCGATGCTGTTAAAGGAAATACTTTATAGCGTCTCCTTCTGCCTGTTACATACATTTACATAAACTTAATATACACTTTTACCCTCTGGGTACAGGGTATAATAAGCAGCGCCAAGAGTCACGAGTCACGCTTACAACTCGTTTTGAAGTTGCTGTCGCAGTCTGATTGGTTGCAGACTTAATTACAACGCTAAATCTTTGACTTGACTTGGCTTGCCTTGCTCTCTGTGTATCTATATATTTTCGTGTACTCACAAAATTACTTGCGAAATCCAAGGCCGGCATTTGTTAAAAAAAAAAAAATGGAAATTATTTTTGTCTAACGTTGTCGTATTTGATTTGAGCAATTTCTGTTGCTACTTTCGTATGCAGTTGCTGTGACTTAATGAGATTTTTTTTTTGGATTTGAATTGCAAATTAATGTACCCTATGCCCAGATAGGATACACTATAATGGGCAAAGTCGTTTATTATCACATTTCAAACGCTGGCAACTTTTATTTGTATTAATTTCTTAAGTCTCAGTAGCAAGGTACGCTTTATTTTTACATACTTTGTAAACAGTATCGGATCCAGCGGACGGGGTGGGTTCCGGCTCGAGTCCGTTAAAAGACATAGTTACGGATTAGTATATATAGAAGATAAAATATTTTTTGTGGTAGCATCATATCAACTTATATATGGGATGATGCAAAAAAAAAAAATGAATTAATCTACGGTAAGAGACACAATACATAGCGACGTTTTAGAAATCGGAAAGTGCAGTTTGAGATAACGGTATATTTGTTACTTATATTGTTACTTATAATTTTTGTTAAACCAACAAACAGACTGAACAACAAACCCTATATCAAGATATATCATTGGAAAGATATGAAATTGCATGTTAACAGCGTTGCCGAATTCGAATTCGAATTCCAAGCTACAATATTATTTACGAGTTTTAGCCATTTTTGCCATTTGCGTTATTTTTGCCCACCAGCAAATAATTCTAATATGCCAATTTTTGAATTATCAATTGATATGTTCAATTACATTTAAAGACAGTGACGGAAATGAGCTTCGTCTTAAACTTTAACATTTTTGGACGGTCGGATCTTCGTGGTCTAACGAAAATACTTGCTTCAATTTTACTTATTGTTAATCTTAAGAATTTATTTAGCAAATAGTCCCGCAGTTAAAGTTTTCAAATGAAATGTTATAATCGAAATATACATACTATTGATATCACAGGGAACTTCAATCATTTTTCCTATCAAAATTTTAATTTTTTTCCAAGCTTGATCTGATTATGTGTGAAAATCTTACAATTGAATAAACTATTGATTCAAATTGCGAAACTTCGGATATTTAAAATATTTGTTATTGAACAAAATTTTTTGAATGACATAACTGCCAGAAAATCATCAAAAACTATTTGAAATTTGGACTTTCCTCAGCTGTAGCTCAACCATTTTTTATTCAATCGGCAATCAACCTAATGTGGTATTTTTATTTGGATTTAATTATTTAGTATTTTATAAATGTGGAGTTTGTTTATTTCACATACAATTAAATATTTTGATTTGATTAATAATTTAATATAAAGTATTTAAAAGTTCTTCGTAAATTCGACTTTTAGCTTCTGCGTCGTTCGCACAATCGGCTTAAGTATTCCGCGCGTCGTCTTCAACTGTCTCATCGTCTTTTTTAATCGTCCTCTCGTTATTCGAACGTCGCTTTCCATAACAGCTGATTTGTAGGACTGGCGCAAAGGTGTTGCCATGCTTTCAATAAATTTATCTCCATCAGGTTTCCTGTTGGTTTAAGTAAAATCATAAATCGAAAAACTGAAATATACCGTTATCTATGTGAATTGCAAAAAAAAATTTCTTGAATTATAATTTAAGTATTTTAATTATACTTTAATTATAATTCAAGAACATTTTTATAAAAAGCTTGAGGCGGCCCCCCTAAACACTAAACCTAGAACTGTCACTGTTTGTATACATATGCCTTCCCTCATTCCCTCACTCCGACATACAATTGCTTTAATTGAAATAACTATTTTAATCTGCATTATTAAATTTCACATTAATTTCTTTTACAGTTGGCGCTCATTCAAACCAAACATGTCATCGGTCGATTGCAGAAAATCTTTACAAACAAAAAGTTTGAGATACGTAAGTATAGTATAATTGCATTAAAATGCTTTAAATTTACTTCAAGAAAATTGCTATATTTGATAGCCGTCATGACTAAACAAAATTCAAGTACATACTATATCGCGTTCTTAAGTTTAATTAAATTTAACTATCAGTACTCGTAGTCATTCTTTATAAATGTGTTTCACTATTATGAAATATGCTTCTGTACTCATTCTTTTTACACCATTGCCATCAATTAATCGTCACGCAAAACTTTTTCTTTAATTTCCCGTTCTTATTTTTGTTATCTAACAATTTGCATATTTGCAAACAAAAAAAAAAAAACCTTGACAATTTCTGACTGTATTTCAAAGTTCGATGAATAAAAATGTGTATTCAGAAACAAATGATAACGAAAAAACATTTTGCTTCATCAGCATTGCGTGTTGATAGTGCAAGAAAAATGTACGTTAAAGAAGAAAAAAATCGTACATTTCGGTAGCATCGAAGCGCTAACTCGCTTCGCAATTTGTTTGTACATCGGCAGAAATATGTTTCCCAATCATGACATTGACATTTCGTCCGTACTACAATCAGTGGCGTAGCAATGCATTTGAGTGTCAGGGGCGGGCATATTCCCGCCTAAATTGCATTGAATGGTGCTCAAAGTGTAAAAAATGGAAAAAAGGAACAATTTTAGACTACTTATTTCGTCAAAACACTACTTATTCTAATTTCTGCACCAACAAATTATGTACTGGAATGCAAGATCTATACTTATTATTCCCGAAATCGTTGGAAAGCGTAAACTCAGTTGAAATTTGTTTGATTTTTTTGTTAAAAGAAACACGTTCTTACAAGCAGCACAGTATAACTGATATGCTTTATTCCTCGTTTCAATATATTTTATAGTAGTATTATTTGTATAATATAAAAGTTGTAGTAACAAAAACTAGAAAAAAATAGGCTTCAAACTAGTTGTAGCACGATATATCAAAAACTAAGATTCATTCAAACACAACATGAAATGTAATTAAATTGGTTCAAGTTATCTTTTCAATTTAATCAAGGAAATATATATACATACACTTTATGAAGTCTCCATTACTCCAGCTTGCTGATAAACTGATAAACCCAAATTTTATATTCTGTATGAAGTGTGTAAATAAAAGAAGCGCGTTCGCGTGTTTAGCTTATGTAATATAGTCAAAAAAAAAAAAAAATGTACATTAAAAATGTCACTGAAATTTATGATAATCTTTTAAGTGTATTATATACGAGTAGAATTAGATAAGCAATCATAAACCACCAACAATGTTCTATTTACACATACAAAAACGTTTGTAAACCTTTCTCTACTCTTATCAGATACCATGTCAACGATCGGAGATCGAGTGCTGAATATATCACTGCCAAAGATAGGTGAAAAAAGTCTATTCACAAGAGATTTAGAGGATGCATTGCGTAATGGAGGCGTCGACTTCGTTGTGCATTCGTTAAAGGATTTACCCACCGCGCTGCCCACGGGAATGGCTGTGGGCGCAGTGCTGGAGCGTGAAGATGCACGTGATGCGCTTGTATTGCGTGAGAATCATCGCGGACATACAATAGCAACACTGCCGAAGGGTAGTGTTATTGGTAAGTTACTATTTATACTAATTGAAATACAAGTCAATGAATCATATTTTAACTTGTTATTCTTCAGGTACATCATCACTACGTCGTACAGCGCAAATTAGCCGTCAATATCCGCACTTGGTGGTATGCGACATACGTGGAAATCTGAATACACGCCTAGCAAAATTAGATGCACCGGACTCAAAATTCGCTGGCATCATACTAGCGCAAGCGGGACTTGTGCGCATGGGCTGGATGAATCGCATTAGCCAGGTACTGGAGCCAACCGATTTACTATATGCAGTGGGCCAGGGCGCACTGGCTGTTGAGTGTCGTGCCAATGACAACGAAATACTAAACATGCTGCAGCGATTGATGTGCCTGTCGACGACATGTCGAATTTTGGCAGAGCGCAGCTTTCTGAAAACGCTTGGCGGTGGTTGTTCAGCACCGGTAGCCGTGTGGAGCATTTTAAATGGCAAACTATGCAACAACAATAGCACAAGCGAGAAAGTGGGACTTTCACTGACCGGTGCAGTTTGGAGTCTTGATGGTGCCGTTGAAATGCGTGAGGAGCTTAAGTGCACACTGAAAGAACAACAGCAGCAACAACAACTCAAGCGCAGTATCGTTAGTGAAGCAGATTTTAAGAACGGCAATTCAAACGTTAGCAGCAGCGATTCACCACCACCAGCAAAAAGAGCATGCAATGGCGGCAATGATAGTAGCAGTAGTTGCGATTCAAGTAGCAATAGCCCAGTGCCGCGACGTAGCCCACCAGTGATTAACGACGATGCAGAGGTTGAGCAATTAACAGCAAACTATAATATGGAGGAACTAATTGAAAAGCATATCGATTTGGTTAAGAAGTGTCCGGTTATAGGCGATGGCCCTAATGTTGCGCTGCAGAACAATAATTTTGGTGGCGGTGATGCCGATTGCAATGGTAATAATTCGGAAAATGCACATTGTCCGCTACAGATTGATGTCGGACAGGATGTCATGGGTCAATGTCCGTTTGTTAATAACGAAACTAAAGTATCCTATGCCAATACTGGCAAGTGTCCCATAACAACGAAAAATGAACCATTCGTGTCCGCTGGAGGTGATGAAATTGATAACGCTGCGCCCACCACATCGTCAAAGTGTCCCTTTGCTGCTTTGCATAAACAAAAAGGCATGGAATTCGCCCATACCACCACCAACAGCAACACGACGACGCCAACAATAATAACAACCTCTATAGGCAACAACGACAATAATTCAGGGCACACCAAGTGCCCATTTCTACAGAAGACTGTACAAATGTTTGACTACGACGACGAGCAGAAACCACAACCACAGAAACTAGCTGCGCTAATCGAAGATGCTGATAATCTATTCTGCGGATTATATCAACATGCTTGTTACAATCGCGAACTGTACGAGCGCAGTAATAAACTTGGTATAGAACTAGCGGAACAGCTGATCAAAAAGGGTGCGCTTGAGGTGATGAAAAGCGCTCAAGCGGAGATACACAGTAAAATTGGTTGACAAAACAACATTTCTCGAATCAAGTACCGATGACATAAAGGCCTATAGTTATTCTGTTCATTGTTATACATACATATATGCATACATATTATAAGCTATATATTTTTTTATTAAGTAGTAAAGTGCAAATTCAAAATTAAACTCTTCAGCTAACATCATTTTCTCTGGAAAAAAACTTTAAAAAATTCTAGTTTTTCTACAATATTTTTGAACAATATTTAAATTAAAAATTTTTTAGTTATGTAAAAAAATTTGTTCAACCGGTTTTTTGTTGTTTAAAATAAAATGTTTAATTATATTTTAATTCATAATTTAATTTTGAACAAGTGAATTAAGAAGGAATATACAAAATTGTATAAACGTTTGTTCATATAACTAAATAAAAATTGGGTTTTCCGGTTCTCAGGAAAATTTTGCGATTTTAATTCACCTGCCATTAGTAATATGAATTGCCCTTATCGATTATATTCAGGACATTTCAGCATGCTTGATTCTCATGTGTTTTTTCAGTTTATCGACTGTTGAGAATGCCTTCTTACAAGTTGCAATCACGCAATGAAAGTTTTTACTTCGACAAATATTCTCAGTTTTATGCTTGGATAATGCATCAGCTAATATAAAGCTAGCATCGCATGTATTGCACTTGTGAGTATGTATTTTAGACAAGTGACGTGTTAGCTTATCCTCACTCTTGAAAACTTTCGAACATTTTGGGCAACTGAGTTGTGAATTGTCCTCGCTTGCGGGTGTTTGCTTTTGCGGCACCGTTGGTGAAAGTTTTGGCTTTTTGATTGGGCGTTGCTCTTCAATGCCGGACTCGTTAAGATCGAGCTTGTGCTTTTTAGACGTAAACTTAAAATTAATTAATTTCGTTTCTGGCTCATTCTCGCTTATAAGCTGCTCCGTATCGTTAGCCAAATCTTCGGCAGCATTGCCATTGACCGGTGGTGATGGACTGTTATTTTGTTTAAGTAGTTTGGAGTTTTTCTTGTTTTGTGGTGTTGTATTTTTCAATGAAATTTTTTTCTTCTTTTTTGGAACAGCGGGTTTCTCATTTACAGCTCTTATGACAGCCATATCGAAAGGCAATGATATACAACTTGCTTCATCCTCAGCAATGAAAGCTTCTTCAATAACTTCAGTAGTAGTAGCAGTATTATTTAAAAATGTATCTGCAACAGTCTCAAATTCTTCGGCAGATTCAACGCCATTTTCGTTGTGCTCAGCATGCAGTTTCTTTGTATGTGACTGCAAAACTTGATTCGTCGAATACGATTTGTTGCATTGTTTGCATTTGAAAATACGTGGCTCCTTTTCGCCGTGTTCATTAATAAGATGCGTTTTAAACTTATTAGCGACGTTTACAGTGTAATCACATTTTTCGCACTGGAAATGATAAATTTGTCTCGCTCTTGTTGCCTTTTCCTTGCTCGATGTAGTAGTTTTATCTATGAGTGATAAACTAAAGTTAGTATTATATAAATAAGGTCGTTTATAATAGCAAACTTACCATTATCTGAAATAGAATTGGTGGCGCACTTCGATTGTATAAGCAATGAAGTGTCGTTGTCATGTATTTCTTCTGTGTCAGTTAAATTAACTGCTTCCGGCAAAATATCTTCATCACTAAGTTCCGATTCCAGAAAACTTGTTTTTGTGGACGTAAATTTGAATTGTAACTGCTTCTTGACGTCCTTTGGCGTTTTTTGTTTATCCTTGGTGTCCGCCACAGCTGGTGTCAATGATGTTTTAGCGAGCTTCGGCTTTTTTGCTTTATCCTTGGATACTGGTGACGGCTTTACATGGTTGGAATCCGACAAAGCTGCTGTTAACGATGTTTTCTTTAACTCTTTTGGTTGATCCTTGGACTCTGTCACAGCTGATACTAATTTCAATGACTCTACATTTGGCTTAGTAACCGGCACAGCTGATGCTAACTTTACTGGACGCCGCTGTGCGTCGTCGGAATCGGATACAGCTGATGTCAATGGTTTTTTCGAGCCATTTGGCGTATTTGGTTTATCCTTGGCATCCGATACTGCTGCCGCTAATTTTACTGGAGTCGGCTTTACATGTTTCGAATCCGATACAGCTGGTGTCAATGGCTTTTTCGAGGCCTTTGGCGTGTTTTGTTTATCCTTGGCATCCGATACTGCTGCCGCTAATTTTACTGGAGTCGGCTTTACATGTTTCGAATCCGATACAGCTGGTGACAATGGAATTTTCGAGTCCTTTGATGTGTTCTGTTTATCCTTAACATCCAACACAGCAGCACGAGTCAATGATGTTTTCACATTTTTTGCCGCATTATCTTTTGATTCTGGCACATCGTTTGTTTCATGCACATCAACAGGCGTTACTGCGTCGGCGTCCAACTCTGGATGCCATTTCTTATTGTGAGTACTTAGACTCTGCTTGATCGTATATTTTGTATTACACTGTTTGCATTCAAACACTTTTGGTTGCTGTACGCCGTGTTTCTCTTTCATATGCGTCTGCATATATTTGGCTACGTGCGTTTCAAAGCCACACAAATTGCAATCGAATGATATGATTGTGTTCCGGCGTTGCAATATCTTTTTTACTTTGTTCTCCGCTATAACTTTGTCAATGGCCACTGTCTTGCGACGAATTTTAATCTTTTGTTTATTTTCAATTAGAGAGTTTTCAAAATCGATCACAATAGGCTTGTCAACACGCACCGGTGATCTTATCTCATCCAGAGCCACAAGCATAGAATCGTTGGCATCGCTTATATTCAAATTGTTACCGCTGTCTTTTGTTCTCGTGGCAACTTTTAGAGTATCGCTTAAGGATACATTCTGCGGCACACTTGTTTCTGTCTCGATCAATATAATATCAGCCTCAATAGATTTTTTCGGTGTTGATTTATGCGCCTTTGTAGGTGTTGCTGTTAAAACATTAGCAAACGACTTACGGCGTTTTGTATCATCACCACCGGAAGCACTTTTTGTCGCAGCACCCATCGTCAGCGCAGCCGCCGGCGATTTACATACTTTCTTAGCGCTTGCCGCATTTGAAGTTTGTTGTTGTTGCTCTTGTGAATAAACTCGTCGATAGTCCTCCACTTTCGAGTTGACCAGAAATAGCGTATCAGCGCACGATTTACAAATGAAGCTATCTCCTTTTTCTGTGCCGGCTAATTTTACTTGTAGAACATTCTCGACTATCTCCAACAGGCTGCGACCGATGTAGTCATTGGTCAGGGGAAAGGTATTAAACTTTCCGCCGCAGATTTCACAGCTCGGTTTCGACATTATACATAAATCGACTTTATAAGCACGAATAAATATTTTAAGCTTTTAACGCGTTTAATTTCTTGTTTTTTTGTCACATAAAACAAAAGTCAACAAAGTGAGAACACGTGCCGTCTTCGATGCTTGCACAATACTCCGATGCATTTAATAGTGATGAGCGATACTTTAAAAGCTTTTCTATGACAAGTGGTATCGTTTTTACAATTTTCAAATCTTTATGCTGATTTCAACCGGTGATATCGTATTCTTATCTGCCTTCGGGAGGAAGTGAGCCCAGAAAACGAGTCCTCTGGGAGATAAAGGAGTGAGTCGTCTATAGAATTGAAATTTAGTATTACATACAATAATATTAATTTATGGTAGTATTTTATAAATAAAAATGAAATGTTCGTTACTAAGTGCATAACTTGAGAACGGTAGGACCGATTTGGGGAAGTTTCTTTTAAATGTTCGTATTATTCCGAAAAAGTTTTCTAGTGAAATTAAATTTGGAAGAGTTACCCGAAAAATTCGTTAAAAAAAAACAAAAACAAATTTGTCATACAGTTGCAAGTGAATTATATTTGGTATATTTGTAAAGGACACCGGCAAAATGTAAAACCACTAGATATGTGGGCGGTGCTACGCCACTATATAATAGTAGAAAAACAATAGGGGCGTAGCAGCGTACTCTAGGTATTGACCTTTTGTCTGTTCGTCATTCTGTGGAAGTGGGTGCAGACGACGTTTTTAGTAGAGGGGGGGGGGGAGGAGGAGGTAGCTTTTAATTAAATAACTCTTCCTTTTACATAAAACAAGAGCTGAATTCTCATAGACTTTTTTTATGTAAACTCCAAAAATGACAACTATTTGTTTCTTCTAAGAATCACTTTCGAGATATCCTTAAAACACACATTTTTTGCACTTTTTCGTTTATTTGTTCCATCTCCATCACATCATTATAGAATTTTGTTCGAATTTCGTAATTTATTCATATTGAGCAAAAGAATAGAGTAGAATGATTACTTTGTAAAAATACAGTAATAACATTTTTTCATTCATTTTTTTATAACTTCTATTTTTTTGTCCAATTTGTAAAAAATTTTACGTAAAAGAAGTCTGCTTTCCAAATTTTGAAAATATGAAAACATTTTTTTATTTAAATTGAAATGGAGCAATTATAGTCTTTTTATAAACTCACAAAAATAAAAATTTTTGACTTTCATTTTCTTTAATTCCCTATCCAACCGTATAAGATGACCAGCCTGGTGAAATTTTATACGCTGTACTATGTTACCCTTATCGCATAGCTCATACGGATCCAAAACTCGTCGCTTACTCTAAGTCACTGTATCCATTGATCTCAGGGTCAATGCTACTGCGCCATACAACAGGACCGGGTTTGTTGGTATCTTATAGACTTTTATCTGCGTATTTCAGGAGAAATTTCCTTTGCGAATGCTACATTTTTCGACTGTTGACCAAAGACACGTTCCTGCCCAAATTAATTCAGTTAATTGGTTATTTGAATGAATACATAATTTAATTTCATAATAATTTATGGTAGATAATTATAAATATACAAAATTGTACATTAATAATACGAGTACAATATGTATCAAATTCATAATAAATAAATGTATATCATAATAAACTCTTGTCCATTTGAATCATCAAATCACTTCAAAACAAGAAAAACCGGCAACTTCGGTGGCACCGAAGCTTTAATACTCTGCACACTTGCTTTACTTTAGTTTTTAATTTTTTGAAAGGGTGCATACATTTAAAAGTTTTTAATATAATCAAATTTATTCATACTAGTGCTTGAATTACGCCTTTTTGATGTTGGTTTTAGATGGAATAGAAATAGAAAGAAATAAATGCAAATTTAAAGAAAACCTGGATAGGCCGGAGGTTGAACGCAGCTAGTCAGTTGAGCTAAGGTTCTGAAATGTTTATAATTTATACAATATCAATATTATTACATGAATTACATGGTTGAATAATTTAAGAACAATTATTATTGTAACATTAATATTTGCTTCAATTCCAACTTGTTCGAAACAACAAAATAAATACTAAGAAGTTTCAAAAATCGGTTTATATATGTATTCCAAAATACTTTATTCAAAGACTTCTTTCACAAATACAAAAATGAATGGAATTCAAAAGGCTACCAAAGAATAAAATTTTTGTATAGATCTATAGTTCTGTTATAAGCATGAGTAAGTCGCAATTGTTTGCTATTTACCAAATGTGTATTTCTAAAATACTGGACACTATGAACTGTTCACATCGGCATGCTCCATTTTAATGTGCTCCGACAGATTCTCAATATCCGGAAAAGCTTTTTTGCAAGTAGACACATTGCAATCGTTGACGTGTACTATTTCCAAATGGCGTTCAAGTTTATTCTGTTCTGTAAATGCCTTTAAACAATGTGGACAAGTTGGTTGCAGAATACTTTTATTCTCATCTGGATATGACGGCGTCTTGGAACTTCTTAAATTTTTCACAGGTTGCTGTATGGCGTTTAAGTCATGTTGACTCAATTTGAGATTGCGATTCGTTGTTGCCATTTGTTTCAAATAATTTTGTTTTACTTTGGTGGCCTGCAATTCCGGATCATTATCACTAGAAAATAGCATAGTATCAAAATCGTTGTCAGCAGCACTTTCATATACTGGAGATGATTTAAAACGTGGCATATTTGGGGAGCTTTGACGCAAAGGAAGTCTTAATTTTGACTCATTTACGGCACGTATCACAGCCATTTCGATAGAAGAGTGCGATGAAGTATAACTTGTATCAGATTCTTCAGCATTAATGTTCAAAGCAGCATTAACTTTTGAGCTATTTTCAGCAGATATGTTGTTGTTACTGTAGCGACCAAAGCGTTGATTACGGATGATGTATGTTTTTGTAAAAGATAGAAAAAGTAAGCATGTTATAAATTATTGGAACACAAAAGTAATTGAGCTAATTTAAGTCTAAGTTGGGCAAGCTGGCAGCTTAATTATAGTCAATGTCATCGTCACATAGTAGTGTCTGCTCAGCCCGGAAAAAAATGATAGTGTAAAAATGTTGGAAAAAAGTACATACCATGATCCACGTTGATTCACAATCAATGACCAGTTGTGTTCATGCTGAATCGAGCCCGTGTCGAAGACGCGTTTGAGTTGAGTATCACCAGCAGTTATGTTTGTGTTCTTGCTGTTAACAGCATGTACGCGCCTCATATGCTCCTGCAGTGCTTGATTCGTTGACAACGACTTGCAACATTGGTTGCATTTATATATTCGTGGATCCTTTTCGCCGTGTACGTTGATAAGATGGGCTTTAAATTTGTTGGCGATTTGAATACTGAAATCGCATTTTTCACATTGAAAATTAAAAGTTTGCCGCTTTCTGGTTTTTGTGTATAGTGTAGAGTTGTTTGATTTATCTATGTATTAAATGAAAAAATAAAAGTAATAAGTTAAACAAGAAAAAAAATAAATATTTAGTTTCGGTAGAACCGAAGCTTCAATACCAATCACACTAAACCTTAAACAAAAAAAATTGTTTTAAACCTAAAAATCGAATTCCGGAATTCAGCCAAATATCTCAAAAATAGATACAAACAATTTGCAACACACGGACAGACGGCCTTGTCTTGAACGACCCGTCTCGTCGAGCTGATCAAGAATATATTTATATATTTTACATACAACTGATTATATAATATAAGATTGTGCAGAGTAATAAACCCTATGCAATAAGTCCCAGGAACAGGGCTACCTCAATTGGACGCATCCATAGATCCACAGGGCTCAATTGCGTCGGTCGGGATGGGCAGTTGAACCGGTGGATCGTGTTGTGTGGCGATAGACTACACTCAGAACAGCAAGCATTAGACAGAATTGGCAGTTTATTAAATGAAATGTAAACATTTAAAAAAAAAACAAACTTACTGTTCCGTGAAGTATCTTTTGTATTATTCTCCGTATTATATGATGGTTCATTAACGTCGTCCATCGTAACTGTAGCCTCCTTTTCAACTTGTTCATCATTAAATTGACGTGTTGATTCAAAGTTTGGTTGCTCAAAAACATCATCGGAATCATCATATTCGAAAATTGACGATTGATTTGATGCATTATGACTTCTGCGTATCATGCTGTGATTTCCTTTCTGTGGACTTAGTTTCGGTTTGTCTTTGAAACTTTTATTTACGAGCGGTTTCAACTTTTTTGGTGTCGGCGTAATTTTGTTGACCTCATGCTCAATAGTTGTATTACGGCGTTTCAATTTGTTTTGCTTTGGCTCTATTTTAGGTGTTTCAACGAAGATTGTCTTCCGACGTTGTGTAATCTTTGGTTTCTGCGCAATTTTAGTGTTATTTGTTGCAACCACTAATGGTTTATCCACACGCACGACTGCTCTTGGCTCGTCTATGGTCACACTGGAAAAATTATACTCCACGGGCATATCGCAAGAAATCAAAGTATTCTTTCTGGCCAGTGTACGCTTTGCTACATTAAGCGAAATGTCCTTCTTGGCTATCGTTGAATCATTTTGAAGACTTGTGCGCTTCTCTTTTGGCATGCACGCTTTCGATGGAGAGGTATTTAGAGTTGTTGAATGCTCCGCAAGTATGAGAGGAGGCGCTGTCGTAGCTGTTCGTTTTCTAGTATTTACGGACGTCGCTTGCACTGCGTTCGCCACAGATTTACGGCGTTTTGTCACATTTGCCGTAGCTGCTTTTGGCTCGTCTATAGTCGCACTGGAAAAATTGTACTCCACAGGCACATCGCAAGCAATCAAAGTATTCTTTCTGGCCCCTGTACGCTTTGCTACATTAAGCGAAATGTCCTTCTTGGCTACCGTTGAATCATTTTGAAGACTTGTGCGCTTCTCGTTTGGCATGCACGCTTTCGATGGAGAGGTATTTAGAGTTGTTGAATGCTCCGCAAGTATGAGAGGATGCGCTATCGTAGCTGTGCGTTTTCTAGTATTTACGGACGTCGCTTGCACTGCGTTCGCCAAAGATTTTCGGCGTTTTGTCACATTTGCCGTAGCTGCTTTTGGCTCGTCTATAGTCGCACTGGAAAAATTGTACTCCACAGGCACATCGCAAGCAATCAAAGTATTCTTTCTGGCCCCTGTACGCTTTGCTACATTAAGCGAAATGTCCTTCTTGGCTACCGTTGAATCATTTTGAAGACTTGTGCGCTTCTCGTTTGGCATGCACGCTTTCGATGGAGAGGTATTTAGAGTTGTTGAATGCTCCGCAAGTATGAGAGGAGGCGCTGTCGTAGCTGTGCGTTTTCTAGTATTTACGGGCGCCGCTTGCAATGCGTTCGCCACAGATTTACGACGTTTTGTCGCATTCGCCGTAGCTGCAATTGCCGCCTGTTCTTCAACTGTGGTGCTTGTTATACTGCAGAATTGTTGTTGCTCCGACAGAAAAATTCTCCGGTACTCCTCCACTTTTGAGTTGACTAGGAATAGTGTATCGGCGCAGGATTTACAGATGTAGCTGCCTGCATCTTTGGTGCCGTCTAATTTTATTTGCGAAACATTATCGATTAGCTGCAGTAAACTGCGCCCAATGTAGTCACTAGTCAATGGAATTGTATTATTCTTCACATTGCAGATCTTACAATTGTGCTCCGACATTACGAAGCGTTAAACGTGGCCAACTCTTTACAAATAAAAATTTTCAACTTTGAATGTGAAATGAGAAGCAGAACAAATTTAAAGCGGCTGCATTAGAAGGGGCCGAACCGATACCACAAAATAGTTCGATATCTTGTAATAGTTATGAGCAATTTGTGAATGGCAACGTTGGTATCGAATGAAAAAATACAGGGTTCTTTTTTAGAGTTTGCATTTTCCGAAAGAGATAAACGGTCATTAATGTTTTAATTAGGTCTGTGTACATTCAATTTATGGAAAATTTTACATAAAGATCTCGGTATACAACCTTTTATCAGCTGGTGCAAGAATTAAAGTCAAATGATACGTTTCCTTGTTGGGCTGAAAGGAATGCGCCACATCTAAGCCAGTCAACGCCCATATGACCGAAATCGTACATAAACACTATGGGTATAAAATTATCTCTAAACTCATCTCTAATAAATCCAATTTTAAGTTTGAAATTATGTAATATCAGTATTTTAAATTAATTTAAAGTTTTGTACCTCTAAAATACGCGCTTTATTAAAGATAGAGTCGTCCAACTTAAAATATTATTGCATATTCCAAACACATAAAGTCGCATTTCGGTCAGCTTACTAGCTTCAGCGTTATATGAATTCTCAAAAACAAATTGGTTATTCATGGTTTTTACTTATTAAACAAATTTTTTAAACATTCACCCGACCACGGTGCAGGGTACAATACAACTAATACATATTTGTTTGAACAATTTACTTCCTAATTTTGTTTCATAATCAATAAGGATCATATTGGTTTATGTGTCTCTGACATTTACTTTTTAAAGGTAATTTCATTCAAATGTTGGCCGCGACTACGCTGTAGGTGGTCCAGTCGGAAGGTCCCATTTTTGATCACTCTTTCCAGCATGGCTTCCAAGACTTGAATCATAGCTGGTTTATCGACGAAGACTTTTGACTTCACATATCCCCAAAGTAAAATATAGAAGTGTCATATTTAGGCGACCAGTTGACAGATCCGTGCTCATTAAAATAATTTATTTCACACGCTGTGTGTACCGTAGCTTCTTGCTGAAACGATATGTCGCCGACATCACTTGCTTCAATTTTAGGCAACAAAAAGTCCGTTATCATGGTGCGGTAGCGCTCGCCATTGACGGTTATGTTCGTCTTCAATTCTTGGTGGATTTTGTAAGCCTTTAAACCAAGATCCTGTCATAAAATTCGATACTGTGCACGGCGTCATCGTCGAATCGATTATTCATGGTCTTCACCCACACTCTCCACTAAAGCCTCAACATTCTCCTCACTACTGCTGGATGTGGTCTATACGGTCGCATATCATCCAATACACTCAGACGTAAATTTGCGAATATTATTGGCAATAGCGGGCAATATGTAACTTGAAGTGCATGAAAAACATTTTTGAAAGAACGCTGATCTTCGTAATACAGGTGAATAATTTGTGTGAATCTTTCCATGATGAATTATCAAACAATACTAAATAAAAATAAGATGACAGTATGACACGCGTGATTTGTGAAAAGAAACAAAAAAACACATGGAGTTATTAAATACTTAAATAGGAATTAGATGAACACTTTAACTTTGATAGAATCGAAGCTATAGTACTTTCCGATATGGTGAAATTATACTATTTTTTCGCAAATCTATCGAAAAGAAAGAAAGGCTCAAAAAAGCTAATTTCATTTGCTTAAGCGCTGATGCGAGCAATCATGGACGTATCACACTATTTCACAACGTGATTCAGTTTTCGATCCTGTATAAGGAGAAATCCAAGTACGGATATTTGATTCGTGCGAGAAAGCTGAAACATCACAGCAATGCTCCAATTTGTCATGGTAACGAATTACTTTCCACCGATACCGCGAGCTGAGATTTCGGAGGACTCAATCGCAGAAGCAAACAAAATGTGCAAATCGAATGGGTAAACAAATGAATGATGAACCTTTTGGGAACCTTTATGTTTGCGTTCCCATTCTTGGTCTGATGGATCTGGTCACGCTACCTAAGGACAAAGTGAGCAGCAAAAAAAAAGAATAGATTTAGTTTAAAAAATTTAGATTTATGAATGAAGTTTGGAGATTTTGAGGTGAAATAGATTTCTGTGTCACCCCGGATTAAATGTGTCTGAGCTTCCAGGATGCCAAAGTGAGGACCAAAGAAAAAATAAAAGGTTAGGGTGCTTCTAACCCCGCCCCTAGCTACGCCACTGTGCAAAAGTAAGCCATGAATGTAAACTTTCTGCGAACGAAGTTGCTGGTTTTGATAGAATTGTATTGTATATGATTAAGCCACCAACAGCAGCTGCCACTTCTCCTGGCACTATACGTATACTCGTAATATTATAATGAAACAAAGAAAAGTGTGCTTCGGTTCGGTTCGGTCATTGAGCAAGCGGTGTCAAGTGAAGTGGTCTGCGCCGCCACCCAGTTAGCGATCTGATCGTTACAAATCGAGTGACTTCTCTGCGCCACTTGGATTACGAACGCGCACGGTAATCGAATTAGGTAAATAAACACTTGACAACAGACAGACGGACGGACAGACAGAGTATAGCTAGCTAGAAATACCTTCGAAGAAACGAAAAACCGAATCGAAATATGTACGAGATATTATTGTATTGCTTGCTGAATGCTTGATTGTTCGAGTGCTCTCTCGAGTTAAGTGAGCGCTGACTGGGCTGGCTGGTATCCGATCCGATCCGATCCATTCCGAACCAAATAAAGTATCGATCATCAAATCAATCTGCATGAATCCGACGTCGTACCGTCAAGAGGCGCTCGAGTTTATTTGCGTAGTAAATTATGCCCGCACACAAGTCAAGTCAAGACGTTGTCGTGTGTCGATCGTTTGGATCCATACCAGTGAATGGTTGTCTCCTCCCGCTGCTTTGCTGTGCATGGGATAAAGATGAAGATGGAGATGGAGATGATGATGATGATGTTTCAAATTAGTTTCTGGGCGGATATGCAATCAGTAAAGATTTATGTGTTTTAAATTCGCCTATTATCGTTTCGATTGCGTTTGTAAAGCTTCTGTTCGGTCTTAACTTTTTGCATGTTCTGCTGACACATTCCACATGCCGCTAAGCTAAGGCGCACTGCTCTATAATTGCTTTTTAACTCGATTTCTTGCAGATTTGCCTGACGAGGATGCGCTGAGAAATAGCAAATCACGCACGCACGAACACTGATGAAATTAGGCTTCTGTGTAAGCAGCACCAGCAGCAAAATTGTTTGTTTCGTGTGTCGTTCAGTTCACTCCGGTCTGTCTGACTGTCTGTCTTGTCTGACTGCTTCCTCATCAGTTGAGTTGCTTAAGAGTGGTTAGGAGTTGTTGCCGCCTGATCACGCTAACTTCAATGGATGAATCTCTTGTTACACCTTACACAGTAGTACAGCATCGCATCAATCATTCAATCACGCACAAAAACTTAAACACATTCGAAGAAGTAAGTTTCAAAAACAAGTTTTCGTTTAGCTACTCAATGCGAACTGTATCAGAATGGATCCAACAAAAAAGATTTAGTTTCTTTAAAAATGTTTTGGCGATAGAAAAACTATCAGTTTGTGAACTTGAAAAATGTATCGTCGGTAATCGTTTGAAGGAAATACTCACTATTTCTCTCTATTATGGTGTTTATGCGAAAGGGAGTTTATACAATAATTGCAATCATCCTTCTCGCAAAAACTCAAGTTTTATTAAATCATTGAAAGAGGGATCCTAGAGTATTTATGATCGAATTTAATATTAACAATAGATGACGGGAGATAATATTTCTTCATGTGGTTACAGGAACTGGATAGGGAAATAAGCATGCAGAATAGAAAAATGCATTTGTTTCTGGTTAAAGCTGCTTTCAACCAAGTTAATTTAATTTAAAAAGTGTTAAAGTTTTATTTTGCCACTAAATACAATTGCAGTATTTTAGACCTTGGGTCACGGCATTATTAAAACTTGATCCAAGGGCTAACATACTGCAGTTGTATTTGGTGGGAAAAAAACAACTTTAACACTTTTTTAATTTAATAATTCAAACTTTTAAGTATAATTAGCAATAACATATTATAAAGCATATCTCGAATATTGAAAAACCAGTTCTTGAAGCTTTATTCTTCATCAAAGCTTCGTTGGAAAAAGTTTTAACACATACATCAAAAACTGTTATCACAAAGTAGCATTTATAAATACGAATCCCAGCCACGCATACTTTGATGGTGAGAATAAACTTCTATTATCGACGTATTCGGGTTAACTCAAAGTGAGAATCTAAATTTTGGTGTTTTTTTAAACATTGACATAACGATCCATACTGAAGATTTATTTAGGTAAATTCAAAATAGAAATAAAAGGCCTCTGTGGAGAAATCCCATACAGAGGTAGAACTAGTTAGTAATCAAATCACTGATCTCATAGATTAAATATATTATTGTGCATGTTTAAATAATGAAAGTACACAGAGTACACTGTTCGACTAGAAGTAGACAAGCATACAGACATGCGATCTCCCGGATTTCCGAATCATTGCTGCGTATACAGTCTGTTCCGGTTTTCACTTTCGGGAAGATTTTGCAAAAGTCATTTCGATAAAAGACTAGAAAACGGCTTGATTTGGCAAATTTGTTGTTGTTCGTAATAGCCCGTAATAGTGCTTTATCCTGCGACTTTTTAAATCTCTTGATAGAGTACATCCTCCGCCACTGCCCATACGTGCGGCACGATCTCTATAATGAAGTGATGCTACTCACGTCCCATTGGCCTATCGCTGGACAAGACGAAGTATTTGGTGTCCACTCGCAGACCATCAGTGCGTCTTGGACGGTCTGTGAGTATGGAGAATTTCAATTTCAATGTTGTAAAAAACTTCGTCTATCTGGGAACATAAATTACCAGCTACAATAACGTCAGGCTAGAGATCAGACGAAGAATCACGCTTGCTAATCACTGCTACATTGGACTGAGCAAGCATATCACAAATAGAGTCCTCTCCCGAAGTACGACTATAAAAATCCATGAGACACTGATAATCCCGAATCTGCTGTATGGCCCAGAAACATGGACCCTGACATCAACGAATACAGCGTCTTTAGGAGTATTCTAGATAAAAATTCTTCGAAGTTTTTTGGTACACTTTGAGTTTACGTCGAGTTTAGGAGTCGTATGGACCACGAGCTGTATGAGCTGCATGATGAGGTTGACAAATTCCAGCGGCTGCACTGGGCTGGTCAACTCACCCGGGGGAACCTCGAAGCTCCATCAGTAAAGTTTTTCGACGGAAACATGAACATAATTGGTGGACGGCCCGATACGTCCGAGCTTAAGATGGCAAGATCAGGTCTAAGATGATCTGAAGAAGCTCCGAATTGCCAGCGACTGGCGCCGGTTAGCACTAAACTACACCGAATGGTGCGCTTTCCTACGTGCGGAATTGATCGATCGGCGGTTGTAGAGCCACCTAAGTAAGTAACTAAGTAATAGTCCGAATAAGGTGAAAATTGGAAAAAAAAACTAAGTGGTTTTTTCTATGGTATTTAGTGTATTAAACTCAAGAGGAAAACGAGGGTAAACGATTATGTGTAACAATTATTTTTTTTCACTTGATTGGTCAGAGAGAGTTTTTGTGAAGGTTGGTCGAAATCGGCCCAGCAGTTAAGTGTGTTAGAGATCGTGCTACTTCTGAACGACAAAACACATACGAGGTGTGTACAAAAAGTAAGGTGACTTTTCAAATCTCGCGGGCAACGTACATTCGATTATCGATTTTTTTTTTGTTTTGTTGTGTTGGTACACTCGTCACGAACATATGTTTACAGTTTCAGTTATGTAGCATGTTTAGTTTGTTTGTGAGAGGCATAACGGTTAGAAGTGTTTTCGTGCTCGGCGATTTTCTGCTATCGAGCTCAGGAGCTATTGAATGACATTAACAACGATCCAGATTTGCTCAAAAGGGTCATAACTGGTGACGAAACATGGGTATATGGTTATGGCGTCGAAACCAAAGCCCAATCGTCCCAATGGAAGAGCCCAGGTGAGACCAAGACCGAAAAAAGCTCGCCAAGTTCAATTAAATGTCTAAGCTCGATTACCGTGGTGTAATGCTTCGAGGATTGGAAAAAGCGTTGGCACAAGTATATTGTATCTGAGGCGGATTACTTTGAAGGGGACAACATAAATTTTGATGAATAAATAAATATTTTTTCCTAAAAATACAAAGTCACCTTACTTTTTGAACATACCTCGTAGTTAGGAAATTCTTGGATGCAGGAAAAAGCAACTGGGGAATGTAATGGTTTATAAAAAAAATCATTTCAAGTAGTTGTTACAACGCTTTGTACTACTAAAAGCTCTTACTTAAACTACAGGTTTTATATTAATATTCAGATATAGATTTTTTTCCGTCTTAATTTAACCATCGAAACTTCATATATTATGAATTCAAATAAAAAACTATTTCAACTATTAAACTTAACTATTAAAAATGTTTACTATTTTCAGTTATTTTGTACTAAATTAACTAACAAATTATTTGTGTTTGCAGCAAACTAGCTGCATTGTTGTTTGAAGGGTATTAAGGCTTCGGTTCGAAGGAAGTTTGAGTTTTTGTACAATTTATAATATTCATAAATATTACATTTAAATCAGTTATAAAAATACATATTAGCTATATAATTAGTATTATAATAATTTATTAATTTAATAAATTTTATGTAGGACTTTGTTAAATGACCAACAATTGCAGCAGAGGGGATGTTAAGAGGGCTAGCAGTCCGATTCATTGTTGGTATTTGAAGACGCAAGCAATGAGCGCAAAGCCTGCCTCTAACTTATTTTTGTTGTTGTTTTTGTTTCTTTTTAAAGTATTTTTTTTTTACTAGCAAATTAACTCGATTTGTGCGCGCATAGCGCTATCTCGCTCACACAATAGACAGACAATACAACGGCCGCCATTATTAATGTGCAGTGCTGAACAACCGGAATCGAGAAATTGATTGGGAGAGAAAGAAAGAGCGACCAGAGTAACGGGGTCGTCGTTGGGGGCCGGGCTGCGTTTGTCTTTGTATTGGTGCAGTTGAGTGAAATCCGTTGACGTTTGAGTCACAAACCGAAAACAGGGCCAAGTGAAATTCGAGCGGGCTCATTCATTGTGTTGAGTGCGTCTATAGTGTTAAGACGCTTCGACGCAGCGTGAAAGAAAAAAAATTGAATAAAAAAAAATTAAATTAAAAATTAAAATTATCGAACTAAAAATTAATAGTTGCAAATTAATTCCGCAAAAGTAAAAAGTTAATGTCGCAAAATCAAAGAAATCGATCGAAATTAAATTAAAAATGTTATGCAAATCGAACTAAACTAAAATTTATAATTATCTGAATTAAATAATTACGGTTGTGAAAGAAAAATCAAAGAAATTTATCGAAGCAGGGTGAAAAAATTAGTTTAAAATTAAAAAAAGAAAATTTGTTATGCAAATCGAACTAAAAATGTATAATTTGTTACGAAAATTTGCAACTTAAAACGCTTAAATAATAATAATAGAAAAATAAATGTGCAGCGTGAAGAAATTTCAATTAAAATAATTATCACAAAAAAAAAAAAAACAAAAACAAAAAAAAAACAAAGAGAAAAATTAGTTGATGTAATTTGTGTTTTGAGTTTTGAGTTTTGTTTTGCATGTGTTCAAGTATAGCAGAAGAGAAGAAAAAATTGTGTGGATATGTTGATTGAACCGGGCTTAAATCGTGACTTTGGTACTCTAGCAAATACGAGTCTGGCTGCCCATTGGAAAATGGATCCACAGCGCATTCCAGCAATGGGTGCTGGGGGCGGCGGTGGAGGCGGAGCAGGCAGTGCGCAAAATATGTCGCAACATTCTAGTGGTAAGTTTTGTGTTTGCCGTCGGTGCAGTGAACGCCTATTTTTTTGTTTTTGGATTTGTTAAAAAAGAAAAGAAATAAAAACGGTAACATCGGTGGAAGCGAAGCTTTAATAGCCTTCACACGTGTCCTTTTTGCTCCTTAACTCTGGTGATTTACTTCACGTTTTAAATTTTTGCTTAGACTTAAAAATGTTGAATATGTATACCTCTAATAATATATATTCGTATTAGTGTTTGGAATGAAATTCGCCTTTTTGCGGTTGTAGATGGGATGCAGGTCTGTGTATAATTTTGTTGAGCATGAAATTATTAGAAATAATTAATAATAATTCGATTTAAATACATTTTGGATCGAGTTGATCGGGTATTGAGTTGAGGTATCGATGTCTCATGTATTTACTCATTATATAAGTTTACAATTTATACAATCTATGTATGCTATTATTAATTTGATTCACCTTTTGTATGTATTGCAGTTGTTCAATTTAAAAACAATTATTATTTTAACATTAATAATTACTTTAAATCGAACATGTTCGATACAACAAAATAAATGCAAAGTATTTTTGTATGGATAGATATACTTTCTATTTAGTACATCGTACATAGTATTCGTGAATCTAATAAAAACAAGATATAATGCTGCAGACTTCGAAACACCCTGTACATTGTCTATGGATCTTTGTTTAAACCGAAGATTTGTATGGGGCTGTGTTCCGATCTAGACATACATATGTATGTAGAACATGCTATTACGATTGACATAAGATACAACGAATTTGGCGTTTCTAGCTTAATTAACAACAAAAACAAAGAAATATTTTATACACTTTAAATGGAGTGAGAGTAAGAAAGTCTAACATTCTAAATTTTACGGCTGCAGCTCATATATACTACACGATCTCTTCAATCATACAGACAGACGGACATGTTTATATCAACTCAACTTTTAATATTGATCAAGAATGTATTTTTATACTTTATGGGTGTAGGCTTCACCACCCTTTGGATGTTACATGCATTGCACAAACTTATTGTACTCAGTTGCCTTCTGTGTACAAGGGTTGCCTTTTATGTTGTGCGCCTAATAATGAAAAGACAGTAAATGAAACTGGCAATATTGTTTTTCAAAATATTCGCCATGAAGATCAATACACTTTTATATACGTTTAAACAAATTTTCGAAACACTTTTGCCACTCAGAAGTGGATACTACCAAAATGAGTTGTTTTAAGGCTTCAATAGCTTCTTCAGACGTCTATAAATGTTGTACTTGCAATTTATTTTTTATGTGCGGCAACAAATAGAAGTCATTGGATGCCTCTAATCAGAGCTGTAAGTCGATTGATCCATCAATTCAAAGTTTTGCTCAAAAACTCTTTAGTGTGAACCGATATTTGACACCTTGCAATGTCGTGGTGGAATATGATTCTTCTTCAGCGGTTGGTTTCCTCAATTCTTCGATAACTTCGATAACTCTGGCAAACAAATGGTTGTGCATAATTCAGGATTGACCATCCTATGTTGCTCTAATGAAAGAGTTGCGATATGACCAGCTTTTCCGTAAAAAGGGAGTCCAATTGGTACGCGTTGAATTTCTCGTCTTGGAACATTCATACAGTCGATTGCTGTTTCGTTTTGAGCTCATATGCATATGTCTATGATTCCTCACCTGTTACGAATTGTCCTTGAGCGAAAGACGTCGGCGATCAAACAGTTATACCAGCGTTTGACAGTGGCAAATCATCGCCAAAAGTGGAAGTAGTCTTGTCTTGACAATCCACATCGCATACAATTCAATACAAGTACGACTACAAATTCATTTCGATTGCGTACAGTGCAAGAGTAGTAGAGTTACCAGATGTGTTTTTTGTGTTAGCATGAGTTTTATTTTGTGGATTAAATCATCTGGCCAAATTTGGAAGAAGGCTTGTGTAACATCGAGGAATACCGCTCTTCATTCTGTTCTAATTTCGTTTGTGATTCGGTTCACTTGTTCAATGGTGCGATCCTGAAATCCAAACGTGGGAAAAATATTGTAAACTGCGAGATTCTGGCAGAGTTTTGTACTTTTTTGGCTTTGCTATTATTATGATCAATGATATTTTTCATTGTGTTGGGAACTAAAAAGCAGAGTTCAAATGCACTACGATCATTTTCGGTGGGATAAGATCGTTTTCTAGCATTTAGTTTATTCCATCACGATATATTTTTGTGCACTAATGTGTGCTTTAAGAGTTGTGGTAATAGAATAACTCATGCTTGAAACTGCGGTAGGATCTATAACATTGTTTTCTACCCCAATACAATTGTATATATTAGAGAAATTAATTTATTATTACGAGCGAAGTCCCAAAAGGATCCGGCCTAACGTCGGATGGCGCTTGTACTTTTTAATCAAGAGAGAAATACCACATAGCATTAGACTATGCTCAAATTTCTGCATCATTAAGCTTGTACACGATAGTCATTGAAAGCAGAATATGAAAGGCCGAAAGACGGACATAAATTAGAAGATTGCCTGTCTGTCTCTCACGTTCGAGTTAAATAGCCGTTCAACACAAACTTAATGATGCAGATTGCTCCAAATTTGACAGTAGTCTACTTCTGGAACTACATTCGTACCATAGAGACGATGATGTACATAAGAACCGTCTATGCTTAAAACTTTATTCTCATTATTTCGAATCAGGCTTATAGTTTTCAAATTCACTTATTCACATTCTAGAACAAATTTCCAATTTTTGATATTTTTCATAATTTTTGAGCATAAATTTTGAGCTCTACCCGCCTTTAACAGTAACCAGAATGCTTGCATTTACCTCCTTTTTAACCTCCTGTTTAGTATATGAATTTTGTGTAGTACAATGACGTAGATAGATCAAAGAGATTGATTTTACTCTCGTTTCGCAACGAAGAGTGAATACCCTTAATGACTACCAGATGAAATAAATCGCACTTTGATTAACATTATTGATATAGACTAATTAATTTTCGAAGCATTAAAAACACATGCGCAAATATAAATACGACTGCAAATGGCAACGAGTAATCGAGCTAAAGAAAAGAAAAGAAAAAAATAATATATTAAAAAATAAGAAACAATTGAAAACATTTATGTTCATTGTTAATTAACAATTAAACAGAAATGAGATGCTCGTGCGCGCCGAAATAATAAATGAGAAAGTCAATTAGCGAAGAAGGAAAAAAAATGAAACAAATCTACAAACAGCAGCCGCAAAAGGTGGGCAGATATCCAAATACATCAGATACACCTGGGCAAATAATCGAATAATAATTTTTATAATTTGTTTTCGCAACTTAAGACTCGATTTCAGTTGAATTTCAATTAGCGCGTATGAACTGCAGATGGGTCGGTGTTTAAGAGGGTGGGGCTGAGTGTTGAGAGGAGTGGCATATGATAAAGGGTGGTTGTTTAAAGTGGCAGTGGTGTGTGAACACCCTTAACACTTTGCTACCTATGTATGTACATTGGCGGCCATTTTGTTATCGAAGTTAAGCCTAGAGCGTAAACTAATAAACCGACATTCCGATATACAATATTATGTACTATATGTAGTCAATACAATTAGCGTTAATTAATCATAATTAAGCAGTTTGCAATAACAACAATAACACAACTAACAATGCCCAATTATCGTTCAATTACAGTGGCGGCAGCAGCAGCAGCGGCAGCGGCAGCAGCGGCAACACTTCCAACAACTGTGCAAATACCACCGGGCTCTGCAGCGGCAGCAGCTATTTTTGGTGGCGCTGCAGCAGCGGCAGCCGCTGGCGGGGTTCCTGGTGGTGCGGGCAGCACTCTGAGCGCTTTGATGTCACAGCAACGTCTGTTGGAGTTCTCGCGCTTTGGCGGTCTGCGTGGCTATGATATTGCTCAACATATGCTGACGCAACAGGGCGCCGTCTCAAAGATCTTAGGTAAGTTAAGTTTGTGTAAACAGCGAAACCAGGCCCGTCTCTAGAAAAAGGCCTCCAATATAAAGGCTTTAAAAAAATGTTAATATGGATTAAGAAATTTAAGCATTTCATAAACTCATTTGTAAAACCGATAAACCTACAAGTGGGTGGTGGTTTTGTATGTGATCTAACTCTAAAAGTGGTCGGGTCACGTACATTGTTCCGTAAAGCATCTGTTCATAAGAAGCCACCACACATTAAACTTTAAAGTTTATATTAATTGTAATATATTAGATTAAAAAAATACAGACGGTCAGACGTCCTGTTGATCAAGAACATACTTCATTTTATACCTATACTTTGTAGGGTTCTCAATGCGGTATAAGACAAAATTATAAAACCCTTTTCATGTTATGTGTGAAGGATATAATTAGTCATAGCCTGTTTTCCGAAAATGTAGACGAATTCATTAGATTCGAGTTGTTACGCAATTTCTATACCATTCACATATACGGAGGTGTCACAAAAATCTCTTTCACCCCAATTCCGACCTAAATCAATTTCGTAGGTGTCACAGAAATCTCTTTTAGACAGTTTGAAATCTCCAGTCTTTTGCTAGGTGATATTGTAGTTTGCATATATAAACTCATCAAATCATAAGGTAAAACTTTGTTTATGTGCTAGTTTAATGTATTTTCTTTGTAACTGCGTTTTAGGATTTAAGCATTTAGCACATTTTATTATTTAATTGAAATTTATAAAAATGTGTATTTATTTGTCGAAAACCGGCCAGGTCGGTTTACGCAACAACAACGAACGACAGATATATATATATTTTATAACATCAGCGTTGCCAACACAAAATTAATTAACACAAAACTCGTCTGTACACTAAAAACTGTTTTCTATGAAATCTCGGAGATTTCTGTGAAACCTACGGAATTTTTTAGAGAAATTCAAATCACCAGACGTACTCTTTCATATTTAATACGAACGAATTAAAGGAGACATCCTAGATACCATAAACTATACACATTCTTGCAAAGCTCGTCGAGACGAATCGATCTATTCATGTCCGTCCGTCTGTTAGTTAGTACGTAGTTTTGTTGATCAATTTTTGTACTATGAACCAATTTTTTATTGCAGTCAATATCTTAAATTTGACTTTGTAGGTGGGTCTGGTGGGTGAGGTTATCAAATAGATTTTTTCGGTACATAGTGATCCAAAACTCGTCACCTTTTTTTTTCTTTTGAGCGATTGCCAAATAATGCGAAATCAAATATAAACATTGCTTCTTCACACTTGTGTTACTGTACAGAGGCGGATTCATGGGAGTGTTAACTGGAGAATATGAAAAATGATGATAAGAATTTACACGTATTGTGAGTAGTACTATAATTTTATCACGGAGTTTGTAACGCATCGAGGAAACATTCGGAGAACCCAAAAAGTATAAATATTATTGATCAGCTCGACGAGACAAATCGAAGTAACCCTCACCGTCTGTCCATTTGTCTGTTCTCTATCTGTATGAATCAAAATTAGTCGCTACGTTTTTAAGATATCGATCTAAAATCGATTATGGAGACTTCATATGTTCCTAAGCTGAACATATATCACAACTACCATGCGATGCTCACTTTTAGGATTATCCCGTATACAAATCCATTTTGTATGAAAAACTTTATTCATTACAATCAATATTTACTTGAAACTCGATATTGTTGCCTCTAATGGACAGAAGCTTCACATAGTTTGACCTAAGCACCTTCAAAATAGAATGAAGAGTCTTGAAGCTTCGGTTCTACCGAATTTAACATTTTCCCTCACGTTTTTTTCATAGTATGAAAGTATGAAATTTTGTACGGGAAACACATTATATTATCAAGTTATGGATGTAAAATATCATATCTATACTTTAGGTAATAACCAAGGTAAAAATGGGGATGATTTAAATTTTTTTTTTAAAAATACTTACCTACCTTCGTATACCCATATATCTATTGGAAACCTTGGAAGGACAGCGGGCAAATAAAGATCACTTAAAAGGGCCGCGAACAACTTCGCGGGTGCCAGCTAGTAATATATAAAAATGAACGTTTGTCACTTATAAGCGTCTGAAGTATTGCACCGATCGTTATGAAATTTATCGAGTGTCTTACTATCGGTTAGGAAATTTATCGATTGTCTTACTATCGGTTAGGAAAGGATTATGGCAATGAAAGAGCTATGCCACGACATCATATAAAGGAAAAACCAAAATCATTATATATCTGCAACATTTTTAATGAATGAGATTTGCTGCATACACGTAGGTAAGCAACACAAGAAAAATAAGATCCGTTACATTATACTAAAGTCTTTTTAACATAAGAGGCCTCACCACTTTTCTGGCCCAGGGCCTGAATAGCCTAGAGACAGTCCTGAATGAATCGACTGTATGTATATGGTTATGTTTAAGTCTAGCCTTGTTTCGTATCTCTGTTTGCTTGCAAATTCTCGACTGAACTAAATTTCCTGATGCGATTTATCATATTTCACATAATAACCACTTCGGCAACGATTTGTTTACGTATGTTTTTGCACTAAGCATACCATTATCCAAACAAGTCAGACAGCAAGAAAGCCTGGAAGTAAGTTCATATCTACGTATGCGTACATGTATGTATGTATGTATGTACGTATATGAGTCAAGACAGGAGTTATTTGGCCACTTGAAATTGCTGGCATCCAGTTCAGTTGCTTAGTTGGTTGCGACTGCGCTCATTAATCAAGGTGCGTGCAGTTAACATGCTTGTAATAATAATAATAATAATGGAACATGGTGTTGGTGTTGGTGGTGAACGTTTCCTTCCTGCGCCTGACCTGAACGTCCCTGGCATGTTCGCAGATCGTTGACGCCTGATAAAGCTATTATGTTAAGGCGATAACGATCGCGCATAGCAGGCACTTCTTTCAGTTTAGTTTTACTTATAAGGAACAGAAGAGGCTTGGTATTGTTTGTATGCAGCACCCTACATGAATTTTCAATTGGCATAGTTCAATAGCTTTGTGCGCTTTGGCTAATTGCTGTTTGCCAATTGGTTTTGCATGAAACGCCTTTTTAATTTGCTTGTCTGTATCTTTCATAGTTTTCATTGTTGTTTTTTTTATTTGCAGGTTCGTTGCGACCACCTGGTCTAATTGGTGGCTCCAAGCCAAAAGTTGCCACGCCAACGGTTGTCTCAAAAATCGAGCAATATAAGCGCGAGAATCCGACAATATTTGCCTGGGAGATACGCGAGCGTTTAATATCGGAAGGTAAGTCGTATATATTGTATTTATGTATCTATGTGTGTGTGTGTGTGGCAACGTTTAAGTCATCTATAGTGATCCGCTGTATAATCGGCAGCCGATCGATAGCCGCTTTTGCCGCTTTTTGATCCGATAATCGTGCATTATATGTTTGAACGAACTTTGATTGATCGGTGATCGGTGATCGCTGATCGGCAGCATCTTTATATATACGTATATGCGTGTGTGTGTATGCCGTCCGGCTTCATTGTTCATCGCAGATTGTGGGTTAATAAAGGCTTAGCCTCACACGCGCGCCTGCGTACGAGTAAATACACCGCCACCGTTGCCGACAAAAGCCGCATTTGTGTTCATTATTTTATTGATGTGAAAGTCGAAATGATGTGAAATCGGATGAGATAAATTAAACTGTCCAATCAAATGATTGCTCATCTGTACATATAATCCTCATGTGTTTGACTCTTGAATTCATGCCACTTCTCTGCATCTCTTCTCTCCACTTCAAATGCAGGTGTTTGCACAAATGCAACAGCGCCGTCGGTCTCCTCCATAAATCGCATACTGCGGAATCGTGCTGCGGAACGTGTTGCCACTGAATTTGCACGCACCGCTGCCTATGGTCTGTATCCGCCACCGCATCCGCATCCATATGGTGGCTTTACATGGCATCCCAGTTCAGCAGGTGCACCGCCTACACATTTTTGGCCACCCTCTGCTGCTGCCGCTGCGGCTGCAGCTGCTGCAGCTTCAGTCGGTGCAGCATCGGGCGCTTCGGGTGCTGCGCCCACATTGGCTAATTTACCGCCCAGTGCTGGTGTACATGGCTCGGCTGCATCGAATCGTGCAATATCACCGGGTTCCGGCAGTCACGATACACTCGAATCGAATGAGGATAATCGACATATTGACTCGGATTATCTGGACGATGATGATGAACCAAAATTTCGACGTAATCGCACAACTTTCAGTCCGGAACAGCTTGAGGAATTGGAAAAAGAGTTCGATAAGAGTCACTATCCATGTGTTAGTACACGGGAACGGCTGTCGAGTCGTACATCGTTGAGCGAGGCGCGTGTGCAGGTGAGTTCATTGAAGACTATATTTCATTATAATATTTTAAGCAAGTTGTAATCAAAATGTGGCGAAAAATCATTGAAAACTTTATAAGTTAAGGCGTAGTCATGGGAATTCATGAAAGTCAGTTGCGTAGTTAGAAATTTCTTTCGAGTCAAGCTTATAGTTTATAAAAACATTCATGGGGGCCAGCAGGATTACTTTCAGGGTTATGTATCTGCATCTACACATTATACTATTTACTAATAAGATATAATTATGGGTAGGTATATACAACTATGCTGATGAAATGATGGGAATATCATGTTAATTAAATTTATATCAAATTCAAATCACCCGGGTATTTGAATATGCGGCTCTGGAATCCAACTTTGTTAAGCGCCTTCTGTTTTAGAAGAACTCTCTCAGAACACTCTTAACGATTGCTACATATTCCATCAAACTCAAACTCGTATCTAACAAATTAGAACAAGTAAATGTGAATATGTAACCAAGATCACATCACGATGGTATATCAATAAATTTGGAGAAAGTTCGAAAAATTACCGAACAAAATTAGGTGTTAAGTCTTAAAGTCCTCGACGAAATATAAAGCAGATCCACAGATCAAATTAACTGTTTGAAAATTCAATATCTATCTTCATCCCATATTTATGATAGATTCCGTCATTTCATTTTTGAGAAACTGATTTTCTTCTACACACAAAAAACCAATTTCGCTTTTGCAGCTCCAACCAAAAAATTAGAAAATTGGACAAATCCTAATTTTTAGCCATGTCAGAAGTTATACAGAATGTTTACTAAGGATCTCTCCAAATATTTATTGTAGATGTTTTATTTGAATATGTTTTAGACAGATAAGTATTAGTGTGGCCTTAAATAAATCCCTTTTTGAGTACACAGATTGGATAGCTCTAGCCACCAAGTTTTATCCAGCGCTTTGTGGGGCAATCAAGATTAGTCTAACTATTTCAGCCAAGTCCATTTAAGCATAGGCCCATACTAGCCTCCGTCTTACATTTCAAATTTCAAATATTGTTCGTCTCGAACTATAGTATTATCGAATTAAACTGAAATCACACCAGAAACACTCAATCTTATGTAATCCATTAAACTTCAGTGCAGAGTATGTGTTTCGACTGGAAACACTGAAAGAGAATAAGTATTTTTGTAGCTGAGGATCTTTATTGTTAAGAAATCTAGTCTTCAAGTTCTGTAAAAGAGCTTCAATAGTCAGAAATAATTTGGTGACTTTGAAATACAGATTACACGTGTTCGTATTTGCGTATCTAAACTCTAGGCAAAACCTTTTGTGATATGGCAGTAAAATAATGTCGATCGCAAGTAATTTTTATTTTTCACAATTATCAATGTACACCATTAAACATTTCATTATATCTCTCTTTCTTCCTTACATTTCTTGCTCATTCACGCAGGTTTGGTTTTCAAATCGTCGTGCAAAATGGCGTCGCCACCAACGCATGAATCTGCTCAAGCGTCAGCGTGCCAGTCCCACAAACCACGGCGCTGCCGCCGCCGCAGCAGCAGCAGCGGCAGCATCTCATGCACAGCACGATACCAGCGCAACCAGTTCGCCTACGCCAAGTACGCACAGTAATGTCTCCGCCTGCCAGCTTCAAATCGATCAACAGCAACAGCAGCAACAACAGCAGCAGCAGCAACAACAACACCCGGGTGTGCCCCTCTCGCTGCATCCATTGTTACACCAATCAGCGTTGGCACCACCACCACCGGGTGCTTTACATGCAGCCGCACATAATCCACTGCATTCTTCGCATCCTGCTGCACTACAACTGCTCAGTCACTATCATCATCAGCAGCAGCAACAACAGCAGCAGCAACAGCAGCAGCAACAGCAGCAGCAACAGCAGCATCATCACTCGCCAACAAGCTCAGTTCCCACATCATTGTCATCTGGAGGCGCCTTTACAACAGCAGCGTCAACAACTGCAGCAACAACAACACCGCTCAGCATGGGCGGTGAACGCAGCGCATTCCGCTCGCTTGTCAGTTCCTCCTCACCCACTGCAGCGGCCTTTGCATTGGGTCTGGCGCGTCAATATGCAGCATCCATTTCGGCAGCCGAAGAGCAACGTGCGCGTTTACCCTATGCAAATACTGGCGAGGATCGAGACAGTGCACCAACTGTAACCGTAGACAATTCCGATTCGGATGAAGAGATCAATGTACATGATGACTCGGATGATGAGTTGGAGCGTTCAGATTCAATGGGCGGCGATGGTGTTTCGAAGATGAATTTATCCAGCGAATTGTTGTTGCAGACGACAAAAGCGCCATTGCAACTAATCAAGCATGATCGCTGAGCATGTGTAGTAGATCATAATTACAACAATAACAACAACAACAACAATGACAGCGGTGATATGTTTAATTGAGAACTTGAGTAGTTTGCGCGCGTTTCTAATTGACATGGAACATACAATCCACAAACTGGAACATCTCATGCAGCGCTGCGGTGTAGGAGAGCAACCAAAGTGTCGAACACTCCCCTACTTCACTAACGTTATTGTTGTACATAGTTACAAGGTATATTGTTGTAATATGAAACTAGTAACGCTGGCGCGCATATCACGTAAAATAAAATGTAAAACCAAAGTTAAAATGCTGCTCACCTACTTAATCTGCGTAGGTGTGTGGAACAGTGGGTGCGGGTGAGAGGTGCCGACGTATGTCAGATAAGCAAGCAGTGAGCATTGTAACTATAGAACTATCGTACCTACACGTATGTAGATACTTATGCATCTAGTAGATACATATGCGCAATTAAAAACAACATTGCTAACTACAATAAACAAACGTAATTTCTAGTATTTTCAAATTAAATTATGTCATTTGAGACAGCTACTATCTATCTATATCAACAGAGTTCGCATTTTTATTGTTTTTTTTTTTTTTAATCTATATAGATACTTTTATTGTTGTTGTTTGTTTATGCAAATTTAATTTGCTGATTTGTCTCATTTATCGCATTGCCTCGCATCGCTCACTCACTCACTTGTTCGCAATTAGCGCTATTCGCATCCGAATACAGTTTAATTAACCATATTTTTGTGGTAATGTCTTACCTCACACCTTTTAAGGCTACCTATATAACTCATGCAATATAAATATTATATTTAGATACTTATTTCTATAGCTTATTAAATATAACTACTTAAGTATATACGAATACTACTCGTAGATACTAGCTGAGTATCACCAACTGTTGCACTAGTTCGTATAACTATTCTTTATGTACAATTAAGTAGATTAGATTTAGCTCATGCGATCGTTTAAAATATAGATTAAACGTTCGAGAGAATTAAAGTTGTGTTAATTTATTAGCTAAAGAAATGCAATAAAAAATATTATTTAAAAAAAAACTTAAAATTTTTTTTTTCAAAATGTTCGTTGAACCGAAGCTCTAACACCATTTTCACAAAATTACAAATAGTATTGTGAAATGGAAACGTGAATTTCTATGGAGCTATCCGTTAGACTGGGAGAAACGCGTCCATTAATGTATGTTATGGCCTGAGAAATCTAGGAAGAATTTTAAATATTGTTGTGTTTATAGTAGGTTCGTTGTTAATGCTATTTCAAAATGCGCCAATCACAGTAACTTCAAATAGAGACAGTCACCAAAATAATAGCGAAGCTCATACAAAGTACGTAATGTCCTATCTCTTTCGACGTCGCGATTCTTATCAACGCATAATTGGCTGCTATCGTTTAATATACTCGTATGTGTGTGTGCGTTTGTAATTCATGTAAAGCTTATGCGTGTTTATTTTCTTATGTGTGCTTTTTAAGTCCAAAATATTCAACAGATTTTGATAAAATATAGATTGTTAATGAATATATGTCAATGGAGCGTAGCTGACTACTTGAATGGAACATCTTGTTGGAAGTTAAGCTATTTGAAAACCTGTATAGACATTATTTAATACAGAAAAAAAGAAATCTGAAATCCTCCCGATAGCTTTTTACACAAAATTTGCACACTCTATATTATTTTATCCGGTTGAAACTTAGATGCCGAACGTCGGGTTCGCTAGTAATGTATAATCATATGTTATGGCCTGAGAAATCTAGGAAGAATTTTAAATATTGTTGTGTTTATAGTAGGTTCGTTGTTAATGCTATTTCAAAATGCGCCAATCACAGTAACTTCAAATAGAGACAGTCACCAAAATAATAGCGAAGCTCATACAAAGTACGTAATGTCCTATCTCTTTCGACGTCGCGATTCTTATCAACGCATAATTGGCTGCTATCGTTTAATATACTCGTATGTGTGTGTGCGTTTGTAATTCATGTAAAGCTTATGCGTGTTTATTTTCTTATGTGTGCTTTTTAAGTCCAAAATATTCAACAGATTTTGATAAAATATAGATTGTTAATGAATATATGTCAATGGAGCGTAGCTGACTACTTGAATGGAACATCTTGTTGGAAGTTAAGCTATTTGAAAACCTGTATAGACATTATTTAATACAGAAAAAAAGAAATCTGAAATCCTCCCGATAGCTTTTTACACAAAATTTGCACACTCTATATTATTTTATCCGGTTGAAACTTAGATGCCGAACGTCGGGTTCGCTAGTAATGTATAATCATATGTTATGGCCTGAGAAATCTAGGAAGAATTTTAAATATTGTTGTGTTTATAGTAGGTTCGTTGTTAATGCTATTTCAAAATGCGCCAATCACAGTAACTTCAAATAGAGACAGTCACCAAAATAATAGCGAAGCTCATACAAAGTACGTAATGTTCTATCTCTTTCGACGTCGCGATTCTTATCAACGCATAATTGGCTGCTATCGTTTAATATACTCGTATGTGTGTGTGCGTTTGTAATTCATGTAAAGCTTATGCGTGTTTATTTTCTTATGTGTGCTTTTTAAGTCCAAAATATTCAACAGATTTTGATAAAATATAGATTGTTAATGAATATATGTCAATGGAGCGTAGCTGACTACTTGAATGGAACATCTTGTTGGAAGTTAAGCTATTTGAAAACCTGTATAGACATTATTTAATACAGAAAAAAAGAAATCTGAAATCCTCCCGATAGCTTTTTACACAAAATTTGCACACTCTATATTATTTTATCCGGTTGAAACTTAGATGCCGAACGTCGGGTTCGCTAGTAATGTATAATCATATGTTATGGCCTGAGAAATCTAGGAAGAATTTTAAATATTGTTGTGTTTATAGTAGGTTCGTTGTTAATGCTATTTCAAAATGCGCCAATCACAGTAACTTCAAATAGAGACAGTCACCAAAATAATAGCGAAGCTCATACAAAGTACGTAATGTCCTATCTCTTTCGACGTCGCGATTCTTATCAACGCATAATTGGCTGCTATCGTTTAATATACTCGTATGTGTGTGTGCGTTTGTAATTCATGTAAAGCTTATGCGTGTTTATTTTCTTATGTGTGCTTTTTAAGTCCAAAATATTCAACAGATTTTGATAAAATATAGATTGTTAATGAATATATGTCAATGGAGCGTAGCTGACTACTTGAATGGAACATCTTGTTGGAAGTTAAGCTATTTGAAAACCTGTATAGACATTATTTAATACAGAAAAAAAGAAATCTGAAATCCTCCCGATAGCTTTTTACACAAAATTTGCACACTCTATATTATTTTATCCGGTTGAAACTTAGATGCCGAACGTCGGGTTCGCTAGTAATGTATAATCATATGTTATGGCCTGAGAAATCTAGGAAGAATTTTAAATATTGTTGTGTTTATAGTAGGTTCGTTGTTAATGCTATTTCAAAATGCGCCAATCACAGTAACTTCAAATAGAGACAGTCACCAAAATAATAGCGAAGCTCATACAAAGTACGTAATGTCCTATCTCTTTCGACGTCGCGATTCTTATCAACGCATAATTGGCTGCTATCGTTTAATATACTCGTATGTGTGTGTGCGTTTGTAATTCATGTAAAGCTTATGCGTGTTTATTTTCTTATGTGTGCTTTTTAAGTCCAAAATATTCAACAGATTTTGATAAAATATAGATTGTTAATGAATATATGTCAATGGAGCGTAGCTGACTACTTGAATGGAACATCTTGCTGGAAGTTAAGCTATTTGAAAACCTGTATAGACATTATTTAATACAGAAAAAAAGAAATCTGAAATCCTCCCGATAGCTTTTTACACAAAATTTGCACACTCTATATTATTTTATCCGGTTGAAACTTAGATGCAAAATTTCTTACAGAAATGGACGTTTGAAGAAACGTTTGAAGAAATGGACGTTTGAAGGACGTATGAAGTTTGTTTTCGATTCGATTACGTAATGTTCTAGCCATTAAACAAAAAGCGGCCGAAGCACCGAACGTCGGGTTCGCTAGTAATGTATAATCATTATTTCGTATATACGAACGAGCCGTGGTCTTTCGTAGTCTCTTGCGCTTATTATGAACTAATCAGATGCAAGAACTTCCCTGACACACTTTCGCATTCTATCGAAAATGGTATTGTAAAGAATATGTCCAAGTAGACGGGGACGTCTAATCATCCTAACAAACATCTGGCAATTATACATAGTTTTCTAGCTTACAAAGTGCTATTAAGGCTCATATCAAACCCCCTGTGTTATTTGATCCTCTAACTAATCTGTCGGTCTATATGTACGCCGAGCTTCCGGAAACTATATAAGATAAAGCAGTCAAAATTTACACTCTCCTTTTCTATAAGCAGACAAAGTGTATGCAATGAGCGTGCCAACTCCACCATATAGGTAGGCACCATACAAATCTGCTTCCATTTTGAATTTTTTTGCATAATAAACTGTGTGTTTTTTTTTGTTAATTAAGTTATAAACGTCAAAATTTGTGTATCTAACGTTAGTTCGAATAAAATATTCCACATAAGTACACCTCGGAAAAAGCCCCATATAAATCTATGTTTCAAATATGTACCCTTACATAAGGAACATGTTATCTCGAAGTTGATCGCACAGTTCTTTCTTGTTTTAATGATATTTCAATATACTGCCGGATGCAAATATTTTATGTAAATTTTATTTAGCGACCTATGAGATTTGATGAATTTTTAGGAGGCAAGGTAAATTTTTACATATTTTTCAATGTGAAGAGAGAACAACCACTTTCTGTTTGCAAACTATGTTAAGCTACGGAGAGAAGTGTTTCGAGCTCAGCTACGAGTTCTCATTAGTCTGCTGGCTGGACATTGCAATTTTTGCTATTTGTACACCGGCTTTTGTTTTTGTTCATTGTGATGAGAGGATAGCTCAACGGTCAACATAGTGGAATCTAACGTAGGACGCCACGGGAGAGAGAGTTAGAGAGAGAGAGAGAGAGAGAAAGATAGAGAAAGATAGAGCCATAGAATCAATATGTGTATTTCATTACGATGATGGAAAAAAATGTTTAGTTGTCATCCAGACCAACAACTTACTCTAGATTATTTTAAATGATAATTAAATTCTTTCAATTTTATAGCACAATCAAAATTTGGGAACAATATTAAACGGAAAAATTTCCAATAAAACCGACATTATTCAAAAACTTTTGAAAAACTGAAGCTCTATCACAAAAATTCTAATAAATTTGATACTATTTGAAAGTTTTGTTGCCAGAAGCGAAAATACACGGCCAGATTGTTGCCCACCAAAAATGTTGGGAATGATGAGACAATTTCCACTCCGTAAATTCCTGGTTTGGTTTTTAGTTTCTTGTAAAGTAGAGTTTCATTGCAACTCAAAGATTTCAAACGGTCTTGAATAATTTTGTCGCCCCCGAAACAAGATCCCATAGAACACAACAAGAACATCATAAATAGGTAGGTATTTCTTTAATTGATTTGTATAGAGTTAAAACTGTGTGCTGGCGTTGCTTTTTAATGAGGCGCTGATTAAGAATATTCCATTTAATTTGTCTTTACTCCAAATGAGCCAAATATGAAAGTAGATTCCAATAAGAATAACGCTGTACAATAAGAACAACAAAAAACTAAGACTTTGTCGCATTGTCATCTCATTAGGAACCGTGCGATAAGACAAATTTGTTTTCGTTTTCAATTTTCGATTTCTTTCTCTGAAATTTTTATTTTTTTTTTATTTAGCGAGCAATCTTGACTTGATTTTATTTCGACGCGTTTCTCGAGACGAGTCTGTTGAGCATGCGCACAATCCAAAATAAAGACAAAGCAACCGAAAGTTCAAACCCAGCCGACCGTCCGACCGTCCAAACGAATGAACGACCGACGACTGTTCAGTTAAAATAAAAGAGTTATAGTTAATCTTTGTCATCCAGCGAGGGAGGGTGAGGGGAGTTTTGTTTGCTTTCGAGTTTGAATTTAAAATTTTTTGTTTAATTTCTGACATCTTCATTAACGACGAGTGATCAAAAGAGTAATGAGGTGTTGATAGCGCATTGCGTTGCGTTGTCCGATCCGCGCTTGAGAAGCTAATGAGCAAAGCTATTTGGATGCGGTGCTGGATTTGAAATTGAGATTTGGAATCTGGTATGCATGCTGTCCAAGACATGGCTAATGGTCACTAGTAGTCACTAGTAGCTACTTCTTTAGTTATTCTATTGAAAACGACTACTTTCGACGAAAGTCACCAGCCATCCTTTGTTAAATTGTTCGCGCTCTCTCCCAATTTCTTTATTATTTTATTAATTTGCATTTGATAAATGCTTATCAATTTATTATTGCATCGTTTTGACTAAGCCAATCATCAGCGTAGCGTCGCGTATTAAATTAGTTGTATTGTAAGACTATCTAATTAGTGCTCGCGCTACCGAATTCTAGACAATTATTAACAATTGGCGTTGTTAATTTTTGTTCTTTATTTTTTTTTTTGCCCACTGTTCCTCCATCGCTCACTGTTGCCAGTCATTGTTATTTTAATTCCCTGCCCACATAATGATATAGTGGGTATTAGCAGTTTTTTAGATACTTGGTAACGCATTAAAGTTTGAAGTTCTCATCGAATTCTATGATTTGCATTCGAAGATCCTGAATGCTGGAATTATTCGTGGTAATCGAATTCAAAAATGTGGAATCTGAATTCGAATACGAATCCAAGTGCAAATCCGAGTACGAATCCAAAAGTAAACAGTACATTTCATCTTATTGATCTACACTGAATTTTATTTATTAAAAATCACTTTTTAACCATTAACTATTCCCAGTACTTGACATCTAGGAGGAGATCCTGGCAATAACTCCGCTTTCTGTGGCCCAAATGTCACAAATATATAACTGAAAGTTGGAAAAGCATGTACGTTTCTAACTCACTAAGTCACAAAAAGATGATGGAAGAAGTTTTTTCGTTCGCGACCTTCTCAGTACCAAGCATAGAACAAAAAAAAAAAAAATTAATATGTTATAGATAAAACCTTGAATGTGATTTTTCGTTTATTTTGAACCTGGCTATTCTGATCACTTTTGAATATGATATCGTGTAAATGATCGCCGCTAGTGTGGATGGCGCAAAGTTTTTCATTTTCGACATTTTTCATCTCTTTTCCAAGTATTTCGGGCTGAATAACGGTCATCTTCTGGCGCGTTTTGTTTTTAAAGTCTTCTATGGTGGATTGTTGACATAACATTTTCAAATATAGCAGAGTTCAGTTAAAATTAGCATTTTTCGAAATTTATCGTGGCTGCGCGAGCTGTGCCATTATTAACTACATAATGGCATAAAAAAAAGCTCATTACAATGGCGTGATAAAGGTTCTCATTAACGTTAGTCATTGCTTCATAATCGTCATTTTCAAAGAAGGGAAGTCCGAAGAGTTTTTCACAAAAATTCCGGCTCAAGATGATCTTCGTGAATTTTTTAAGTGTTTTCAGTGGCTTCCAGTTGCCGAAGGTTTAATGGGCCACTCTGTCCAAAACATAGTCCACTGTTATAGTATCTTTTATCTGATATTTTTTGTATCTCCTTTACCATTTAAATACAGACTTCAATGTAGGTTTTCAACAATTCGCTCTTACCGCAGTTCTAAGTTTTTATTCTTATTAATCATTCTTTTTTTTTCGCAAAGCGTGTTCTGTCTTTGATTTAGTTCTATTGTTTCAATGAAGAATTGCTTTGATTTGTCACCCGATAAGTTCAAGTTAAATCCGAAAGAAAGCTAATTAGAAAGCTTCAGAAATTAATTAACTTCACATTATAATTGTTGTGTTTGTGTCATAAGTAAAATTTCCAACAATAATTTGAACACATAAATTTAAAATCGTATTATACTAAATACTACTAAAATGTTAAAATTATTAATTTAATCAGTATTCATTGTATTATAATGCACGAAAATTGAATCAGAAACGCGCATAGAAATCGCTTAAATTTCGAGCCTAACGACCAATATGTCGAAAACTCAACGATAACATCGACATTTTAATTATAACCAAATGAATTGAACAAAAAAAAAACCCCACGACTACATAAAAAAATAAAACGACAACGCGTATAAAATTGAGTATTGAATATTTGTACCTCCATATATACGAGAGTGAGCCTGAGTCTGAGACTGCGTCTGAGCGATCGAATCGATTAAATATTCAGAGCCGCTACATAAATCAGTGTAAATTATGGTGTTAACAAAAGGCAGCTCAAGCAATCGAAGAATCGCATTCGGAACGACAACTGAATCGGTATCGATATAATTCGTATAGGAATGTGTGTGTGTGTGAGCGAAATGGAGCATAGCCACATGCCATACGTTGCATTAAGATCTGATAACAGATGCGCCTTCCGATCTGATACTATTCCCCACTCTTTCTCTCCTACTCATTCATCCGCGCATGCGCACAAATTCAATTTGCTTAAATTTCTCGACTGCGCACGCCCGAGCATTTTCTTCATTCCTTTTAAATAAATTTAAATCACCTACTATTGAAAATATTTTCACCTTTGTGGCCACATAAATTATGGTTTAAAAACAGCTTCGAACTTTACGTTTACCGGTTGGGCTTTTAAATAAATACTCGTACGAGTATATGTACAAGGTCTAGTTTGAAAGTTGCGGAAGAGAAGCTGGAAATTTTTTCAAACAAATTCATTTGTTGCAGTAGTTTTGGAATAAAATTTGAAAATTAAAGGCCACAAAACAGAGCTAGAAGTAATTTGAATATTAAAAAAGTTAAAAATTATATACAGCAAATTTTGAAAAGTATCTAAAATCAACCCCTTGAAATTTTGGGCACTCCAGAAAAATTTTGAGAAAATGTAGAAAAACTTTAGTAGAAACGTTCGATTTAGACAAATTAATGGGAATTTATTGAATTTTAATTGCGCTGGTTCTGTGATTAAAAAATAGTTAAAAAATCAAATTGTCAAATTGGTATGGATTGAATTCCAAATCGTCATCGGAATCATAATTCGGACAAGTGTAAACTCTGTAAATAAAACTGCCATATGTGTGAAAACAAGCGAAAAAGAAGGACAGAGAGGTGGCAATCTGCAAGCCAACAAAGGTGTCAACCTGCATTTTTGACGCAATTTATGATATGTTTGGAATTTTGTGCGGATTATGTAAATTGAATGAAAAACCAAAACAGCAAAAATATTTACCTTGAATTGTCATTACAAATTTATGAGCGCAGTACTACAATAGTGGTACCCGGCTATATTCTTGTATATAAATGATGTAGAGATATTTTGAAAGAAGAATGACTATATTTAATTAATTTTGTACTTACTAATTATTATTATTTATGCAACTTTGACAATGCCTTAAGATTAAAATCTTAAATAATTAGCGGAATTCGTCGTTCTTCAGAATATTTTTGTTTATTGACACTGTGAGTTTATATCTAAATTATTTCGTTTAAATAAAAGCCGTCGTTTAAAAATCTAGGAATTGTGGAAAATTATTAAACATTTTTTTTTCAATCTCATGAAATACTGAGTGTCTGTCTCTCACTTTTATTGTCTCCAAGATCTAGGTACTCAGAATGTATAGACGCACATGGCTTAATCGACTCGATTCAAGGAACAAACGATCGCTACACGATTGTGAATCTGATCTACATATATCTTATCATTTTTGAGTTCAAGATTCCCCAATTTTTTTTGCAGCTTTTGCTCCTTGGAGATTTCCATCTTACAAGTCTAAATCCTTCGAATCTGGCGTTTTTTAACAATGGTCTTTATGGCTGGCTTGATGGGTGAATGTAGAAGACCGTTATCAATACGGCAAATCAACAATCAAGATGGTGAATACAGAAAGAAAAAGAGAGGGAGCATCAGATTTAGCAGCAAAGAGAAAGAACAAACTACGCACACATTCTCTCTCTCCCTCTCTGTCTCTCGCACTCTCTCTGTGTCTTTTCTGTGTAAAACGAACTTTACGGGTTTGAAATTTGAATTTCGAATAATATCTAGATTTTCATAGATGTTCTGGAACATTTAAAACTAGCCTCGAATTTATATCTACCTACAAACGCATACTCATATTTTGAAAACGCGTATTTTAAATTAACCAATTCGCAGCCAAATCGATTTTGAATGTTGCTTGCCACATGTTGCAACAATGAAGTTTCTTTGGCCACGAAATGGATAGGCGACTTTGGTGAAGTGGCGCTCACACGAGCGCCATATAACTGCGCGGACAAACATTTTTACGATGCGCAATGTTCTTAGCTTATATCCATTCCACCCAGCCAGTCATACAGCCATTCAGCCATACAGACATTCAGCCATCCATCCAATTCTGTCGTTTGTTACTCATCTGGCATTCGGTTGTATATCTTCCCATTTGGGAATGCATTTTGCGATGCATATAAATGCCAAGTTGCAACAATGTTGTAGAATTTTTATTGTTTTGCCAAACACAAAATCGATGAACTTTAGTGAAATAACGTCGCGACGTAGATACTCAACTGCATTTACTACTATGTACTACTAACTCTCTTCATGCCAGTCGTTTAAGTCGTTCGGCGCACAGCATCTCAGAGATTAAATAGACCATAAATGCGCAAAATCACCGTCAAAAAACAACAACATCACCAATAACGACAACAAATACAACATAAACAACTTAGCTTTAGTTACTTTGACTAATTTGTGTGCGACAACAATGTTGCAACGTGGAGGAGTCAGAATCAGAGTCAGAGACCGGTCCGGTTTGGTTCGGTTCGGTCAGAGCGCCGTCGCCGTCATTGAGTCGTTGGAGTACTGGTTTCATTTTAACGATCTACGTTTCAGACTGCATGCAAATTATGCTGGACGCTCACTCTCTCTGATTGATTGCCCTCCACTCGCATTGGACAGCAGAGCAAATTTGACATAGTTGGCGACATAAATATGCAACAGCCTAGCCTGCCTAATGTGATGTGGTGACGACGTCCATTTGGCGCCCAGAAATTATTACAGTCTTTGCATAAAACTCAAGTAACGTTTTTTAAGTTCAATTCTTTGATATGCATTACAACTTCATGGTGACATCTGAGATTTTGAAGTGCATGAATTTGCACATTAGTCGGGAGACTAGGCTAATAAAAATGGTTCGAGGACGCTGAATTTAATATCGTTTAGGATTTTTAAAGTTTGATCGATTTTTTTAGATATTTATGTTAAAAAATCTTAAGTTAAAGTATCTTATTGTAGTTTTGATGTATCATTGGACATTTTTGTTTTTATCCGAAAGCGCGTACTTAAAAATTATTAATTATTTTTGATGCAATACAACTATTTTCTTGTTGCCCTGAAAAATACTTTTCCAACGATATAGAGATTGATTTTCTATATCTAAAAATGTTCCCAAAAAACCAAACCCGTTGCAACCTACATAAATCTCCCCTAAATACATCATTAAATTTATAACTTTGAATGGATTAACCGATTTTTTTTTTGATATTGGGCTCGTTGGACTCCTCTCGGTGCTTAATAAGATTGAAATTGATTGGAGATAATATTTGCATTTTCATAATTTTTCAAGAAGTATGGCCCGGTAAAGTCATCAGCCCATAAACTGCAACCTAACAGTGCATATTCCGTGATGTTGCTTATTGATAAAGCCACGAATGGTCGATTATATTGACCGTCAAATAGGCGAAGTGCTCTGTATAAAATCTTTGGTGAACACTGATTTTGTAAATAAATTTTCAACTTTTGTAAAATTTGTTCACGCGTAAGTCTTTGCATGATTATATATGAAAATATCAAGTCTTAACTGCCAAATGGGCGAAAGCGACAATAAGTAAATTTGAATGGAGTAGGTTTTGATTAACTCTACATTTGGTAAAAATATAAACAAGAAATACGGAAAGTAAGCTTGACGAATTTTTTTTTGTCGCTTACGCCATTTTCGCTGCCATTAATTAATTGAGCTACTGAGTCCAGTTTTGGCGGTTAAGTGAAATTATTCATATGAAGCAAGGATATTTATTATATTTATTTCAATTCTAAAACAAATATCTTCTTCATCAGTTTTTGGTAATGTACCTTTAACAGACTCATCGTGTTTTAAATTTAAATACTCAGTTATTCTATAAGATTTTTGGAAGCTTTGCATAAATTTGAAACACCTCTAGACCATGGTTAGCATATGGATATCCTCCCACCAGACAAAACAATGTCGAATGCTCTGTTATAATCGTCAATTTGTATGCAACTTGGAATAGAGTAAATTTCTGTCAGATAATTTCTGAGCCCAAAGTTAATATGAAACTGTGTGATATTCGCATGAGCCTTTAAAACCAAGCGCAATATTACCAAATTAAACTGGCTGTGCGCATTCTTAGCTGTTGCCGTTGCAAACTTCTTGGCGTCGGCGACTTTATCAAAATAAAATTAAATATAATGCTAGGCCCGAGGTAAAACACCAAAACGCTGCCAATCGTTTATAATTTGTATCGGAAATGAATAGCCCTGAACAGCAACAGCAAGACAGACAGACAGACAGACAGACAGAGAGCCAGCAAGCGATTTAATATATTCGCTTATTTTGTTCAGGCTTTTTGCGCTAAATGTAGTCATAAATTTTCGATTTATCTTTTATCATGCGCGCACAGCACACACACACACACTCACACACACACACAGATACATAAAGACACAAAACCAGCAAAAGATACAAATTTAGATACAAAGTGCAGATACTGCTTTAGATACACTTAGAATTTTGTTGTTATTTTTTTAATATGTTGCAGATAGAGTGCATTTATAGTTTCTCAAGCTTTTAGGGAGTGTATAGACTGAAGTTCTCAAATTACAACCCAAAATAAGAGATCACTAAATAGTAAACGCGTAAAAATTCCTTCAAGAATGTAGAGCGCATTCATTGTCATTTCTAACTCGGCTCGTTTCGAACCACTTAGTTACCGCATAAACCTAAGCACCTGACTATGAAAAATCAATTAACCGAAAGTTATGTTACTGTGTGTCTGTAATTAAAAATGCATAGTTTCGTCTAGATAAGAAACTAAAGATCTAGAAATTTAGCTGCTAAATTTTAGATGCAGGCAAGACAAAAAAGGGTAAAAATTATACGATATATAATACATAATCGAAAATCATTGTTGCTGTTGGTCAAAAGTTTTACCGCCGCCACAGCCGCCGCCGCTACTAATACTTACAAATGTTAAACTGTTGACTGCTGGAAGATTTATTACTTGTCCTAAAACCTAAAGAGAAGAATTGTCTTCGTTTTTTGTTCTGTTGTTTTTGTGCTATCAAAATTTAAATGTTTTGGGAGACAAAAGACGGTTGAACGACAAAGGCGACAAAGATGAAGCAAAAGCATCAGCAGCGCCAAAGTAAACCAAAGGTGAACAAAAGCAACTAAAGATCACATACCAAATCATGAATAAATGAAATCAGTATTAATGCGCCAACATCGCCTTCTAATTGACCCAGCGACACCATCAGCGACACAATCCAAACGGACCGAGCCGGACCGGAGCGGAGCGGAGCTGCTAAGCTGACATGGCTTGCAATCGAGTCACCTGCGCATTCGCTCGTGTTTGCCGTTCAAGTTTATCGCTCTCGTTCTATGGTTTGCATTTATTCGCGTTTATGTTGCTGTCTCCCTCGAACATCATTTATAGCGCTATCTCATTTACACATACATTTTGTCATTAGCACCTTTGCATCAACGCATCGCTCATCGAATTGTAGTGCACTTAAGCTGTTACTAACCCGGATGGAGGTTCACGCTGTATATTTTTAGAAAATTTAATAGGAAGATCAGTTTCGTGCAATGGCATTATTGAAGTAGTTCTGGATCAACTCCACAGATGAGCTACAAAGTGTACTAACCAACTAAGAATTGTTGTAGTCACCAACAGATACCAAAATGTCATACTTAAAAGTTTGTTGTTTAGGAAGCCATCTTCCAATCAATAAATTCATGATACTGAAATTCATGCTACTGATATTACCTTTGACCGGGATTACCTTCAGGATGTAGGTCTACGGCTTTTTGGATCGCTTATACGTCCACAAAAAGATTACCTTTCATGAAAAGCATCTGCTAACTTTGGGATGCATCGGAACAAACAGAGCTAATACCGTTTTTTAGTCCAAATATTCGGTTAAAATACGATTAATTATTGTTTTACACATATTCAATCCCATTTCCATACATCGCAATGAAGATTTCGGGTCAATTTTTTTCATTACCTCTTATGTTCCTGGAATTTCATCATTCTGTATGTCTTCTCGACCTTTCCTTAACCGCTTAAACCACTTATATACAAGATCTCTGGTACGAGACAAATAGTCATCACCATGAACCTCGTTTATCAATTAAAACGTTTTTGTAAAAGTTGTACTAAGTTTAACACACAAACACACACACAAACACACACAAACACACACAAACAAACACACACACACACACACACACACACACACACACACATAACTTAATATTTACTCTTGTTCGAAGTTTTAAATCGATGCCAATAACACACCGTCACATTGGTTCCGATATTTTCGCTTTCAGTGGAACAAATGTCATGAAGCTTAGCCTGAAATTATGGTAAATCATGATATCTATGACATAGAAAGAATATTAGCGATAGATTCTTCTACTGAGATTTCTGAACTGTTGCAGTTCTTCCTATTTGGACTGAGTTTATTAGATAAACAAAATTTCTGACTATGCGGCTGATTCTAATCGTACTTATAATTCAGAAATCAGTTACCTCATTTATGCTACAAATTGGTGTTATTCGAACGGTCTCTGAACGTTGTAACATATTGTATTAACTTTGAGTGTAACCCACGTACTCGTATATACAGGTACATACATATGTATCTCGTACTATGTGAAATTCAATTTAAATATTTTCAGCTTCAACTCAATCTCAGACTGTGCTCCTCCGGCTGCTGTTTCTGCTGCCACTGCTGCTGCTGGTGATGATGATGATGATGCCTCATAATGCATACAATATGTCTCTATAGGATTTCAGTGGCTTCATTGATTCTTATCACCCTATAAAATACATTTCGTTTGATTATTTGTTTCTGGCTTTTGTGTTCTGTTCTGGCTCTACTCAATTCGATGCGGTTCGTTTCGTTTCGTTTCGTTTTTTATTATTTTATTCTTTATTTTCATTCAATATTGTTTTCATTTCGTTCAGCAAGCCACTTGACTGCCGGGCGCGCGAGTTGGTCCGCTATCATTTGTCCGTCTGTCTCACTGTTCAAGCCTCTGTCCGTCCGTTCTCGTTCGCTCGATCTCACTCTACTATAAGTGTAATTTATGTCTTTATTTAGTAAAGATTTCGTTTCCTAATTTATTGTGATATCTCTTTGGGTGTATGCGAGGGGCAAAGAGGTAATTCAAACTTTAGCTACAACTTCAGGTCGATCGTGGAAGACGTCGTCATCATCACCTCAGCTCAGCTCAGCTTGTTGGTGTTGTTGTTGTTGCTGCTTGTTGCATATGTCCACACCTTACTACTCAATGCGATTCAACTGGATATGGATATATACGTATACAAGTATATATAGTAAACTGCGGCGTTTTGATTGTGCGCATGCGATGTCGTTTGTGCTCACCTTTTTGGCCAATTCGCTTGCCAGTCCAATCCAATCCAATTCAGTCAGAGTCAAAGTCACAGTCACTCACCTGTGCCACTGATGCAGTTGCTGAGGGAGCGTTCTGCTGTCCATCCGTCTACATCTGTCTTTGACAGTGGAACAACATCTTCGTCGACGAGCTGTGTCTTGTGTTGTTGCTTCAGATTCCCATTAAGAGCGTGAAGTGATCCCAATTTATCTGCTATC